>OX235272.1:45784538-46171844 GCA_944472155.2 Trichobilharzia szidati | reverse complement strand
TATATTCATATGAAGGGATGCAGTGAGCACTACAACTCTGCTTCTGGATCACATCATTTTGTGGGGAAGACTCATTCCGAATGAATCTTAACACTAGCAATTCCTTATATAAGTACTGTTATTTGTCCTATTGCATAATGGCAGATTTAATAGTATTGCGGAGATTGCTGACTATTGTATTATTAACCCTTGATTTATATTAACATTAGGCGTTAGGTTTTAAGCTCCTTGATGTTTTGGCTCTTATTTTCAAGATTTAATTTGTAGGTATTTAACTTATTTCATGTTCGATCAAAGGTTAAGGAATCACTGAGAACCAGACACTGCTGACATCGAAACTACGCGTCACATAGCATCGACAACAGGCGCTTCGAATTATGTAGATGAACGCGTTGACCACTCACCTACATTGCTTTGAATCCAATGGCTAGTGAATCCCAATTTCTTTCGATTCATGATTTCAGCATGACCACCAGTTCTTAAGTGTATATTTGCTGACATATACTAAATCTATCTAAGGTTCACTGGCTTCTTAGTTGACACTTCATAATAAACTCCCTGAGGGAGTAATAATCCTCACAGAAACTCTCATAATAATATAACACTTTTGATGATATTAGATAGCTGGAGGCAATTGACAGGAAGCCCTACCTGATCTAGGTTTCATCCTATTTGGCACTCAATGGTCAGCAAGGCGTATCTGCAACGTTGAAAGAACTCATGTCCCTTCTGAGATTCGAACCCACGTTACCCACTTTATTTATAATAGTAATGATGGAGATTGTAGAGTGTTCACATATTTGAGGATAAAAATTGACTTTTATATTTTAATTATATATTTTCAGATGGAAAAGAAATTCTTTATTCTCTTCTCAACAGTGAAGATAAATGAGCTCAAACAGAAAACATAATAGTTTCAAAAAAGAATACAATAACATTAATGGTCATTACTTCTCATATATGTTTATGTATATGTGGATTTCTGTATGATTGTGTAAATCAAATACCAAAAAATGAACAACACTTGACTTTATTGATTTAATTAAAATTGAGTCTAAACTTGTTTTGAAGTTAATTGGAGGATGGTGACTAGCAGTGGAATCCAGGATGCGCATTTTGTCCTATTTGGAACTCGCCATCTGGATGTACCTATATTCCACAGTGAGTGATGATGATGTTCCACGACGGGAAAATATAAGAACTCAATTAAATAATTAATATGACCCGTTGCACAAGAAGTGGCTCTTGTCGCCCAAAAGGTCTAGTAGATATCGCTTTGAAACTATGGGCACTGGGTTTGAGCCTCGGTGGGAACATCATCATCACTCACTGGTGAATGCTGGTACACCCAGATGACAAGTTCCAAAATAGGACGAAACAGCTGTCCAGTACTCCCAGGTCTTCCAATGGTTCTCTAACTAATCTCAGCTCATGATGAAATCCTGTAACCAATCAAATCCCTACAAACCAACACTTGAATAAAATTATAATGCCACAATAAACAGGGGGGACGGATAAAATCCAAACAAAGTAACATCATAATTATTGGGAAGACTTACATATTGTGCAGTTAGGGGCTAGAAATGTAGAAATAACAAAAATAGACAGGATGTTTGGACAACAAAATCTAGTGGGATCATAACTAATGTCAAGAATAAATTGTTTATGCAGTTAGGCGTTAAATATGTAGAAATAACAAGACAGACAGGAAGTTCGGGTATGAAAATATGGTAGTGTAAATAAGGATTAAGAAAAACTTAAAAATAACATGAATAAACAGGAAGTTTGGATAAGAAAGGTGATCGGATAGTCACTATTAGAGGAATTACCGGTATATGATGGCCACGGCAGGGAAAAGGGTTGAACGTATTTCTTTTGGATACATAGCGTGTGTTTGAGCTTTTGGATAGTTAGTGCCTCGGCTAAGCCCAGATGTCCTAATTTCACTGCCTTTGATAGGTTTGATCGTATCTTGTAAGTTATTTTGAAGGACTTTTCGAATGGCGCTGAATGTCCTGAATTGACCAGATATTGTGTCACTGAACTACATACACGTTTTCATTCTCCTTTTACTATCCAGGCTGGATAGTGTTCAAGAGTGCGTTTTTCAAGTTGGCCCATGGTACGGCCAATGTACTCAGCTCCACAAGAGCAAGTAAACTGGTATATACACGTTAAAGTAGCCCAATGTGACAGCTTGTCTTTCGCGTTCCGGCTGGACATTTTCTTGCAAGGAAGCGTTAGTCGCAGGCTTTCAGAGATTTGCAGATGCGTTTACGAAGGATTTCTGCTTGAATGTCATATTTGAATTCTAGATCAAGCAGAAGTATCTTCTTTGGGACGGATTGAACTTGTTCGGAAGTCTTCTTTGATTTGAGATTCTTGTGTATAAACCTAGGCGGAAAACCGTCTTCGTCTATCACTCTCCCCCTGCATATCTTCCGAATCCTCGAGGAAAGAGCGTATATAAGGTTCGTCTTACTGCTTAGGAGCACGAACCTTTGAAAGTTGATGAATTGTCCATTCCATGTAGGCTTTTTGTATATGGAACTTTTCAGAAAAATTGTTGTCGTTTCTTGTCGGATGAACGCCGAGGAAGTGGAACATTCCGTTGGACTCAGTCTCAATAGTAAAGTCGATGTTTGGGTGGGCATTTTTGAAGGTTTGAAGTAAATTTTCAAGGTCCAGGTCCTCGTCACAAATGATGGAAGTATCATCAATGTATCTCTTGTAGAGATGGAGGTCGTCGATAGTTGATGATAAGGAGTTGTTTTCCAGGCTAGCCATAAAGCAGTCGGCCAGGAAGCGTCCTAGGGGAGAATCCATTGCTACTACATCTAATTGCCTGTATATTTCGTTGTTGAAACTAAAGTATGCGTTGAAGGTGCATCGTGGTAACAGTTCTTTCAGGTAATGGATCGGTATACCGACATCGATTCTATTGGATTGATTGTAGTCACAAAGGAAACATACGGTTTCTGACAATGGAACGTTAGTGAAGAGAGAGACGACATCCAAGGAGACCACTTTCTTTTCTATCACGTTGACATTCTTAATTGAATCAACAAAGTTGAATGTGTCGCAGAGGTTGTGTCTTGACAGCTTCTCTTTCACCGGCCTTCCAGCTATTTCGCGATTGATTGATATAGAGAATCTATCATATCTAGTATTGGGAGGATTGGGACGTCTTGTTTGCGCACTTTAGGTAAGCCGTACGTGCGCGACGTTGTAGAATCAGATTCCTAGTTGTTTTATCCTAGTTTAGCATTCATCAGCTGTTTCCACTCATGACCTAACTAGGGATCGAATCCTAGGCCTTCATTTAACAAAGTAGGTATGTTATGATTTAGATATTGTGTTAAAGAATCCAGCGATACATAAATTATGACTTTTAATAGAAGTTAGAAAGTCTTGAGTTCTACCCATCATGAATAATGACTGCATAGCGCACTGAAAAGTCCTGAACAAGGATAAAACAGTTGTCAAATGTTTTATGTTTCCTTTTCCAATGGTTTTCTAATTAATGCTGTTTCATGAACAAATCTACTTTAAGATATTCATATCTCCACAGACTCATGCATATTTTGTTCTAGTTTGGTTTTCATCTGGAGAAATTCACTCCTTAACTTTTATGTTACACGATGACTATTCAACTAATAATGTAGAATTCAATGGTAATTGATTTTTGGCTTTTTGAGAATTCATTCTGAGTAATGTTAACGAATAATAAGGCAACAGAAAAGTTGAAAAATGTCGGTTTCTTCAAAATATGAATTCACTTCAATGACTTCGATTTCGTTGATATCAAGGTGCATTGTGTATTGTTAATTTCAATTATTTTGAAACGTCAAACTGTACACTACTGAAACAGTTATAACATAGAGAAGATTGGTAGCTCAGGTGGATGATTTGCAATTAGTAGTGTTCTCTGAGCTGGTTGGTTTAGTAGTTGCGAAGCGTTAAAAAGAATGGAAGAAAAATACCGACTAATGGTCTTCAAAAAGTATGAATATCCGCACAATTTCACCAAAAAGTGTATAAAATTGAATCACATCGCCAACAAGAAACCATCATCAAAGACCACAAGAAAATTCATCCTACCATATATAAAAAATATCTCTGAAATAACAGCTAGAATAGTGAAACCGCTTGAAGTAGACATAGCACACAAGCCAGTCAAATCACTTCATTCACGGATATTGTGCAAACCGAAAGATCCAACAGAAAAAGAGATAAAATTAATACCACTTACAAAATAAATTGTATGAACTGTAACAGACATTACATCGGCCAAAGTGGTCGTCCCCTTCGAATCAGAATCCAGGAACACAAATCAGCTGTGAAAAGACATGATATATATTCTTTCATATCAATGCATGTAGATAATTATGGACGTCAGTTTGATGATTGGGATGATGTCGAAATGTTAGATAGAGGAAGCACTGAAAGTGCAGTCAGAGAATTCCTAGAAGCCTGGTACTCAAACGAGTATGCAATTAACAAACATGTTAATATAGACGAAATATACCAACTAATAAAAGGTGAATCATGTGGCGAGAAAGTTTAAAATCCAAGTCAATAAAAAATGATCAATACATACGTAAAGATGGTTACCAGGAGACACAATTCTATCACTCATGGAAGAAAATTTGAGTCATTTCACTTTATGCTGAAAATTGCGCTGAAAGGGGACGTTGTCCTGAAGGAAGACGAAAGCTCCGCAACTAAACCAACCAGCTCAGAGAACACTACTAATTGCAAATAGTTATAACATCTTCAGAGTTACAATGTGTTTGATGCATTATTGAATGCTTTTTTGCAAACATCATATTCTGTGTTCTTCAAATGAATTTTCGTGCCCACTCCAATTTGCTAATTTTTAAAAACTGGAAGTGTACATTATTTGAATTATCTATTTAAAAATGTGTCAGAAAATTGGTGTGTCACGAAAAGTATTACCAACAACCTTCAAACTTTAATCAACAGTTGCATTCACCACCTCCATACTGAAGGTCAGATAACTGACCAGACTGGATAACGAAGCAACAAGAAATTCTGGAAAAGAAGCAGTCAAGTACCTACTGCTCATCATATTTGTAGAAGAAAATAGAGATGGATCGGAAGCAGGCTGAGGAGACCGTCGGGAGATATTGCACATCAGGTCATCACTCAAGTGGAAAATGAATGCAAAACAACGAGTTGAGTGCAGGTTCATGGGTGGCATGGAGGATATCTTGTGAGGAAGAGATGGAAGCTTATAGACAATCGTGGAGTCAGCTAAAGGCGACTACAGAGAACAGACTGAAGTGGAGATTTGCTGTTTAAGCCGTGTGTTTCACTTGGAAGCAAAGGGGAATAATGTTAATTTAAAAATGCTGCCCATTATTTGAATGACTTCATCAAAAATACTTTTTCGTATTGCTAATCAGTTACTCATTAAAACACTATATGAAAACAAATTAAACAGTAACCAACTAACTGACTGCGTTCAGCATAGAACTTTGCACAGATGTGCAGCAGTTCGAGTAGCCACACTCCCTCCATGTAGTACACAAAGCAAGAGAAGGAAGTAAAAAGAAATGCAAAATAGAGACAGTAAATTTGAACAAAGCAAGAAGTACAGTTTTAGCAGAATAAAATGGTACCTTCTTTTATTTCGTTGCCTTCTCATCAGCTGCTTACAGGCCAGAGTCATTATTAAATATATCTACAAAAACAATTTTAACATACTTGCACAGAGTTCATTTTAAACAAAAATCAATTGATCAATATACGCATACACTAATAATATATACATATATATATGCAATATTAAACACTATTCCGAACAATAATGATCATACACAATGAAAACTTTTCAGCATTTCGCATTCGGATGAAAAATATCCAGTTACCAGGTTGGCAAAGAAAGACTGATAACCGCTTCTTTCTGAACGCATAAATCAGGTTTCAGGTGCTTGATGGAGATGGCTTCGGCAAACTTGAGGAGAATTGAGCTCTTTTGCCTATTGATAATTTTGAACGATCTTGCGACGTCCACCTCATGACCCGTGTCGAGGAGGTGCCTGGCGATGACCCTGTTTAAAGCATCTGTTTCCTTTAGATATACACTTTTTGGTACATGTTCAGAAAATCGTAGATATGCCCTTCTTTCTGTCCTTCCAATGTAACTGTTTCCGCAGATACATGTAAATTTGTATATACAATTGGAGTTAACATGAGAAGGATATCTATCGATTTTTGATTGCACCAAAGAGCAAGTTGTTCGATAGACGGGAACGAGCTTAGCTGCAGGATAGGCTATGGCCAGTGACGTACTCAGCCTTCTGTTGATCATGGCTGCAATGTTTTCACCTTTATAATCAAGCTGAAAGTAGATTGGCTTTTTTCCTACTGTGATTTGTTTTACATTTGTGACTTCAGATCTTCCATACTTGTTAATGAACCTTTGAGGGTAACCATTGCTCTTCACATCTTTTCAAGAAACTTAAATTCTTCCTCTAATTTCTCTATAGAGCATAATATTCTAGCTCTATAGTACAGAGTCTTGACTAGATCACGTTTAATGCTATTTAGACAAAAGCTATTAAAATGTAAGTATTGTCCTTTCCATGTGGGCTTTCGATAAATTGACTTTTGAAGACTACCGTCTTCTTGGCGTTTCAAGGCGATGTCGAGGAAGTGGAACTTTCCGTCACTTTCATGTTCCATAGTGAACTCAATATTGGCGTGTGCATCATTGAATAATATTAGTTTGAAATTTGAAGCATGACTTTCATTTTTGCACACTATAAACAGTAAACATAGATATGAGGCAAAAAGAACAGTAATATCGAAGGACAATATCATTTTACTTGGTATTATAAGTCATAAGGAGTGCATGCATCTGTGCCATCACTGACAAAGATTTTGAGCCATATCACAAATTGTCTCCAGCCATCCAACAAGGAAGTGTAAACCCTCCTATGTGGCTAGCTTAAACTAACTGTTATAGATTTCATTGACTGATGAATCCATGGTTTGGTTTGACCACCACTGGCTCCTTTCCAACTTGACCCTATGTCAGCTTACACTGCCTGTTGTCAAGGAAGGTGATGGCTAGACATGTATGCGTAACATATGTCCTAACCATCTCAGTCGATATAACTTCACATCCTCGTCTATTGATTTCCCCTCCTTACCTAGCACTCGACGCCTAACCTTGATATTGCTCACATTTTATGCCACTTCACACGGTAGATAGAACGCAGGCACCTATGATCAAATACAGCTAGCCAGGCTTTTCATGTCTTCCACTCTCAATGGCCAGGTCTCACAGCCATAAAGAAAGATGGAGTGGACTGCTGAGCAGTGCATACGCCCTTTGGTCGAAAGCTGGATATCACGTCTATGCCAGAGATGGCGTTTGTTGACATTTGCCAGACGAGCCTTCTGCATCTAAGCCGAGATTTCGTCAGCGATCAACCCACTGACGTTGTCTGATGCAACTTCCCAAATAAGTGAAGCGGTCAACGCGCTCTAGCACTTAACTCCCAATTTCTAAGCTAGGGCTCAATGCAGTCCAGTCTTGTAGCATCATCTTACATGTGACGGAAGTGAATCGCATGCCAAACATTCGAAGATTTCCGCTCAAGGTGTTCAGGAGACTCTGTATTTTGCTAGTGTCTTCGCCTAGAAGGGAGTTCTGTATCATCTGCATATTCTAAGTCAACAAGATTATTCCCAGGTATTCAGTTAATCCCTGAGTCGCTGAAGTCAGCAGCTAGGGTTAATTCCATTAGTACATCTATGATGAAATTAAACAGTTATCAGAAACATTTAATCATGAACACAAGACAGAAATGTACCGCTTTTTAAAATAAAAAGAGGAAGGCCGTTGGAAATTCTGTATACCTGGGTAGTTTTGTCAATACTAGTGCTGTGATAGATGACAATTATAGTTGCATTGAACAATTAATATTTGATAAATTACGGGCTGAATGATTTAAATTACCATTCTACTGATTTATTTGTCAACTACTCACATCAACCAGTAGTGCTTGCTTACCAACCAGACTGAAGTGATGTAAGTACGGGACGGCTGTTTCAGTCCTTCAGGACCTAGGTCGTTAGCGGTGTACCCGTTTCCGTTCAACTTGGGATCTGAAACCGGACCTCTACATTCAAAAGCATCATATTCATTCCCTCGCCCTAACGTGGCTAGAATAGTGTTCTCACTATAGTTTTGCTTCCTTTTATTATGTAAGTTTACTATTATTATTCCCATCATCGTTACTTTATTATCGATCTACTACTGTTTATGAATAACACTGCGTTTTCATACAGATTTTATATGAAAATGCTTTCTCGTCTTTCCACTAGTTCCTATTCACTCTACACATTCATATTGATCAGTTATTTTCTCACACTTATTACACCATGCAAACTTCTGCCTCTTTTCTTACTCCCAACTAATCACCCCATCTAGGTTACATCTTACATTACATAATACGTCTTTTGGAGGACAGATCTTACCAGTATCTGATTGGTTTATTGATTTCTATGTTAAATATAATTACAACTGTACAGCTTATCAAAATGAATCATGGAAGAGAAACTTTTCTTCACTGTTTGCGTCTTTTTCTTATGATTGGATGGAGGATTTCATCATGAGCTGACACTAGTTAGAGAATCACTGGAAAACTTTAGAGTACTGGACAGCTGTTTCGTTCTAGTTTGAGACTCTTCATCAGTATGCAGCCACCGGCGTTCGAGTGGGAAGCCGTGACCAGTAGGGTACAGCAGTAACTACTGATGAATTGGCAGAAGTTAGAATTCATGGGCCATTGGATCAGGTCCCAATGGCTCAATGGTCTACAAGCTCGTCTCGTAACCAGAAGATCCTGGGTTCGAACGCCGGTGGGTGCGTACTCCTGAAGAGTCCCAAACTAGGACGAAGCAGCTGTCCAGTACACCCAGGTTTTTCAATGGTTCTCTAACTAATGTCAGCTTATGATGAAAATCCTGTAACCAATTAAATCCCTACAAACCAACACTTGAATATCAATGAGATGCTCACTAGCGACTTGCCCTATTCAGGTAGGTAGTTACCTGGGGTTCTAGTGAGAAGTCGTGACCAGAAGGGTGCAACAGGTCGGGCGTGAGGACAAATACTCGCCGAAGACATTGGCTAGGGGTCGCGCTATGTCGTGAATTGGCAGAAGTTAGAATTCGTGGACTGGCCATTGGATCGGGTACCAGTGGCTTAATGGTCTAAGAGCTCACCTTGTTACCAGAAGGTCCTGGGTTCGAACTCTGGTGGGTGCGTACTGCTGAAGAGTCCCAGACTAGTGTGACAAAACAGCTGTCCAGTACTCCCAGTTGGCTGTCCAATGATTCTCTAACTGATATCACCTCATGATGAAATCCTCCATCCAACTGAACAAATCCTTACAAATCAACGCTTGAAAATGTTTCTTATGAATCAGCTCAGAGAGGCGGATCAATTCGAACCACCCACTTTCTGACTACTTGTTGGCATAAGTGGCAAATAACTATTCGTCTCAATCAATCAGTAGTATATACGTTTCTATGGAATTATCACTGCTTCCTGTTTTTAAAATTATGATGTCAAGCGGATCACATGCATTCTGATCTGAATAATAATTTCAGTTTCCAAAGGAAACTATGATAAAATTTCACCTCGTCGAACTGTTTAAATTGCTAATTTGATTTGTCTTTTTAAGTCAGGTGGACTATAGATGATTTAGAGTAAAACACAATGACACGTGTATTTTTACGTTATAACACAATAAAAACTCACTGATGCGAGATTAATAAACTCATGAAAATGTACGTGCTTAATTTTTAATCTTTAAATGACACGCTGAGTTCTGCTAGGGTCTGTTATAACAATTTGACTATTTAATTCATTAAACAGTCAGTAGTACAACTGGATCTCGTCTTTCCAACTCATATCATTTATAGGTACAACATTTTCTTTCTTTCTTTTCCTTTTCTCTCTCTTTTTTTCCGTTATGTGCTGCTTTGTTTCTTTCTCTCGCTTACGCCAGTTAATAAGAGAGCTCCCACTTTTCTAACACCTTCAAACACTGTTCAGCTTTACCTTTACTACCCACATGCCAATGTGTTGTTGTAATAATGAACTGAGATTTCCTTAATCTATGTAGAATTCTCTTTATTGACAATGTACTAATTGGATGCAGTACTGTAGTAAAAATGCTGAGAATTCCATTATGTATTACATGTACTGTTTTGGAATAAAGCAAATTATTATTATTAATCTTAATGAAAATAATTATTCAGCAGCTAGTTTCAATTCAGAATACTATTTTCAGGATGTGTTATGCATACCGTTTAGGTCCTAATAACCACAACTAGTGAGGTCCTGTTGGCATAAATTATCGTTTCGCATAGTTAGCAACCTAAACGTTAGATCGATAATAAGACTCGAAAATATCTGGATTTCGCAGAGGGTTTTTACGTTTGATATCACAGAAACTTGAAGTCTTACAGGCGAAAACCAAAAAAACTGGCTGAAGAGGCTGGCGGGTAGTGAAGAGAAAATGGTACTGATGAAGACGAGCTCGCCTTGTAACCAGAAGGTCCTGGGTTCGAATCCCGGTGGGTGCGTACCGATGAAGAGTCCCAAACTGGGACGAAACAACTGTCCAGTACTCCCAGGTTTTTATTCAAGGCTTCGTGCCGATTGCCTCCAACCATCTAGTACCAACAATTCACAGTGCACCCTAATGGCGAGCCACCTAGCATGGTGGCCACATTGCAAACATGACTGATAGAATTCAGTCTGCACCGAAGATAGGACTAGACACATTACACTAGTTACTGACTAGTGTTCAATCAAAAATATACAATACAGTCCTACAGGAGGTCAGTCGCGAGCCTGAATAGCTCAGTGGTAACGTCTCTGACTGCAGCACTGGGTGACGCGGGTTCGAATCTCAGAAGGGACATCAGTTCCTTCAAGGTTGCAGATACGCCTTGCTGATGAGTGCCAACTAGCACGAAACCTACAACGACAGCAACAACACAAACCAACACCAATCCCCATCAACTGGAGAGATTTAGCAGAAGTTACTTCCTTCACTTATCCCGCTAGGAAGCAAGGTTTTAACTACACATGGAACGGATAAAGATGTCAAGGAACAGTCAGAATCGGAAAGGCAAGATACACCTTCATCAACCTGAAACCAGTTTACGAATCTTCTGCAATAAATCAGGCAGAATGAAGAACAAGATTTGGATTTTCAACACAAATGTGAAGTCAATCACTTCAATTCTGGTCAGAATCTTGCCGTGCGCATCATGAAAAGCATTTTCAACAAGTTACAGACAGCTGCCTTCGCTGGCTCCATGCGGAAGATTAAATGGCCTATCAGCAGGCCAGAAAGAATAAGCAACAAGAAACTCTGGCTGGGAACAATTCAACAGGCGGGAGCCGATGGCTCAACATAGATGCCGAAGAAAATGGAGACGGATTGATTAGGTACACGTTGAGGAGGCCATTGAATAACATTGCCAGCCAAACCAGTGGGAAGCAACGAGTGCATCGTCAGTGCGAGAGTGACATGAAGGTGGTCGCGTGAGTTAGAGGAGATGAGAGATTATGGTCATTTGTGGACCCATATGTACTATTGAAGCCCTATATATATATATATATATATATATATACAATTTTTAACGGCATACATATTAGGTGGCTGGAGGTTATCGACAGCTAGTCCTAGGCCTCAATTGTATGTTTATTAGTACTGGTCAGCCGAATATGTCTTAGACCTCAAACCAACTGCTGTTTAAATCTGGGATTCGAATCCGCGTCACACAGTGCTGACAGGTTAGTAACATTAATAGTGACGAGTCATTATCAAAATGATCACATATGTCGCCGAGTTAGATGAGTCAAACTATAAGTATTTTCATCTCAGTATTACGTTTTAGTGCTATTCCTGACATGCCAAGCTAATTGTTGATATTAGATGTTTGAAGGCAATCGACAGAAGGCCTTGGACCTAGGTTTCTTGCTAGTTGGCACTCGTCAACAAAGTGTATCTGCAACCTTGAAAGAACTAATGTCTCTTCTGAGATTCGAGGATGAAACACTCAGTGATGCTGTCAGAGACGTTACTACTGTGCAAATTGGGCTCGCTATTGACCTCCTGTAGGACTACATTGGGCACTTTAATTGAACTGAGTTCAGTCTGCACCAAACAAAGGACTAGACTAGTGTCCAACCAAGGTATCCAATTCAATCCTACAGGAGGTCAGTAGTGAGTCCAATTTGCACAGTGGTAACGTCTCTGACAGCATCCCTGAGTGGTTCATCCTTGAATCTCAGAAGGGAAATTAGTTACTTCAAGGATGCAGATAAACTTTGCTTACGAGTGCCAACTAACACGAAACCTAGGGCTTAGACTTCCTGTGGATTGCCTCCAACCATCTAATATCAACAATTCAAAGTGTGCCGTGATGACCAGCCACCTAGTGGCATGGTGGCCACGTTTGCAAACTCGACTGAGAGCATCCAGTCTGTACTAAACAAACGACTAGATAGACAACAATAGTTACTAATAAATCGTCCAGTCAAAACACCAAGTTAATTTTTTTTCAAATTAAATTTTGAATAGACGCATAGATAAACAGTTATACAAATATAGTCATTCTGTCTCCCAACAATATTGTGTATTATTCACTAATTTAATATCTACTGTGTTTTTCAACTTATATAAATTTCTATTCCGTCATTATCTATTTTGTTGTCTAAAA
The DNA here is from genome assembly GCA_944472155.2 of Trichobilharzia szidati. Classification (NCBI taxonomy): domain Eukaryota; kingdom Metazoa; phylum Platyhelminthes; class Trematoda; order Strigeidida; family Schistosomatidae; genus Trichobilharzia; species Trichobilharzia szidati. The sequence goes on along the minus strand of OX235272.1, from coordinate 46,159,061 downwards.
ATTGTCGTAAACTTATAATTCTAATGATTTTATCATATTATGTATGCAATTGTCAAGTACAGCAATTTGAATCAATGCACTGTTTTTCATCTTTACATTGTGAGCAGTCATTTCAGCACAATTATTAAGTGACACTATGAAATCAAATTCGTAAACTGCGAATTAATTCACAATTTACACATTTCAAGGAGGAGGTGAAATTTTGTATGGAGAGGAATGATTCAGATCATCACAATATACAAGCTGCTTGATAATATAAATGATAATTAACTGAAACTGAACGTGAATGCATAAAAACGTGTGTGTATATATACTACTGATTGACTGAGATAATAGTAGTATATGCTAGCCAAAAGAAAATGAGGTGAAGCTTCACCTAGAACTCTATAAATTGCATGTTAATTTACCGCATCACCAGTTTAGAGGACACCGGGTGGTTTCAATTGATTTCAATATAAGGGTAAGACTTGGGCACTGTGGTAGTAAGTAATTCCATATTAGTTTGTTTATTAGATGTATCACACAGTCACAGAAACAGTATTATTTACTGGATGACACAGTTTCAAACACAATTCACTATTGTTCATAATCATATCAATTGTAATCATACCACTTCGAAACTTGAGTTTTACCGTTTTCTTTGTTCTCTCCAATTTGTCGCTGTTGGGGTAGTAGAATTTTCCAGATGCCCAACTGGAGAGGTGTTGAATCATTCCCATTACACATATTTGCAGTTGATTCGATAACCAAAGCTTCTGTTATCAGTCTCTCCCTACACCCAGTGACACTAGATTTTTAAACTGTCATCTAATCCCATCCTTTTGTATGGTTGTGTGTAATTGCATTTGGTGTGTGTTATAGCTGAGTTATTCTCTAGATTTCTTATCTTATCACTGGGGTCAACTAATCTAGATTTTGCTGCTAGGTTTTTATGCTCGGCTAGTCTGACTCACTGCCCCTGTTCTACTACTCTGACCTATGTATTTGACCGGACAATCATAGCAGCAGGGTATTGGATAAACTAAATTGTTTTGTTTCAAAGGCTCCACCGAATCTAAATCATCAGTAGTAATTCCATACAAGGAGTGATCCTCGGAACCCTTGCTCAGAATTCTTAACAAGGCAGGCAGGAATAAAAGTGGCTGGCATTCATACCACCCACAAACTCAATTAGAAACAAGTTTTGTCGGTTAAAGGATCAATATTGTGGAGCCATTAAAACAAAACAATTTAGTTTATCCAATACCCTGCTGCTATGATTGTTAGGTCAAATACATAGGTCAAAGTAGTAGAACAGGTGCAGTGAGTCAGACTAGCCGAGCATAAAAACCTAACAAAATCTGGATTAATTGACCCGAATAAGATATGAAATCTGGAGAATAGGATAGTTCAGCTATTCCACTCACTACTACACACAACCATAGAATAGGATGGATGGGATAAGACGACAGTTTTAAAATCTAATGCAACAGCAAAGTAGAGGGAGAGATTGATAATGGGAGCTTCGGTTATCCAATCAACTGCAAATATGTGCAATAGGAATGATTCAACACTTGTCCAGTTGGATATCTGGAAAATTCAACTACCCCTACGAAGACAAATAGGAGAGAACAAAGAAAACTGTAAAACTCAAGTTTCGAAGTCGTGTGACTGTTACAAGCGATATGATTATGAACAATAATGAATTGTGTTTCAAACTGTGTCATCCAGAAAATAATACTGTTTCTGTGACTGTGTGATACATCTAATAAACAAATCAACATGGAAATGATTTCACCCTGTATCTAAGCTAAATCGAACCTATCTGGTAAATCATTGGTGATCTCAACGATAGACAAGTAAAAAGGGCAGTCTAGTGTTTAGATCGCTTTGATATCTAGCTGACTGTTTAAGCACTACTGGTTGATATGCGTGGCATATCACCTACTTATTTCAGTCATTCAATAGTGTGCAGCTTAATGAGACTAATTGACGCTGTCATTTCCTATCGATCTATCTACATCTTTATTTTTGTCTGGTTTCTGTTTTGAATTCCTGCTTGAAAAAAAATCGACAGTTACAATGACACAAAAAAACAACCACGTCATTATATTTAATTATCTTGTTATCATGCTGAATACTGATGAAATATTAACATGATTGTTAAAAGTGAAATTTTAGTGTTCGCAGTATGCCTACGTGTGTGTAGGTGTAGGTGTGTATGTGTTTGTGTGACCTTCACTGGTTATCTGGTGTCAATCAGGTGGTGGTATGTTATTGTACAAAATCGCGACAAACTTCGAGAATGACGTGAAGATTTAAAATGTTAGAAATAAAATATTTTTATTTCATTGTAAGCTTCGTCATGAACCAAATAATCAGTTAGACAGGTCAGGTCAATAAAAATCAGGGAGCACTGGACAACACTGTCGCTTCATTCCATTGATATAAAGATAAAACTTCGACACTTCGATAAAAATTTTATTTCGATGAAAGCACACAGTGTTCGTTATACAATAAGTACTATTAACTGATGCGACCACGTTTCGAGCACAAACTATTGCTACTCACAATCATATCAAGTCACTCACTCACACAACTTTCTTGCTTCATTTATATACATGAGTGAAACTGATGAATAGACATCTGAATAAAAATCAATATAGGATAATGTACATTCAGAAATCATAATATGAGTGTTACTGATCAATTAGATCAATCAGATTGGAAATAAGACGAGTATTTTTATAGTAAAATAAATTATTAACTTGTTAGAATGTTATGATGTAAGCGAATTGAAATAGAATTTTAAGATTATTTATTATCCTCCTCTGATTTGACTGACTGATTTATGGTAATAATATCTTCCACGCATGTCTCTGGTGTTTGCATTAAGTCATTTCTGCTGCATGTGTTGGGTGTAGACTGGATGTTCCAGACAGGATTCACTAATCAATTTCTCTCTCCAGCTAGCCTGATTGCTTCTTAGAATTTTAACCCTCTCCCACCACTCTATTGTATAGTTTTATGTTTATGCGTGCAGTGCAATCGCTGAGCTTTTTTCTAAATTACTTATCTTCGTGGGTTCAACAATTCTTACTTTAGCTAAATTCTTATGTTCTGACAATCTGACTGCCTCAAATTCACTAGTTTGATCTATTTATTTGAACTCACTGTCACTGCGAGGGATTTGGTAAATAACATTATTTTCTCGAATTGGGTCAAGTGGGTCCTTTAACTTACAGAGCTTGTCCTCGCCTGAGTGAGTTTGTAGGTTTGAATGCCAACCTAATTCCTGCTTCATTGAGAATCCTACGTAAAGCCTCAGATGTCCCCTCACATCCCATGTCCTTATTTCTCATCTGATTGTATTTGATGGATAACACTAATATAATTATTTCTCAATGTACATTATCCTATATTGATTTTTATTCAAATACCTAATGATCAATTCCACACATGTATATAAATGAAGCAAGAAGGTTGTGTGAATGAGTGACTTGATATGATTATGAGTGGCAATAGTTCGTGTTCGAAAGGTGGTCGCATCAGTTAATATTACTTTATAACACCACTATGTGATTTTATCGAAATAAAATTGTATCCATAATGGAGTTATACTCTACCACACCACAGTGCCCATGCTTTATCCTTATATCAATGATGCTGCCTAATCAGTCACTGAGACATCTCGAATTTCAAGGAGAACGTTCACACAGCTAATTATTTGGGACACTGTCTGAGATAACCTCGGATACACAGACTACGAACGATGTAGTGGGTGGTCATTGCAAATAAAACGGATTCCTTAGTTGACTCAGGATTTCAAATACTTGCCTGCGGTTTGGTGATCTAATGTTTCATGAGCAGAGTAACTAGGTCAGCATGCCAACTCATCTTTGTGATTTTTCATTTGTTAAAAATGCAACTGAGGTAATTCACTTATAAACGGCTTAATCCAAAGTCAGAGATTTTCCAAAAAAATTATCTCACAGGTAGGAGTAAAGTGGATAAAAAAAAGAGTAGCATTCCGTTCAAAAAGTGGCTACTTTTCAGGAAGACGTGAGGTGTTTCTTGAAATGACACAGGTGACTTGTAAAAAGTTGGATACATTTATTTTTTTCTGAAATATGGGTGAAACAAGAAAGAGCGGGTAATTATTTCATCGAAAACTTGAGGAAAATGAGTGAGAGTGGGCAAATGATATTTTGAGAAATTAGGAGAAAACACAAAAAGTGGCCGGCACTATGAGGAAGTTGAGAAAAAGTGAGGGAAGCTGATATCTTGTGTTGCACTTCACCCAACTTTTGTCCACATCTCATCCGACTGATAAAATAGCCCACCTTCCCCAAATTTTTTTCAACTCTTCTGGCTGGATATGCAGTAAAGAGTTTTTAGCGTGTTCGCTTTTCTTTTCCTCATATAGAGTTTTCAAGAAAAATAAAAATCTCCAGGACATCATACACATTGGAATATGTTTTTTTCTAAAACATCCTCCTACTCCTAACAGTTTTGTGCCCTTTAAACAAAACCATTAGAAAATTCATCTGAGAACAAATTCTCCACCAATGATTTATTTATTACTTTTAATTTTTGATTATAGCTTGAATCCATACAGTATTTTGGTACAGGTATGGAATTTTCAGCGTGTGACTTCGGTAGCCCAAATTTAGCAGGCCGACTATTGATATCATGTGTGTGTGTCAGCCGGGGATCGAACCCTGGACCAAGTGCATGGTTGGCGAGAGACCTAACCACTGTGCTACCAACGCACAAGGGACAGAAGTTTGAATTTATAAGTTATCCGTTGGATCTGGTCCCAGTAGTTAAAAATGGTCTATCTACAAGCTCACCTTGTAGCCAGAAGGTTCTGGTTTCAAGCCCCATTTGGAGGGTATGTACTGCTGAATGATCCTTAACTAGAATGAAACACCTCTCTAGTACTCCCAAGCTTTCCAGCAGTTGTCTCTCTCTTCTCTCTAACTGATTTCAGCTAATGATCAAACCAAATTAACCAATCAAATCTCTATCAGCTAACACTTGATATTTACTAAACGTCGAATGTTTAGGTATTATCTACTGTCCTTCCAATGGATCCGCTTCCACACCCACGCGAATGAAAGGTATTCAGAGTTAATAATATCAGACATTGTCCTGAATTGTTTACCTTCATCATGTCATCTGACAGTCTCACCTACGTTTTATATTTGGTAAATAATATACATTATATATATATATATATATATATATATATATATATAGGTCAATCAAAAGGTCTGCGTATAAACCATACCATATTAGTTTGGTAACTAACCATTTTAACGTATTCATAAAAATGTTTTAAAATATATATCAGGCTTATGAATAATACATATAAAATAACACAACAACACGTGATTAATAGCACTGATGTCAAATAAAATAACTAAAAGTGAAGGTTTTTTCAAAATAGTTACTAATTTTAAAATAAACTTTTAACTATAACTGTAGCACATAATTTGAAATTGACAGTATGGTATAGTCGTCTATGTCACGTTTCATTTCATTGATTATACAATACAGCTAGCTGTCTGGAACCAAATAATTAAGTATTCTGAATGACTACAGCAGTGCAGACTGTATTATGCACTTCTGATTACTTCAGTAGTCAAATATTAAAAATAATAATAATATTGTCATCTTTTAACTTTGTTTTTAGTTTTGTTATGTGACTGCTATGCTTACGCTTGCTTACCTTTGTGGAGCATTGTGTTTTCGTGTTATTAGTTATTCCCTTACGTTCTGAAAGGAACACTGGATTTAAAGAGACATATACCCCCAAGCCAACCTATCAAAACCAAAAGCCTTCAAGGAAAGCACAAAGAAAATCGACCTACCATATATATATATATATATATATATATATATATATATATATAAAGGACATCTCAGAAATCATTGCAAGATCCTTCAAAACTTTAGGAATTGACATCGCACACAAACCAACAAAATCACTTCACTCATCTGGCTGGCTCTATGTCAACCAAAAGACTAAACAACGAACGGTGAGAAGATAAAACCAACATCATCTACAAAATAAATTGTAACAACTGCGAAAAACACTACATTGGTCAAAGTGGACGTCCTCTTAGTCTTCGTGTCCATGATCATAAGCTAGCCGTAAAAAGACATGACATCCACTCCATCACTCATATCACTACATACAGACAACCACGAACATCATTTCGATTGGGACAACCAGCGCTCAAATATTAGACAGAGGAAACACCAAGAATGCTAGAGAATTTTCAGAAGTGGGCCTGGTAAGCAGTGAATCATCAATCCATAGAAACATCGAGATAGACAAAATTTACCAACCGATAAGAAGGAAATCTCACACACAAAGGATAAAAAAGTTCAAGTCAAAGAAACAATCAGTTCCAATACAAGTAGCCTATAAGGTGTGAAATCACACAAAACAACCAATCACGTTCAAGGTCACCCGCCAGGAGAGATGACTAATAAACTCGTGGAGAAATTTAAAAGCTCACTTCAATTCGAATTGAAGTATGCGCTGAAGATGTTGCCTAGTAGGGGGCGATGAAAGCTTCGCAAATTAACTGTCTAGCTCAGAGAACACAACCACATCAAAATCATCCACCTGAGCTACAAATCTTCTCCATCATATCTACATTGGATTTGAGGAACACATCTATATTTCATCCTGTTCTGTATAGTCCACTTTAGCTGACCCGACGATTTCCAGTAATCTGTCAATTCCTTCAGCCCACACGATCTCCCCCATTTCACCTTTGGACTGACATTAATTGGTTAGAAATTTAAATTAAATTAAATAACTGAAGTATATGACGTGACACAATCAACAGGATTGAGTAGGACTCATCTACAACTAAAAGACAGAGTCAACTAGATTTCAATTTTATGAGGAGTAAAAGTGTAAGAAGGGATAAAAATATTAATAAAATTATTGTTAGGAAACATTATGCCTATTTTAGGTTCACTTGCTGGGCAAACTTCTCCTTTATACAGATTTCAGGATTTCATTCGTGGATTTTCACAGCGTCTGTGGTTTGAAAATGTCTGATTCCTACTCCTTTGGCAAGATTTCTGTTTACTCTGTAAATGACTGTGAAGTTGGTTAATGAGTTCTTTGGGTGTCCTGAATCGATAAGGAGTTCCAGAATAGAGCTCATGAGAATAGATGTAAGATGATACACTTTGATAGAGAACGCTGAATACGGACGATAAATCTAAATCAATAGGAGTATGTAAACTAATAGATACACATTTAAGAGGCCAGTAGTTGTACCGCATACTTCATATTTGCACAAATTATTCATTTTATAGAGGAAATAAATCAGAGTTCAGCTACGACAAAGATTTGCTTCAACAAATGGAATAAACAGTTTCTTAGCATTTCTACTAATGAGTGTCCATTGAATTACAGACACACATAGAGAAATATTTTTGGGGCAGAAAGTATGGGAGGTTCTAGTGGTGGTTGAGACTTCTTGGATTTTGTGATAAAATGTTCAGCGCAGTCATTTTCAATGAGAACCATTTTTAGAGTGAACAGCTCCTCTTGCATGTTGTCAAGGCTGCAAATGTTGCAGATTCCATGACTTAGCAAATCAAGTTTCGTTTTCTTACGTCAACCTCTTTTTTTTATAGTTTCTACCCAGTTAATGTTTTCTGTACCAAGTAATTGATTTCAAAAATTTAAGATTTTAATGACACATTTTTGGGAACATTCCTTTTGTTTCTGTGAGAATGTGCTATGTAGGAAATCAAAACAAGTGATTCAGAGAAGAGAATCTTTTCAATGAATTTATTATCAAGTTGTACACTTGTATGTGTATGGTGTCTAAGAAATTATATCCGGTGAGGGAATTGAATCATGGGTGTGAATGCATACAATAATAATAGTAGTATGACGTCAGTTGTTACTGTTACTATTCTCACTTTGGATTGTTTTTTTTTTTTGTTTTTTTATATTTCCTTCACGTTCCCCAGTGGAACATAGAGCTTCAAGCTAGTGGCTTGAAGTTTCTGTAGCAGTGCTTATTTTACAGGATGTGGTTGCTAGCCTCATGCCCAACCTTTCCTCTTCACCAGCGTTGTTTCTGGCTTGCGAGTTAAAGGAGTGAGTCTGTGGCCGGAGATCGAACCCCGGACCATGTGCATGGTCGGCGAGTGTCCTAACCACTATGCCACCGACGCACTCACTTTGGATTGTTCGCGGTATTATTTCACTCGTTCTACTTGTCATTCTAAATCAGTTCTGTTTCGCAACGTTTAATTTTATGTTATCAAATTTCACGCGATGTTACATAACGTTTTTACTTTTATTCTATTCACCTACTAATCCTATAATTGCACACTCCGTCCAAGTTCTATCCATCCTATGATTTGTTCTGCATATGACATTAATTGTTTTGCCACTTGACATTTAACTATGATTATAATCACAAATATTTTAATTGCATTTCATACTACTATTATTATTTTATGCATTCACATCATTGATTCAATTCCCTAACCCGATATAACTTCCTAACAACCATATATGTATGATTGTACAGCTTGATAATAAATTCGTTGAAAAGAATCATTTCTCTGAATAACTTGTTTTGATTTTCTATATGACTCAATGGGAATTTTTCATGAATATATATATATATATATATATTCGAACCCAGAACATTTCAGTCACAAGACTAGGTATAGGCCATTCAACCAATAGAACTCGATTCAACGGTCCATGAATTCAAACTTCTGTCAGTTAGCCATATATACAACGCAACTGCCGACCAATGTCATCAGTAAGTAATGGCTCTATTACCCAGCTTGATGGACCCTGGTTGTTGCGACCTCTCACTAGAACTCCACATAAGTTCCTACACTACATATATATCACGAGTCGGCAAAAGTTGGAATTCACAAACTAGTTCCTGAATCGAATCCTAATGGCTGAATGTTCTATGATTTCATCTAATAAGCTGAACATTCTGAATTCGATCACTGGTGGTGTCATAGATGTGTACCACTAAAAAGTTCCAAGCAAGGACTGAACAGTACTCATGTTGGTTTTCTAACTGAAGTCAGTTCGTGACTAATAATAATAATAATAATCTACTTTATTCCAAGACAAACAGTACTTATAATACAGAATGGAATTCTCAGTATTTGTCACAATATTGCATCTGATTTTCTCAAAATAAAAATAAAATTGAAACAAAATTAACCAGAGGAATTTGTCCACATTTACGAATATAAAGTCAAAGTATTCGAAGCACGAATTGAAAATATTAAATGTAATAATAATAATAACAGTGAGTTTGTTTCAAACAGTATTGTCGATTCAGTTTGAAAATTTTAGCATGTTACAGATTATTGAATCTAATGTTCTGTTGAAATAGTATGGTGAGGGAAGATACAAAATTAACAGTTATAACACAGCTTAAGTGATGTTCACACTAATGAAAAAATAAACAAATAAAAACAAAAAATTGAGAGGACTATAAATATAAGAAGTACAATAACAATAAAGCTTGATGTTGCAAGGGTGGAGGAAATGGTCTGTTTAATTAGTTCATGCCTAACACTGTTTTCATCACATAAAGTACGTGCCGCGAAATGTGGCATAGTGGAACTTTTATACTTAGACGTACATGCATAAAGTCTTCTGAAAAGACTTCTTGTTTTACCTGAGGAGGAGACACAAGGTTAGAGCTGCGGGTAAAGTGGATGCTCATAGTTTAACAAGATTCCTTTAGCAAACTTGTTGCATGACGTCAAGTACCTATCATCAATGACAATGTCAATGATATAGCCCAATGGGATAGCTGCCACTCGCCCTACTGACATAGTCTTTTTTAACCAATCCAATCTTTAAAAATGGTGTAATTAAACACGTCAGAAACACCACAGTAATTAAAAAAGGGACAAGGTATTAAAATTTACCTTAAAAAAAAATAAATATATATTTTAAAAATTTTCAAAACATTTATAAACAGTGAACTTTAATCACACATTCAATCATACAGTCGTACACGCTCACGCATGCACGTACGCAGATACAAGCACACACACACACACACAGAGGAGTACGCTGTACCACACTCAATTCCATACCAAAACTAACCTTTAATTATTTTACTTCATTAAACCATCTCTGATGAAATAAACAGTCAGAGAGACAGCGAGAGATAGGTGTACATAGTACAGAATAATATTTTAAGAAGTTCATGAATTTTAGTAGATTTGTGAGCTAAAACAACATTATCCTCCTTATTGTTATTATTATTATTATTATCATTGTGATTTAGTTTATGAAAATTTAAATAATTACGCAAATGTGAATAAGGTTAATTAGGCTTACTTATTTCAATGAATGAATGAATGAGGCACAAAAGTCATCAAAACAAAGCATGATTTTCTCATAAGTATTATTAAGACTTTAGTGTTGTGTTTAAAAAATTAGTCTTCATGAAACTTATGTATTCTGGTATAATTTTCTATGTCTATGTAATTTATCATAAAATTTAAGTAGTATATTCACGTTGAAGTTAAACAATATGAAATTAGTTGATTACTGCTGACTATAATAAAAAATAGGAGTGAACAAAAAAGGAATCAACATATTTCGTGGATAACAATAAGCTTGTTTTATCTGGTGGATTCAATCAACTCTTCAACTGCATACATCCTAAAGAAAACTGTCCCAATTTGAGACTCGTCAACGGTATGCATCCACAACCCAACTGGGGTTCGAACTCAGGACTTTCCATTTGCAAGGTGAGCTGCTGGACCATTTTTAGACACTGGAACTTGATTTAACAGCCCAGGAATTCCAACTTCTGACAGTTCGCTATACACACAGAGCAACCGACAGGCAGTACCTGACCTGGTGGACTACAATTCCGGACACAGCTTCTCACTAGAACTCCGGGCAACTTCCTATATAGAGCCAGTCATAAGTGAACATCAGATTAACTGTCAAGTGTTTGTTTTCAGGGATTTGTTTGGTAATGGATACTACAGAAGAGTCCCAAAATAGGACGAAACGGTTATCCAGTACTTCCTGGTTTTCCAGTGGTTCTCTAACTCATGTCAGCTAGTGATAAAACCTATAGGGGAAAAAACTAGTCAGTAGATCATACAAGCAGCGTTTTTGCCAAAGAAACACTGGTAAGCTGAATTACAAAAAGATAAATTTATCTAAGAATAGCTCCAGTTTATTTGTCTCAGTCAGCTGGAGAAATCTTAGGCATAAATATGAGGTGTTATGTGCCATAGATGAATATATATCATACAAGTAATAACTAACTAAACATCGTGACGTGTTGATACATCTCACATAAACTATGGTTATGTAATCTGCATACAAAAAACCTTGAATACCACATAGGATGTTGTTCTTTCTAGCCCGTTCACGAGAATTTATTTTGGGTTTGACAATTCAGTAAGTAAGAAAGTCTAAACGTCGAGTTTTTGTTTGTTAACATCTATCAGAAACATGTAGTTGCAATCTTGGGGAAACGCAAGTGCCTTTTATAAGTCGAACTCACAGTACTCAGTGGAGAAATCATGAATTGATTTTTACTTTAAGCGTATACCGATGGATTTAATGTAGCAATGATAAATCATAGTGCATGTTGGTTGTTTGCCAGGCGTCTTGCATATTGATGGAGAGGTGTTTGATAGTCGGTTAAAGTAAACATAAAAAACCATCTACTTATGCTGGAAATATTTCTATCCAAAAGTATTCAAGAGATTGGTTGGAAGATTTCATCATGATCTGACAGCAATTAGAGAACCGTTGGATAACCTGGGAGTACTGGACAGCTGTTTCGTCCTGCTTGGGGACTCCTCATCAGTACGCACCCACCGGGGTTCTTAATCATCCAACCAATCAAACGAAATTCCCTACAAAACCAATACTTGAATATTTAAGAGATATTGGCGGCTGGCTTAAAACTTGGGCTACCAAAAACTTCCATCTCCCTATTGCATATATTTTCCCTCATTTGTTTTGTTTTAATCGATTGAGATATAACCTTTATTGGTATTATCTACTGTTGTGTGTATTTAAAATGTGTACAAGCTCCTGATTCGCAAGTTCTTACTAAACTTGAGGAATGGCCTGATTGTAGGCGGTAACGTGTTCCAATACAACATGAGATAACTGTTCTTCAGTTATGTCTTTAGGTCTTAAAATGTACCTCTGAACATTTTACAGTTGGCTTTCAACCAGATATCATGGGTAAATTTCTTGAATGAAACGAAGCAGGTATATCATAATAGAATGGTTTGTGATTAAGCTCAAAGAGCATTGTGTCGTAGAATATACTGTCATTTCGTATTTTTCTTGAAGATAGTGTACGAAAAGAAAATTCCTTTGAAAACTCTGTACATGTTATAAATACTCTCCAGAATATTATTATTATTGGTTCCTTTAGTTCCTTAAGGAACATAGGGCTTCAGCCGTACGTCTCCATTGCATTCGGTTCTCTGCCAACGTTTTCACCTGGTTCCACTTCTGCCCACATGATTTCGTCTCTTCTTCACATGACCTCCTCCATGTCACTCTTGGACGACCAGCTCACCGCAACCGATTCAGGTTCTGCAATGGCTTGGCGTGTGATGTCACTTGATGGTTTGTTTTCTCAGAGTATGGCCAATCCACCTGCATTTCTTCCTACTCATTTGTTGCACAGTCGGTTCCTGCTGGGTTGGTTCGCTCCCAGATATACCTTCCTGTTGCTGATCTTTTCTGGTCAGCCATCTGATCTTGAGTATTGAGCAAAGACAGCTGTTGATTAAGGTCTGTAGTTTGTTTGAGGTGCTCTTCATGACGCGCCAAGTCCCTGATCCATATAGTACCACTGACCTCACATTAGAGTTGAAAATCCGGATCTTATTATTCATGCTGAGTGCTGTTGACCTCCACACAGACTTGAGAGAAATGAAAGCTTGCCTTGCTTTCCCAATCCACTCTTTGATATCCTCATCAGGTCCGTCAGCCAGCAGTTGAAACGGTACTTCCCAGGTAGGTAAAGGAGGTTGTTTCCTTTAGGTTCCTCCCATTTATGCTGATTGTTGTCTGTTGTTGTTGCTGTTGGCCAGGAATCTTCATCACCTCTGTTTTCTCTATGTTCACCTGAAGTCCTGTCTTCTCTGAATGCTTCTTCTGCCAGCTTGTTGCTTTTCACTTGCATATCTTCCAGTTTGTGGGAAATCTGTCCAGAATAAAGATGTTATTATTATATGAGACGTATCCTGTCTAATCATTTGATGTAAACCCTGTGAAACACGAACTTGCCAGTTTAGTCTACAATTCAGTTTGAGGTGGTGGTGATGGTGTGGTAATAACTCGACTCATTATGCATTCATGTCGCTGACTTGCACTCTGCAGTTGAATCTTATTTTCTTTGTGCTGATTAAATACCGTCTATTGTTACTGTGCCTTTTTGAACTTAGCTGCTCTGATAATATACGTTCCTCAGACTTCGTGTGTTTTAGTTTTACATTGTATCTATCGGTAAATTAGGAACGAGGAAGAAATCACAGAGTTTACCTGCACATCACTGGAATCGAATTGACTATGCATCAGTGATACATCAGTGATTAGAATCCATCGTCATTCTAATAATCGAACCTACGAATTGGATTCTATGTATCGAAGATTTCTTTTTCAAATCTCAGTTGAACGAAAATACATTCACATTTACTATCTTCAGCAATAAAAACACGTAACTCTAATCTGACACGATTATATTTCGACTAAAATTTCTTGCTGAAGAAGATGGTAGCTAAACATTCACAACGCACATGCCCTAGGCATCTCAATCGATTACAATTGCTATTTATATCACTGGAGATTTGGCGTGCAGATAGAATTTTTATTTTATTCAAATGTCTAATCATCAGTTTCACTCATGTATATAAATGAAGCAAGAAAGTTGTGTGAGTGAGTGACTTGATATGATTATGAGCAGCAATAGTTTGTGCTCGAAACGTCATCAGTTAATATTACTGTATAGCAATACTGTGTGATTTATCAAAATAAAATCTTATCTATAATGGAGTTACTCGAGGTTACCAATTTGTCTTTTTTTTCATTTTTGTCTATTCAATTTGTATACTCTTCCTTATTAAGTCAATTGTCAGTATTACTACTCTCACTTTTAATTGTCCCCGGTATTATTTCACTTGTTCCACATGTCATTCTAAATCAATTCCTTTATGCAACATTAAATTCTATGTTATTAAATTTCACACAATATTACGTAATGTTTTTATTTTATTCGATTTTTCTACTAATCTTATAATTGCACACCTTTTTCAAGTTCTATCCATCCTATGAATTATTCGATATATGACATTAATTTGCTTTGCCACTTGACATTTACCTACGATTATAATCACAAACGTTTTAGTTTAAATTGCATTTCATATTATTATTATTTTATGCATTCACACCTATGTTTCAATTCCCTCACCGGATATAACTTCTTAAAAACCATATATATACGATTGTACAGCTTGATGATAAATTCGTTGAAAAGAGTCTCTTCGCTGAATCATTTGTTTTGATTTTCTATATGTTACAATGGGAATTTTCCATGATTTAAAAAATAGCAAAGATCCCTCGACATTAAAGGAACTCAGTGGGTTTCTGCGTTACTCTGTCAAACTTGCCGTAGTGAATGCTGAGACTTGTTTTCTTAATGAATGCATCAATAATCATGAGTATCCGAAATGCTATTGGAAAGTTCTCTTACGCGATCACATATATCCTAATGAAAAATCTCTCAAGAGACACACATTAAATCACATAGAAGGAAACCAACTATTTTGAAAAGTACACAATTTTACCTGAAAACTCAAGGTATTCGATCTCAATGTAATCTAATTCGCATCAAACTAAATAGCACCAAGAAAGCAGGAAGAAACCGTAACATCTATGTCTGACCAGCAAGCATTACCAGCTGAAGCAGGTACTCCCCAACTACTCATATAAATCCATAATACTAATCAATCAAATTAAAAATTGAAAAAAATTCTCAATTTACTCAGTTCAAGGTGATTATTTTCCCATTCCTTTAATTCGGGTGTTCATGGCTGATACACTTCTCCGACTTGAGTCAAACCAGGATACCCTTGCTAAAAACTCAGCTTCAAACTATAGAAACCGCCACCCGATGTTTAGATCACCTCAATCTGGCTGGTTAGCAAGCACTATTGGTTGATGTTAGTGGTATAAAACTACTCAAGTCAATCATTCAGTAGTATACAGTCTTATATATACAATGACTTGCCATTAGTATTGAAGATCAGAATCTTGATCTTTTATTCTAAAGTCTGTAGATTTATAAACTGATGGCAGATTAGTGAAAGCCTACCTCACCTTTCCATTCCTGGCTGTGATATCTTCATTCCTGCCGCCTGTAGTTGAGACGATGCTGCCTAGATAAATGAAAGAAGTAACTGCCTTCTAATTTCTCCTGTTAATAGTGACTCCTGCCTATTATTGCATACGAATTAATCGGTATTTATTACTCAATGTGTTAGCATAGTTTTTAATACTGAATATATATATATATTGATCAATTGGACGTTATTACTATTTAACTTATTAACACGCAGTACGATTCATTTTTATTTTGGTATTAAGAATCACACAGAAAGGTTAAACATTAATTAATGACCTAATCAGACAATTAACAACATCTACCAGAGTACAAAACATTGGCAGACCAGTGAGGTTCATCCAGTCAAGTGTGAAGATGGACATCCCACCGACGACATTGGTTGGGGTCGCGCTAAATCACGAATTAGTAGAAGTTAGAATTCATGCGCTGGCCATTGAATCGGATCCCAGTGACTGAATGGTATATGAGCTTGCCTTGTAACCGGAAGGTCCTGGGTTCGAACCCCTCACAGTGGGTGTGTACTGCCAATGATTCCCAAACTAGGATGAAACAGCTGTCCAGTACTCCCTGTTGGTTTTCAATAGTTCTCTAACTGATATCAATCCGTGATCAACTCGTAAAAAACAAAACTAATCCTTACAAACCAACTGTAGAAGATAGGCAGAACTGTTAAGACGGAGTTTTATTGTTTTTTGTAGTTGTTGTGTAACTTGACTAGAGAATGCACCTCCGGTCACGACAATATAACCAAACGATCATTTGAAAATATTCTCCAACACTAAGGCAGACATGAAAGTCAGATTTAACTGCAACAACCACGAGAACAACTTTTATTATTAAAAATACAGAGAATATGTTTCATTTAGACATCCACGGAAATTTAAATCACAAAAATAGACAAGTAATATCTGACTGACCGCATGACCTTGAAGGTCCTGCAAAAATCAATCAATCAAAAACTGTCCAATCAGGTTATCATATCAGTGCATACATCAATCATGACTACACGGCTAGCAAAGATAGATTATCCGTCGTAACAAAAACGTTGCTAACTACAATGTATGGCTGTATATCACTCACTGAATGTTTGATGATAATCTACGATCCTAATGATATTATGACTTCTTATTTAAGCACTATATTTGTAAAAAAGTCCTTTGAACTCAGGTCAGTTAGAAAACCAATAGGGTCGCAGTGTCTTTTTTGACTGAAATTATAAATGAAGCTTATTTATTTAATTCAATTTTAGATTTTCCCGTCGACTGATTGAACTGAAGTGGGTGGGAACATCATCACTCACTGTGGAATGTAGGCACATCCCGCTGACGAGTCCCAAATAGGACGAAATGCGCGTTGTCCTGGATTCCACTGCTAGTCACCATCTACCAATGAAGCTTATTTATATTTCATAAACACTATGAGTTTATTTTGAAGGTATAGTTAGATGCCTATTTGAACAAACCAAATATACAGATCGATGTAGAATCTTAAGCAAGGGTGTGTCGCTCACTTCAGGTTAGCACACTTTATAGTACCATAGGACAACAGATGTAAACAGAAGTTGAATGACATTCAAACGAACAGAATAAAGTATCAGGTTAGACCACGGATTGATATCAATTAGAGAATCACTGAAAACCAGGGAGTACTGGACAGCTGTTTCGTCATAGTCTGCGACTCATTGGATCAAGATATCGAAACAGGGAAAACATTTCTATCATTGTGATTTATGTTATTTCAATATAATCCCTAAGTTGGGAAACAAAACAGCGAAAGTTTTAATACTTTAGTTAAACCAATATTAACAGATTTCATCATCTGGTCGACCTTAACTTTTCTCCTAGCATAATTCCACTATAGTTAATATTGATCGTCCCGAGAATGACGATATGCTGTTATTTGCTCGATGATTATCAACAGTGGAGTCTATACGGCGTGTATCTACATTCCTGGTGGCTAAATGTCTTCTCACTGGTACTTGATTCAAACACCCATCGCTTCAAACGCTAAAGTGTTATCCACTAGGCCAATAAGAGATACCTCTTAGACAAAGCGTATCAGTTGTTACTTATTAAAATCATAATTTTAAAGTTCCTATTGATGATTGATTGTATCAGACTGAAGTGCCTGGTCCTTGTTTGGCATTTCTTCTTTAATAATGCCTTAAAATTAACATGATGTCATTTGCACGATGATGTCATCAGAGGACAAGCATTCCTCTTCAGCAGAATCAATCAATGCTGAATAATGATTACAGCAAATAGTAGATTGACTACAGTCATCTGTAAACTGCTCTTAACTGATTGTGTTTCCATAAGTGCGTGGGTGGCTATTTGTTTCCACCTGCAATTTTCCTCTTGGGGTGCCTGAAACAGACGAGGTATGACTACAGAGCCCAAGAGACGGCTGCTTAAAGCCAGTCACACACGGCTTGTTTGAAGTAGTTTTTCAGTTAGATCCGTATTAAGTAAGATCTTATCACGGACCGTCACAAAGTAATTCAAAATTTACAATTTATGAGATTGATCTTTGTTAATCTTTCTCTTCAGATTGAAGAGGCAGCATAGCTGGCCATCTGAAGGGAATATTTTACTGGTTTTACACACCTCATTGTTAGCAATACGAACGTGTTCACAAAATCCTCAACACGGCGTAAACAATTTACACTGTGACGGTAATTTCTTTTAGTCTAACCTATCCTATCCAAACGAACTCTTTGGCATAGTAGGATCCGCAGAAACTTTAGTTCTATCCTGTGTTGCTCGATGGGTATTTGTGATATACAAGCTCTCGTCACCACCACCACCACCATATCAAAGTATCAGCTATCAGTCGGGTGCTTTGAAAATCTAATTCAACCTCTGAGATCCCAAAAATAGGCAAACAATTAAACACAGTTTTTTTTGTTCAGCGAAGAAATTTCTTTTCAACGACTTCATTTTCAAGACTGTACAGTCGTATTTATATTACAGAAAATGTCATTAAGTGGCACTAAATAATTGCTCAGTCAATATACATATATGTGATAAGAATAACGATAATTAAAATGTCATAAGGGGTAGGGTTGAAGTGGATGAATTACAAAATTATTAAAGATTGTTTTATAAGTGAATTGATCTCAAAAATGTTTTAAAAATGTCAAGTGTTGTCTAAAAATTTTAAAAAATGAGGAGTACGATTACGACAAGAATGAAGATGTGAATAGAAGTGGAAAGAATTCAAGTGGTAAAATAAAATAAAGTAAAAACTAGAAAGAACATTACTATGACCACATCTATGTGTATTTACTCTTTTACCTGCTCTTGTGGAGCTGATTATATTGGACGTTGTAAGCGTAATCTCCGAAAACGTGTAGCTGAACACTATCCAGTCTGGTTAATGAAAGGCGAACGTAGAACTGCGAAGTCGTCTATTTGTGATCACCTGTTAGAGTCAGGTCATTTAGCCCCACGTGATTCATCTTTCAAAGTTATCTACATGGCAAAATCGAATCGATCCAAAAGTTTACGTTTTCTTCATTTATGCATAGCCGAAGCTTTAGCTATACATGAACAGAAACCTAAATTATGTGTTCAAAAACGTTTTGTCAAACCCCTTTCTTTACCTTGGTCATAGTAATGTTCTTTCTAGTTTTTACTTTATTTTATTTTACCACTTGAATTCTTTCCACTTCAATTCACATCTTCATTCTTGTCGTAATCGTACTCCTAATTTTTTAAAATTTTTAGACAACACTTGACATTTTTAAAACATTTTTGAGATCAATTCACTTATAAAACAATCTTTAATAATTTTGTAATTTATCCACTTCAACCCTACCCCTTATAACATTTTAATTATCGTTATTCTTATCACATATATGTATATTGACTGAGCAATTATTTAGTGCCAATTAATGACATTTTCTGTAATGTAAATACGACTGTACAGTTGACTTGGAAATGAAGTCGTTGAAAAGAAATTTCTTCGCTGAACAAAAAAACTGTGTTTTTACTTATGAATAAATGGGTATTTTTCGTGATTTAAAAACAATTAAACGACAAAATGTCGTCTGCAATCTTTCAACCAAAAGAATTCACAAAGCTCTCATATCTATCTTTTGATTTAGGCATTCCAGTGGATTTATTTGTATATGTATATATTTTTTAAATGTTTAGTAAAAACGCAAACAAGAAACAATGATGGAAAGAAAGAACAACACAAGAAAAAAGAGTACAAATGATATGATGAAAAAAAATCATCAATCAATTAATCAAAATAATTTCTTCTTGAAATAAACCGGAAATCCAAAATTCAATAAGTCAAATTAATCAAAGTTTATTGCGTAGAAAAGAAAATCTATCCTACTATGATAATAAAGTTTACGTCGAAAATGATCGTGATAATAATAATAATAATAATGACAATACCAATAGTGACGAGAAATTTTTAATCAGTTAAGACTATCCATATGATCTGGTTCTGATTCAGTTTGATCTCCAGAAGCCTGGAAAAAGTGAAAAAAATAAAAATAAACAAATTACAGAAATATAGTGCCATTTTATGATAACTGAAAAGAAGTTTAAATTAATAGTAAGGCGAAGGAAGAATTAGGCAATTTTATTTTCGGCTATTTCTAATTAAGCTTCATAATAAAATTTGAAGATTGTTCAGCATAGGAAAAAATCGATACACTTGTGATTATGATTAGTATAGTTTATAGCCAGTACTATAATTACCCTCTTCGTAATGGTATGATTTATCAGCTTAGATTTGTACTTTTTAGAATGTGTGGATCTTTCGAATCCCACTTCGAAGAATTCTGTTTCAGGAACAAGGGGTTATTGTACACAAGGGGGCACGTAGAGTATGATTCATAGGGAGCATTATTTGTACATGTTTGCTTACGTAATATGTGTAATAATCAATTTCGTATCAATATGTTACTGATATTATCAAAGCATTTAATTGCTATTCATACTTGACAAAATTTGTAAAATGTATGCGGAACAACTTTGAAAAATGTAGGCTGGATTTTTCTTCAAGTTCAACATATATTGATCATACGTTTATGCTCAATAACTTGCTTGAATATCGAATAATATAACAATTGTCTTATTTTTTCATGCTACGATTGGCTACAATGTCTTGAACAATAAGAGCCCTTTTAAAAGTGTCCATCACAAAAGCATAGTTCTGAAGAGTTTGAGATTTTTGAATCCCTCCACAAAAGACCTCTGACAGCATAAAAACACATATCACACCATATTTCTAAATCATCAGTGAGATTAAACAGAGTTGTATCATTCCATCACTTCTTCTACACCTCGTCAGCAGTGACATTCTGAAAGAGGATGAGTCAGCAAAGAGATCTCGTTGAGTAACTTCACTTCAAAGCTATACAGTTATTTAATAGCACTGAGTCAGCTGGCGATTTGTGACTATGAATATATCACGTGCTTTTCATCATCAAGGTATAAGGTGCTTGAGTAAAGATCACAATAACCTATTCCTGTGCTCAGTTTCTCGGACAAAACGTTGGAAACAATCGGAGATTTCATGTGTTTAGGTAGTGATGTGGTTGTTATTGGAAGAGAACAGTGACTGGCGAAATTCCTAATAAACACATTGAAAGACATGGCAGCTTATTACAATCTAGAATGCCTTCATCGACATCACTGTCATACCCTGTCTACTAAGAGTTAAACTTTTAATGCTTTAGTGGATAAGGTTTCACTAAACACCTGGGGACATTAGTCACCTTGGTATGTTTAATCAGCATACATCAGCTTCCATAAACCTACTTGCATTCGGTGGAAAAACAATGTAGGTAACTTAAGGATCCAGTACGGATTGTTTAGACGAGCTGGAAGTCACTCACTAATGGATGCCATGTCGGGAAACTAGCTTTGATACCTTATACATGTGTTACAAATGTTGCCTTAGGGGGTTTCCCACAGTTTGCTAGACCTGAGACAGATTGAAAAACATGGACAGTTCTTTTTTCTTTGTATTTTTAGCAGATAAGGCCTCTCTCTGAGTAGTGTTTAAGAGACTGTGTAACCCACTGTTACAAGAACATCACCAAATATAACTCATCATCCTTGTGTCTGAATAAGCCAATAAAGAGACTGGCATAAACTTCCTGCTGCACTGAGTAATTTATGTGTATTATCGGAAATTATTTCTTCAAACTGTGCATATCATACTGCTTAGAGAATGTGATGAAATTTTCTTTTTAAAATATTAATTATAACATAATACAAAAAATGGGTAGGGGGATGTTATTAATGAGAAGGCAATGTAAACAAATGGGAATCACTCATGCAGGTTGAAGCCCATTAAAGCAGCACAAAGAACTTTTGAATCATTTTATCATTGAAATGACAAAATAAAACAAACAAATGAGGCTTTAAATCACTCAAAGAGAAACAAGTTTTGATTGAAGGAAGGAAGGAAGAGAGGAAACAAACGAAATCACAACAATAAACTGTAACTCCATCAAACTGGGAATAATGTTAAGGCAAAAAAACACAACATGTAATGAACTAATCATTGTGGTAGAATGTTCACCGACCAACCACGTGGTCCATGGTTCGAGTCCCGGAGGAATCAATCCTAAACCTCACCGACTAGTTTACAAGATGATAGTAAACCAGAAAAAAGAGGGGGTGTTGGGATTGACAGTGAGTGAGGCTTGCAACCCAACCCGGTAAAAAGCAACAACACCACCGCTAATGAAACTCCAAAGCTTGGTGCAAAGGAATGGAAAAATATTAATCTGGTTTAACTTAGATAGTTTACTTACATAGACGCACAAGTAAAAGTATCCCTTAAGGCTATCACACTTCAAAGAAGAACAGAACTGGCACTGGGTGATAATACAATGGTAGGAATAGGGAATGTCAAGATGCCCAAGAGAGTGTATCCACGTGAGTCATTTTAAATCACGTCACATAAAGACTCTACAGCCACTGATTATTAATATCACAACAACCTGAGTCAGGTGACCTAAACAGCTTGAACCAACATTCAGAGGATTGATGGAGTGTTGTGGGTATTTTCATGAAAATTGTAAAGATCAACTTGCTTTTACCTATTTTAATTCTGTGAAGGCGCATGCAATCGAAGACAGCATAACCTTCTCTTGTATACTTTCAAAGTGGTATAAGTTTGAAATGCCACCTCACTTATTTCGGTCTCATCAAAGGAATATTTTCATAATATACTGCATGACACTTAGAAGAGAATTCCTGCTGTTCGACTGTGTTTATTATGAAGAAAAAAACAAGTCTATGCAGTCCACCTAAATTCTGTAGTTCAACCACAGCTTATATCAACAGAAACATGAGTATATATGGTGCACACCAATGACTGTAAGGTGGGACAGAGTATGAATGGAAGACAACTGCAAAAAACAGTAGGGGTAGGGGGAGAATGATGAAATTTCACAGTCATATATAAATGAGTATATAATCATAAGATGAGAGGTAAAGTGATATACACCCTAAGGAATTTAAACATTTATTCAAAGAAATTACTTAGCATGTAAGAAGTCTGTATAAAGTGAGACAATAACAACAATAAAAATGGTTAATGGCAATAAATTCAAGTCCATTTCAAACAACAGCTTTTATATGCTAGTGAGCAATTACAAAACAGTTTTGATTATCAATCGAGAAAACATTTTTTCATTATTTAAGCATAGTATCTAATAAAGGAATATGTATATTTTTTCATTCCTTTACGTTCCCAGTGGAACATAGGGCTTCAAGCTAGAGGCTTGCAAGCCACAAAGTTAGAGCTATTTGTTCAGGAGAAGTAATTGAAGACGAATTAAGCATTGTATATGATACTTTGATTGAAAGTAGCTATCCCGACAAATTTATTAAGAAACACATGACCAAGAAAGTGGAAAAGGACTACTCACTATCTGTAAACAAGAAGCCTTTATATCTACGACTGCAATTCATGGGCGATATACGAAGCGAAATAATTACGAAGAAATAAAGAAAATCAGTTGAAAGAACTTTCAATGCTGTCGAACTACACGTCTTATTCTCTACACGACCGATGGTGATGCCTCGACTGAAAGATGAAGTACCTAAACTAGTTAGCCACTTCTAATTGTATCTCCCAATTCAACTGCGCTTGTGGTGGAGCGAGTTATATTGGCCGTTACTCTAGGAAATTGATTTTTCCTGCTCACTCGAGAACATCTCCCAGTATGGCTAAGTAAAGGTGTAGTGAAAACAATCAACAGTTCGATATTAGACCATCTGGTCCGAACCGGCCACAAAGCCAGCTAGCGGTGAAGAATCCTTCTCTATCATCATCTACCGGGTGCCAAATAAATTGCCAAAAACATCGAAGCACCGCATGCTCTAAAACAGCAGAGGCTATTGCAATTCGCGTGAAACAACCAGTGCTTTGTGTGCAAAAGAAGCAAGTCCAGCCAGACACTACTACTGGTCTGGCAGGCCTTCAGTAGAGACTATAAATTCATGATTTTTTATTATTATCTTTCCTAATTTGTTCATAAGACTAATTCACTCATTCACTATAATGTATATATAACTGTAAAGCCTGATGAAGAAGACGTTGTCAAAAAGAGTATTCTTTGCTCAGTATCCACTCTTTTGAAAATTTACTTTTAATCAATTTCATATCCTTCATCTACAAAATCTGAATTTGATTGATTAATTTGAAACTAATTAGGATCTTGAAGAATGAAAAGTATGCAAGTGTACAACTGAGCCAAGAGAGGATAGATAGATTGATGAATATATAGATAGACGGATAGCCAAATGTACATAGAATAATTCACAAATATTGAATGAATGTGTACTTTGTTTATTCGCATGATAATAATTAATCATCATCATTATCATCACACTGTGACATCAAAACTCATGCAAATCACGTAAACATGCAGACTGAATACATTGAATATATATATATATATATATATATATTATATATATATATATATATAGACGTATACAGTCATAATAATAAATAAAACGTAGTATCACCACCTACTAGGATATCATCCAAAGCAAATACGGGTTTGAATCCAGCTGACTGTTAAATGTATAACGTATTATAATGATAATAATAATAATACTAATACTATTAATACTGCTTTCATATACAGATATACTTTTGAATAAAGAATAAGCAAAAGAAATTACAGCTGTAAACTAATCGATTAAGATAAAACAACACAGTGTTATACAGTATTATTTACTGAGGACATTTCGAGTACAATTTATCACTGCTCTTAATTGTATCAAGGTTCAACTCATATACGCCTTTTTCAAACTTCATTTATATAATTCCATTATTCTTTATCCCTTGATTTGATTGCTATTTATATATGCCATAGCTCTGGTATTGGTGATGAGTCATACTTATTGCATCTGTTAGGTGTAGATTTGATGAACAAGGATTCAGTAAGGAATCTCTCTCCGTTCATGGGCCTATCTTACTTTTTAGAATTGTGCCTCTGTACCACTCTGTTGTGTGGTTGTATGTTAAACCATTCAGTGCGATTGCTGAATTTTTTTTCTAAATTACTTATCTTCGTGGGGTCAGTCATTTTACACTGAGCTAAATTTTAACATTCTGATAATCTGACTGCCCCCGATCTACTGGTTTGACTTATGTAGTTGACCTCACAGTCAGTGCAAGGTATTTTTTAGATTATATCATCTTCTCTAATTAGGTCAGTAGGAGCTTGTCCTCCCTGAGTAGGTTTAAATGTCACCCTAATTCCTGTTCTATTAAGAATCCCACGTAGGGTTTCAGATGTCCTTTCTTTATATGGTAAAACTGTAAATTAATTAATTATTTAGTTCAATTTTAGATTTTCCCGTCGATTGATTGGACCGAAGTGCTCGGTCTCAGGTTGACATGTCGGCTTCTTGTGCAGATGCTTCGATGACGTCTGGGCATGTAATTATAAGTTAATTGGTGGATGGTGACTAGCAGTGGAATACAGGATGCCTTGGTGGGAAGATCATCACTCACTGAGGAATGTAGGTACATGTCTGTCTGTCTGGATTCAACATAGAACTCGGCACCGAAGTGCAGCAGTTCGAGTTGCCACGTTCCAAATAGCACACAAAGGTAGACAACAAAATGAGAGAAGAGAATCGATAGAATTTAGATAAGTATAAAAGTGAACCAGAATGAGTAATGGTAGAAAGGAGTATGAAGGTTAAAGAGACTGAATACATCTGCGCCATTGACAACGATTTTGAGCCATGTCACCTATTGTCTCCAGCCATTGATTCTTAGAGTCCCGAGGGCCCCAACCCGGAAGTCTGCATCTCCCTACCTGACCCAGTTTAACTGTCAGGGATTTCATGGATTGATGAGGCCATGTTTTTGTTTGGCCACCGCTTACTCTTTTCCAACCTGCACCTATATCAGCTAGTAATGCCCGTCGGGGGAGACGATGGTTAGGCATACGCAGCACGTGGCCTAACCATCTCAATCTATGTAACTTTATAGCCTCTTCGAGTGATTTTCCCTCTTTGCCCAACACTCTACGCCTGACGTCAACATTACTTACCTTATTATACCACCTAACGCGAGAAAGAGATCGTAAACATCTGTGGTCAAAAACAGACAATCTCTTCATGTCTTCCGCTCTCAATGGACACGTCTCACTGCCATAGAGAAGGACGGAGCGAACTGCTGAGCAGTATACACATCCCTTGGTTGACAGTCGGATGTCACGCCTACGCCAGAGACGGTGTAAGTTAGCAAAAGCAGCCCTAGCTTTCTGGATCCGTGCTGTGATTTCGTCACTAATCAATCCGTTGATGCTGATACAACTTCCTAAATAGGTGAAGTGGTCAACATGTTCTATCACTTCACTCCCTATCACTAAGCTAGGAGTTAACGTAGTCCAGTCCTGTAGCAACATCTTACACTTCACAGGGGCGAATCGCATACCAAACATACGAAGATTGCTGCTCAAGGTGTTCAGAAGACTGCATTTTGTCAGCGTCCTCCCAGATCATGAGTCCCATATGGGACGAAATGCGCATCCTGGATTCCACTGCTAGTCACCATCCACCAATTAACTTTAAAACCTGCAAATGCCTTAAATTCTTCCTTATTTAATGTTATGGTTAATAGTCCCACTAACATTTTTCTTTTACTTGTAAGTTTTTGTAACCTTCTTATCAAAGATTTTATGGGTTAGTTACTTAACACAAACACTTCTTCTATCTGTTTCATTTCATCACATAGGATTTTTGATATTCTGCTTAGAGTTATTGTTCATCGAGTCTACACCCAACAAAGTGCAATAAGAATGACACAACACCAATACAAGAGATATGGAATATATTACTACCAATCAAATCAATAGATAAGAAATAATGGAACTATATAAACGAAGTTTTAAACAGGTTATGTGAGTAGAGCCTTGGATATGATTACGAGCAGTGATAAATTGTACGCGAAACGGCATAAGTAAATAATACTGTGAGGCCTTATCAGATAAATTTACTCCATGCTGGAATTATGCTCTACTATAGTGCCCAAGTACTATTGTTTTATCAATTCTATTAGGAACCTTATTGTCTTGATAAATTAACGGTTATTCCAGTATGCACTAGTTTTTTTACATGAATATGAAGTGATAGAAGAACTAGAGGTATTTCCTATCCGAAGGAAACTAGAGATATAGTCTACTTGCAAGACTTCTGATTTTGTAGCTAACTTGTAGAGTGTTTTCTTGTGGCATACGGGTGAAATATGTAAAGCGATAGACTAAGCACTTGGTCTAAAGCTAGTAAATATGAACTTCTCTTCATCTATAGTGACTATAATATCAGAACACAGAGGAAATGTATCAAAATATCGATGGTGCTGCGTAGTCAAAAGTTTCAGGGGTTTTACCGAGTAAGGTTGCTGGCCTCACAACACCCAAACTTCCCAGCTTGCTACCGGTTAAGCAAGATATATGCGTGCTTCAGCTTGGAATCGAACCCCAGACAATGTGAGTGGTTGCCAAGCATTCTACCGGTGAATCACTGAGGCAACTAGACGACATCAATGAGATTACACTCCAAAACGTAATTAACAGATAATTTAATTTCATTGATTGTTCGTTGAACTTGTTTTCTAAGTCTTTCATCGACTGATTTTATAGGACCGGAGTGCTAGGTCACCTAGTACTGACGCTTCAATAATATCATTTGACTGATTTGACTGGTTAGCAATGTAGTCCATAGGGTGCTTTTTATTCTACTTGGGACCCATCATCTGATTGTTGTAGCCTTATTCCAGTGAGTAATAGTGTCCCACTGAGGTGGTTTACGCAGTTCAGTAACCAGGTGTATAATGCCTTAGGGTTTGAATCTGACTTCAATTCTCCGTGGGAATACCGTTAGTCACTGTGGATGCAGGCAGGTACATCCAGATGATGTGTCTCAAACAAGACGAAGTACATTTTCTAAACTCCAGGGCTAGCCTTTGTCAATCACTTAAGTTTGATTGCATGTAGGATTTCATCATGAGCTGACATCAGTTAGAGAATCACTGGAAAGCCTGGGAGTATTTGACAACTGTTTCGTCCTAGTTTGGGACTCTTCTGCAGTACGCACCCACCGGGGTTCGAACCGAGGACCTTCTGGTTACAAGGCGAGCTCATAGACCATTGAGCCACTGGGACCCGATTCAATGGTCCTTGAATTCTAACTTCTGCCAATTCACGACATAGCGCGACCATGATGAAATCCTCCATGCAATCAAACAAAAATCCCTACAAAACTAATACTTGAAAATCACTTAAGTGTTTTATGAAAATGCTGATCCAGTTATTGTCATCACTGGAATGTTACTCTCCCTGTAAGTATACACTATCAACTTCACAACATGAAAAACAGCAGTTTAACTAAATGCTATGAATTTTAACTACTAGGGTGGATATTACTTACCATAGATTCCTCTGATTTTTTAGTCACCGTTTCAAGTTCAATTTCTGTTACTGCTTCATTGCCATCCAAACGTAATTTCATAAATTCAAGAACTGTTACTAATTGTTTTAAATCCATCCAATTTATTGCCTTTGACTAAAATACAATAGCAAAAATGTGATATAATGAGTTACACTCAATAATTTAACAGTTTAGCCTTCTTGAAACTCTATGAATAAATGATTTTTAATCAGATACAGTAATGATTAACGCGTGTTCAATTCAAGGAGTTGATATTAATTCCTTCAAGAATCTAAATACGAGTAGGTGACGATTATGTACTGTGAAGCAAAACTCTACGTCCTTCACCACGTTTATGTGGCCTGGTCGTTGAAAATAGAAGGTATGAATTTAATTTTAATTTGTAATTTATATTATATCTTGAAACCACACAGTATTTTTGGTACGAGTATGGAATTTTCAGCATGTGATATCGGTAGCCCAAATTTTACAGGCCAACCAATTGATATCAGGTGTGCGTCGGCAAGGGATCGAACCCCGCACCATGTGCATGGTCTGCAAGAGTCCTAACCGCTGTGCCACCGACGCACAGAGTTAGATAGCAGTAGTCAAGTCAAAATATGACATCAATCCATGGAGTTCTTGACTGTTGTTAGTGTGAGCCACGTATGTGGGTGCAGACAGTTTGGCTGAGGTCGTCGAAACACTGAAAACTGTTGGTGACACTGTTCAAAATCGTCTTCAGTGTAGCAGATAGATTCACACTTTCCGACCCATTGAATCCTCATTATTCTTCATGTAAATATTCTTTCTTCTGTACCCGGGGTCTACATTTATCATAGATTTTTGCGTTTCTTTTTTCCCCACCTTTATGTCTAACTTAAGAAGTGTGATAGCCTGAATTGCTGCATTTTTGTGCAAATTTATATGTTAAAAATTTGGTTGAGTTCAGGTGACGAAGTCTGCGACTGAGTAACTCAGGGAAATTTCTAGAACTCAATGACCCTTCTTAGAGAGAAATCTTATATTAATTCACGGAACTTTGTCCTAGCCAATAAAACTATCAGTTTGTCAGCAGTACACATTAAAGGATAGCTTACTCTTCAATAGAGACAAAGACTTTTTGTTTAAAATACTACTCATGTGGTATTCTAAGTTGAAGAGTGTAACACTTTCTGGAATAAAATATTTCATTTTCTGGTCATAATTAATCTAAATTAATTAGGCCTTATTTAAGTAATGCAAAGTAATTTAAAGCACAGAAATCTTATGGATTTATTGAATGCAGCCGAACTTGACTTTTTAGCTGTTTCGAGTAACATTTCATAATTCTTGTTATTTACGATACTTTCAGTTGTTCGATTTCCAGTCGGATGGCAGTTAGCTTACTGATGATTCCGTGGATCTCTTCTCTAAAATAGAGTCTACTGAGGTGTTCTCCTGTTGCTTTCACCTTTCTTATATTAACCGGAACGCCTATACGAAGATATTTAGGAATAATTCCGTTTTTCATTTACTGAATGCCGCAAATCTTATGGTTTAACCGTTTGACAACAGAAACCAAGAAAAACAGACGAAATGTTCAGATAATTTCCATGATTTATTGTTCATTCCTTGGTGCCCATATTGCAACAAGTATGTGTTTACATCACTCAATCAATAAATAAATAATTCCAATAAAATATTATACAGTGTCAGATGTTAGATGATTGAAGGCGCTCAGCAGGAAGCACCGAATTTAGGTTTCGTGCTCGTTGGAACTCATCAGCAAGGCATATCTGCAAACTTAAAGGAACTCATGTTCCCTCTGATACTCGAACCCGCATCACTCAGTACCGCAGCCACAGACTTTACCACTGAACCATTCGGGATTGTAATTGACGTCCTGTAGAACTGTATTGGATACTTCGATTGGACACTAGGTAGTACAGACTGAATTTTATCAGTCAAGTTTACAATGTGATCACAACACTAGGTGACACGCCATTGCGGTGCACACTGAATTCATGTTAGATGATTGGAGACAAC
Source organism: Trichobilharzia szidati (assembly GCA_944472155.2). NCBI lineage: Eukaryota > Metazoa > Platyhelminthes > Trematoda > Strigeidida > Schistosomatidae > Trichobilharzia > Trichobilharzia szidati. Next base: position 46,128,679 of record OX235272.1, on the reverse strand, counting down.
CGGCAAGAATCCCTGGACCTCCTGCACGACTGTAATAGATACAGAAGGTCAATCATGAGCTCAGTAGTAACGTCTTCAACTGCAGCACTAGGTGATGCGGGTTCGAATCCCAGAGGGGACATGAGTTATTTCAGGAGTGAGGAAGCGCCTTGCTGAGGAGTACCGACGAGCAAGAAACCCATATTCAATGCTTCTTGATGATTGCCTCCAATCATCTAGCACCAGTTCAGTGTGCACTGCTATGGCGAGTCATTTAGCATGGTGACCACATTGCCAGCTTGACTGGTAGAATCCAGTCTCCATTAACCCAACAGCTAGACGCATGACATCGGTTACTACCTAATGAGCAGTCAAACCATACAGTATCAGATCATCACACAGTGTCACTAATTCGCATATCATTATGTCACTGTGCATTTTACTGGTATTAGATATTCAGGGATAGATTTTACGAAAATTTTCAACTATTTATTGCAGTTATTTTATTTCAACTTGGTTACAAATTACCGATGCACAACGATATGAGCCACGTATATTGTGTGAGAGCTGGTAACATTTACTATCCTAGCGCCAAAGTTGAAGTAAGCGGAGCGAGATTCTGTCCTGTGAAACCGACTTTCAGGAAGCCGAGTGCTTACGCCAGTGAGCTTAATCTGTACAATACAAGTAACTTATTTATAAACTGTGTGCATAAATTCTTGCGGCCTTATCCCACTTTGAAGTTAGACAGCACAGTTTAAACATTAAATGACAGGTAGTATATACAGGAAAATGCAAAAGGAAAGTATGATTAGAAGTTTCAATAACAGGAACAGAAGTTTGTGAGAATACAGTATTAGGATGTAGGAGAGTAATTCCACACCACATTCATTATCTAGTCTGTGCATCGATGTCCCCAGTGAAACACTTAATACTTCCTCCGACGCGGACACACCTTAGACCGATAATCAGAGATTTAATGGACTGACAGGTTTGAGGCTTCTTCCTTCATAGTGAATTTTAGCTAACATTTCATACTCAGTTAAACACTAACTTGTTCCAAGTGAATCGTTTTATGTTCATCGGGATTCGCTAACTGATTTAAACATTTGGCATTGATCCAGTGATTCTGGTAGTCAAGGAATACTCCAAGAACCAAGGCACCAAATGTGGTTTATATTATGTTGTAGCGGTAAATAATTCCCCAAAATTATTAACCACAGCAATCATCACTCAACATTGGATGCTGACCATCACTGTTTAAGTCGACTTGTTTAGCTGAAGGCTTACGGTCAAGCATCCCCGCCATTTGGTGCTTCGTCGTGTCACGTGCGTGCACGATTACTAGCTAGCTAAGCATTCATTCCTACCCGCGATTTGGTCCCAAAATATATATCGTATTTGGACGACAAAATCTGGTCTTTTGCTTTACCATTTGGTACTCGAAGAACGAACACTATAGTGGTTGTTGGTATAAGATCTTGCGTTAGTATAATCCGTACAACTCGCGAACGTTCGATACCATACCCTCACCTAAACTGGTGAGCCCAACCTCGAACTTCATCTTCAATTCACACGCAGATAAACCCGGTGAGTTCGTTCCTTTTTGTGTTTATTCTTGTACTATACTGTTATCGGCATACTTTTCGTCATGAGTAACCCTAGCCCCAAGGTTATTCAGATTCGCTCAACCGCCAAAACTATTCAGCTAGTACCATTTTGGCCAGATAATGCTGAAACGTGGTTTCAGATTGCTGAGTCTGATTTTTGTGAACATGGCATAACTGATCAACGTTCACAGTTCCTTGCAGTTATTCACGCCCTACCGCGGGAATTCAGCAGGTGCGTAACTCTGCAGATGTCGGTAAGTAACTCGTACGAGTTGTTAAAAGCATCCATCCTCAAGAGAAACGTTCTCACAGATCGAAAACGTCTGGATGAGTTATTTCGTAACATCGAGTTAGGAGATAAGTCAGCCGTGAGCATGCTGGCAAGAATGAAAGAGATCATTGGCCAAAGTCAGTTCGATGAAGGACTGTTTAGAGAACTATTTTTATCCAAACTGCCACAGTCAGTTCAGACTGTACTTGTGACACTTCAGGGTGTTCTCATAGATGATTTAGCTGTCTCTGCAGATAGAATTCTAGAGATAACGAAACGGCCAATCACCGAAGTATACTCTGTTACCGAACAGACTTCGAAGAAGGATTCTGCAATGATAGAGTTAATCAACTCCGTCCAGCAGATGCTTAGGTCAAACAAGCCTAGCAATTCCTCAAACCGTCGTTCTAGATCCCCTCAACGGCAAAACGCACGTGGACGATCTAAGTCCAACACACGTTCTGTCAAAAATCCTGACTGGTGTTGGTATCACAACACCTATGGCAAGGAAGCGAAATGTTGTCGAAAACCTTGTGATTTCGGCAAAGCCTCCAAGTCTGTGGGAAACTATCCCGCCGGCACGCGTTAGCGGCAACCGTCGCCGGTGGCACTAGCCGCTTACTTTACATCCATGATGTAATTAGCCAGACTAGATATCTAGTCGACACAGGCGCCGAAGTCAGCGTCCTTCCTGCTACAGCAGCAGATCGACAGAAGGATCCTAACTTCAACCTACAGGCTGCAAATGGAAAACCAATTGCAACCTATGGTCGGAAATACGTCTATCTGAACGTAGGTTTACGCAAACCTATTCGGTGGATTTTTCTGATCGCTGACGTCACAATGCCCATCATTGGCACGGACCTACTTAATCATCATGATTTGCTCGTAGACGTCCGCCGTAAACGACTAATTGACAACACTACTAGTTTGTCTATCAAAGGCATAACTTACGTAGGCCCCAGCTTGTCAATCGTTAAGATGAAAGCAATCCTCGATCCAACTTTTCAACCGATTGTTGACAAATATCCGGAACTGAATTGCCCATCTAACGACCTCCCGTGCATAACCAGCAATGTTATGCACCACATCATAACCTCAGGACAGCCCGTGACATCTAAAGCACGACGACTGGCTCCTGACAAACTGAGAATTGCCAGAAACGAATTCGATCATATGCTCACCCTTGGCATCATTCGGCCATCGAATAGTCCATGGGCATCCCCGTTGCATATGGTACCGAAAAAGGATAGCAACGATTGGCGACCCACTGGTGATTACCGGCGAGTGAACGCCAAAACAACTCCTGATTGCTACCCTTTGCCTCACATACACGACTTGACGGCAACGTTATCTGGAGCATCTATATTCTCCAAAATCGACTTGGTTAAAGCATATAACCAAATTCCCATGGCAACGGAAGATATTCCGAAAACGGCTATCATCACGCCTTTCGGACTTTTTGAATTCCTACGTATGCCATTCGGCCTCCGGAATGCGGCCCAAACATTCCAACGCTTCATCAACGAAGTATTTCGCGGTCTCGACTTTGTATACGTATACTTAGACGACTGCCTCATTGCCAGTCCAGATAAGGAAACTCACCTTGGACACTTGGACTTGGCATTTGAAAGGTTACGCCAACATGGTGTTACCATCAATATACAGAAGTGTCAGATAGGCGTTGACTCACTCGATTTTCTGGGTCACACTATTGACTGTCAGGGCATTCGCCCACTTACTACTTCTGTCGATCACTCTAAGAAAACGCGTTCTGGACGTCACGTTAGATTCCCAGAATACCCTCACACCTATTTCACATAACTGAGTGACACATCAATTTTTTTTATGTTGCATCATTAAACACAAGTAAATGATATTTTTCCTATAACCGTACATAAAATTAAATTAGATGTATATTTTTTTCCCGATATTTTGAACTTTACATTATTTTACTGTATAGTAGATGCATGTCATATTTTTTTTTGGTAAAATAACGCTTATTTGGTACATTTTTCTTGACAAGGTTCTCAGCATTCTTGTTTTCTTTTCCAGGTGCAACGGGCACTGGAGAGGAAACAAACGAAGCACGGGATCCAACGAACAACATCCAGGAAGCTATGTACAGACACCCTATTAGCATAGGCAGACAGACCAGCAGGCTCTCGATCAAGCCGCTCGGAAGATTTTTTTCACCCATCAGGGAACCATCGAGATTTTTTTACTTCCGGCTGGTCATGTCTTAGGGTCCTCACAAACCCACTAGGGGGGGAGTGAGCTGTAGCGGTAAATAATTCCCCAAAATTATTAACCACAGCAATCATCACTCAACATTGGATGCTGACCATCACTGTTTAAGTCGACTTGTTTAGCTGAAGGCTTACGGTCAAGCATCCCCGCCATTTGGTGCTTCGTCGTGTCACGTGCGTGCACGATTACTAGCTAGCTAAGCATTCATTCCTACCCGCGATTTGGTCCCAAAATATATATCGTATTTGGACGACAAAATCTGGTCTTTTGCTTTACCATTTGGTACTCGAAGAACGAACACTATAGTGGTTGTTGGTATAAGATCTTGCGTTAGTATAATCCGTACAACTCGCGAACACTCGATACCAATCACCACTAAAATGTTATCTAAGGTATTCTGCATCTATAATGCTAGGTGAATCAAATTACAGTGAAGATACTTTCACCACATATTGATACGAATACTTATTTTATGAAAATTCATTCTTTTTAATCGTGGCTTAAAACGAAGTCTTACTTAAGGGATTTAAATTTATGACTTGAGAAATTATCAAAATTTATCTTTTAAAAAGAAGTGATATTTAGTAATTAAACTCACCTCTTTTATTTGTTCATTAAGCTTTCGAACACGATCAAGAATCATACTGATACAGCGTACAGCTATAGGAAGACTTACAACCTTAGCAGTAGAATAAGCCAATTCATATAAAGCAATAGCTTGTGCAAGTGTACTCTTAATAGTTGCTTTTGAAACTGTTTGATTTAAACTACTTCCATATGCAGCAAGAGTAGATAAAAGTGAATTAGCACGTTCAACTGTAGAATGTATTAGTACTTCAGCATGTGTTGATGCTCTTTGTTGTAATCGAATCAGTCTTTCTGATGGTGTCGCATTACCTCCTGCAGCAAATTTAGGGTCCTGAAGATTAAAAATATAAATTAGGTATAGTTTGATACAGGATAGAAATTTTCACTTATGTAAATCGACTAAGGAGAACTAAATAACTTAAATGAAACGCATCTGTAAATCTCTGAGGAAAACATACTTCGCCGCGAGCCTAGGACTAACGTTTTCCTGCAAGAAACTGTTCAGCCAGAATGCGAAAGACAAGCTGTCGCATTGGGCTGAGTACATCGGTCGTTCTATTGGCCAACTTGAAAACAGCTCTGAACACTATCCAGCCTGGATAGTAAAAGGAGAACGAAAACGTGTATGTAGTTCAGTGACACAATATCTGGTCAATTCAGGACATTCAACGCCATTCGAAAAATCCTACAAAGTAATTTACAAGATTCGATCAAACCTATCAAAGGGAGTGAAATTAAGACATCTGGGCATAGTCGAGGCACTAACCATCCAAAAGCTCAAACCCACGCTATTTATCCAAAAGAAATACGTTCAACCCTGTTCCCTGCCATGGCCATCATAAACAAGTAATTCTTCTAATAGTGACCGCCCCATTGCCTTTCTTATCCAAACTTCCTATTTATTCATGTTATTTTTAAGTTTTTCTTAATCCCTATTTACACTACCAAATTTTCATACCTGAACTTCCTGTCTATTTTCATTTTATTATTTCTACATATTTAATCCCTAACTGCATAAACAATTATTCGTGACATTAGTTATGATCCCACTAGATTTTGTTGTCCAAACATCCTGTCTATTTTTGTTATTTCTAAATTTTTAACTTCCAGTTGCACAATATGTCAATCTTCTCAGTAATTATGATGCTACTTCGTCTGAGCTTTATTCGTCCTCCTGTTTATTATGGCATTTTAATTACTAATAGTAATTATATTAATCTGACCCTTGACCAGAAATTATTCTGGAACTTTCCTACCCATTTATTTTAAATACACGAATGTACAGCCTAGTTGAAACATATATGTTGAAAACTCTGGAGCCCTTAATGCCTGTTTTACTTTATCTTAGTTAACTACTTGTCGGTAGTATATAGGTCCAATTCCTTACAACAACAAAGTGGTTATCGCAAAAGAATTCTTTCATCTAATATATCACGTAGTGGTGCAGTACAACTGATTTATTGACAGGTAATGTAGTTATGTGTTGCGACAGGCCGACTACTTAATCTTTGTTCGTTGAACTCAGACTTAAAGTGTGCAACAGAGACATCAAAACTACAGATGAAATCAAATAACGGGAAATAAAGCAACTATATGAATAAAATCTCTGCACGAATGTCAGAAACAAGTTGAGCCTAGTATGTCATCAATAAATAAATAATGTGTAGCATTCTATAATTTGTCAGTTAAAACCGTTTTACCAAAGAACTTTAATTTACTACCCTGCCTAAATTCGGTCCCCATATTAACATCATTATCATCATTTAATAAATCCAGTGATTTGAGACTTTCGTATTTCAGTTCATCCATGATACAACTTTACTATTGAGAATTAAGGACGAATTAAACTACTTTTAATAGTTTCTTAAGAGAATTTATAAATATTCATAAAATACACTAAATTATCCTTCTATTGAAATGATTAAAAACATGAAACCTACTTCGTCTTTTGGAAGATATAAGTTAGCACATGTCTCAACTATGTTTAGAGCACAGTTAGCAGTAGGTAAAATCAAGCGTTCATTTGATGTAGTCTTAATCTGTTGACATGTTGCTTCAGCACGATCCAATACATGATGACAGGCTATGTCGTCTATCTTTTGAACAAGTCCTAGTTGTAAAAGCAATTTTTTTGGAAAAGAAAAATGGATACAACCGTCAGCACTACACAATCATTTGTTTAGTAATTTAAATAATGCAATACACATGAAAAGAAGCATTTCACACTCCTAAAATTAACTTTTTTCATTCCTAAGATAAAGATCTTTCATTAACCCGATAATTGTTTTGAAGTCACACATTTTAACAGAATTTATACGGATCAAGAAGAGTATTGTACAATATTCAAGTAGCTTGAAAGTGAGCAGTTCACTTTTGAAAAAAGTAACTAGACACAGAAACGTATTGCTTACTTGTTTTACTACAACCATCTCACGGTTTCCTTCCTTCTCGGTCCCTATATAAGAACTAGTTGCCATATCTTATAAATATGAAGATAAAATCTTTAAAATCAGTTCTTTTACTAACTCCTACACTTAGACTACCCGCTTCCTTTTAAGTCTATGAACGTGGCATTACTTGATTTGTCGGACAAAATACTGCCAAGTAGCGTTTTGTACTTTAAAAGCGCTATGAAAGTAACAAATGGCATTAATCTACTATAGCTTCTATCCGAAACTCACTGGGATTTTGTAAAAGGTACTATTTTCCACCTAAAATGTGTTGGATGAGCCAGTGGCAACATCACTACGATTGAAATATTGTCTTTCATTCTTCCATTGCACTTAATATGGCTGTCTGTTCTTTCGTGTTTTGAATATAAAGCATGATTATTTATTATTGTACTGTTAATTTAGACATCTCATCCATGTATCTTTCTTATATTTCCTTCCACAATTAGACACCGTGTGACCAGTCATATTTGATATTATAAATCCTATTATTTTCCTCATCCATTTTGAAATATTTTTTAGTGTCTGATATCAAATTAAATCACCAAAACTGCTTCAGTAAACACTGGAGTTCCAAACTATGCAGGCATATTTTTTGTCCAATCACTCTATGATACATTAGTTATTCCGTCCAGTTGACATAAATCCATGAACATAAATCCATGAACATGACATAAATCATGAACAATAAATTTGTCGAAACGTATCCATACTGTTGATATACCTAATAAACAAACTAATATGGAATAAATCCATACTTATTATTATAACACCCATAGAGTATACGGAAGACTGTCATTTTTCGGAAATAAATTTGGCAGATAGGTACAGGTTGAGTCTAAGTCCAAATTATTAGATTTAAAGCTTTTAGTCCAGTTTGGGGAGTAAATAAGCAATAATTCTTACATGAATAATTCGATGAAAGAGTTGTGCTCAGGGTGTACATGGAGACGTGTGAAAATGTGTAATTTTAGCATTAGAAGTACTGATAATTGATGGAAATGAAGGATGATGTGAAGGCAGAGCGGTTATTTTATACCAAAGTTTTATTATACAAAATGGGGACCGAGATTTTGTGGGAGGGTGTGAACAATAGCTTTCTGCTTCTCACCCACCAACCTCTCAATAACACCGAACTAATGCTGGACAAGAAATCCATAATGTGTTCTAATGTTGAGTAAATAATTAGTGTACTTTAAAAACTAGTAAGTATCGAGCTATTGTGAGGGTACTGAACAATAGCATATTGCCATTCAGTGTGGAAAATCGTGCCATTTGAAAGTTTATTCAGCACTCAATCGCCACAAAAATGAAAGCATTAGTTCAGATTTTAGTAGCATTACTCCTGCATTATTGTGAACTTGAACGGTACATAATTAAAAAAGACTTATGAAATGATATATGCTATAGCTAAGAAAATGGACAGAAACATACCACTTTCAATAATCGGTTTGATTACCGCAACAGCTTTATCTTCCGCTGTTTGAACAATGGGGCCGACAGACTCTTTCTTCTTCACCCAGTTATATACATCTAAAGCTGCTTTGTAGGTATCACCCACTACAGAATAACCACACAGACGGGTTGCAAAAGTTGTCATTTTCGAAACGCGAGACAAGCGATAATAAAGTGAGTAATTTATAAATCCATCATGACCTTCAAATTGGCTTTCTTCAATATTCAATAAAACCTTGTTCAATATCAGACGTGACAAGATACCATTTAAATTCCAGCAAGAGACGTGGATCTACTGGTTGATATTTCTCGCAGTATTTCTAGTTCCGTATGTAGAGCCTCAAGCTTTCATGATGAGGTAAATAGAGTGATTCTATTCTTAATATTGAAAACATGGGGGATAATTACAGTGGCTACAATACCTTTCTCTTTGATAACTAGAGGCATCAGTGTTGGAAGAACATCAGAATCTCAAATTCACCAATTTCAACTGCATTTCCTTGTCTTCCGAATAGCAGGTAAGGTCTTATCCTTATCTTCGACTGAATTCTGAAACACAACTGTTACACTGAGAAAAATAATTGACCCATTATTCCAGCGAAATCAGACACCTTCGATGTACCTAAAAATAGAATACGAGAATGACATGTAGCACAGACAAGACATTTATATTAACTTAAGCATGATATGAATTACTCAGTATATAGATTAAATGTGGAGCACAATTCACTGTTCACTACCATATCGAACGTGATATCCACATCACATGTCCAAAAAGATAAAAATTTCTGGGCATTACGGGGGCTATCTACATGTGGATCCAAATTTTCAAGTACTTAAGTGTCACCGGGCCGTACAGTTATTCTAACTTTTTTTGATAGAAGACTACGTAGTGGTTAATCCATAGGTTTCGCTGAGCAAACTTTGTTATGATTCACGAATCTGCGAGGGCGTCAAGCACGATACAATAATCTATAGACAGAAAGTTGTCTACGATTAATTAACATATTAACGAGGAGATAAGGAAGGGCAACTGCAATGGGGACATTTTCATAATATAATAACAGCACAGACAAAAGTAGTTTGCAGTAAAACTCCTCCCACTCCAACATAGACCTCATATATTTTTTTAGGCTGTGAGAGACAGAGAAATCATCTTATGTTCATTGCAGGCTCGCTCACGAGTACAAATAAGGTCAAAATAAATAGGTGAAACTCCAATGAATTTTTCAAGCGTCGATTCATATTTATTTCTTTATTTTCTCATTATACTTGAATGATATCTGAGTGTAGTAGTCATAGGAACTGAAAGGGATAAGATAGAAATTGGTGTACAGGGCTGAAGTATTGTTTCTTGGTCGTTTCTGAATTTTCGAACTGAAATAAACCCTAAAATATCCCGCATTTGTAATTCATTCTCCAATGAGCGTTTGATTTGTGAGAGTGTTATGGAGACAGTAAGTTTAAGAGCCTACTACTGCTGCTGCCGTGAAAATGGTTTATGTGGAATGTGTTACCTTAATGCAATGACTAATACTTTCTAATTCAGTCCAGCAGTAAAATCACGTTATAATTGTTCATATGATGTAAGCAATCAGCCACAACGACACTATTTCATTATTAATGAAATACTTTAACACACAAATTAATGTATGCAAAAAGCATGCCACTTTAAAAGACTATCAAAAAACATGTAATATTATGTTTTAAATGTCGGTAAATCAGTATTATTTTGATGGTTTTAACAGCTGATTTATAACATCTGAACGGCACCACATTATTTTTAAATTGTTAAGCAGTCGTCAAAGTTGTGCACAAAGTGCTAAGGCTCCTGAGTGTGAATGACTTCAAAAAAAAAGAAGAAAAAAATAAAATAAAAGCTGCCTGTATGACAAAGCTTGTGTATAAACTCTTTGAAAACAAGCTCATGGTACGATTTATCTGCTTCAGGAGGAAATCTAACTGTATAAATCAGAACAATAGCATAAATAAGTATCATCATTCTTTTTGTTTTTCTTTCCTTCCACATATTTTATGTAATTTGGCGTTTGGATTTAACTTCTACAATTTCTATTCCCATTACCCTATATATGTGTAAAAATCATTATTCGTTTTGCCCTTATGTTTTTTTTAAAATTTGTTATTCTATATTTTCTGTTGTTGTTTACTACCACAAACTTGAGCTAACTGTTAGTGTGTAGTTACAACAATCTACAATTATAAATTTTTATATTATTGAAAGTACATGATAGACATTTTTACACAGGACGATAATATTAGTTCACACAATATAAAAGTTAGCATCACGGGACTAGTTAGTTAGTGCAGCAAATAACCATAGTTACTAAACAGAATATAAATGTGTATATACATACTGATCACTCCTTGAGGACTCCACTTGCTTTATTTTGCGTTGCTGTTGTTTGTCTTCTTTTTTCTCACCATTTTAGCTTCCATTTGACTTTCTGAATGAGAATGAAGAATGTGGATATTTGACCATTTACAATGACAGATGATCTGATGCAGTAAAACAATCCAACATGACCTTATTCAGTTTTCGTATCCACCATCAAATTTCTTTCCTATTATAAAACTACGATTAGACTGCTGAAAAAATGGAATAAATACATTATTGACTCGAAATAATACATCAATAAACTTTAACTCAAGGATGCTGTTCACAACAAAGTTATATAGGAGAATTGACTTCAAGCTTTATTTTTCCCAGATATTTGTATTACATTCATCTGATGTCTAGGTCTTTTGTTAATGCGAAGACAATATTTCTATATCTCTTTATGTGTTACACAGACAGACTATTTAGCACACTGTTCCGACTGACTGTAATGTCAGAAAGAACAAACAAACTGTAAACTCAACATACATCGAAACATGTGTAATTTATATAATAACTTATCCATGCCTGTACAATTGGTATGTCCCTGCATAAACAGGAATAAATATATATTATTATTGGTCCCATATCTTACAATTTCCTCGTGAATTACGCATTACTTACCAACGACGCTACCTGGATTACAGTTGTGAAATATACCTTTATACCAATAAAAAGTATTGATTTATAATACTTCACGATTGTAACTTACAGCATAACTGATTGTACCTGCAAAAAAAGCTTGCATTTCTTGAGAACACCAGTTTATAAGAAAATATAAACTGTAATTATTATTATTCTACCTTGAGTACTATTCAGTTGTGATGTTACGAAGAAAATGCTGACAAAAGTATACAAGTGTATCACTTATTTTAAATTATTATCAAATTTGGATATAAATCAAGAATAAGACTCGATGCCGTACACACCAAAGTTATATGGAGGAATTACTTCAAGCTTTATTTTTTTCCCAAGTATTTGCAATCCATCCAAAACATACTTTGGTTTTTTTGTTAATACGAAGACTATATTTCTATATTTCTTGATGTGCTGCATTGAATGACTAGTTATCATAATGTCCCATAGACAAAATGACTGCAACCACATTATTTAACCATGAACCAAATTTATTTAAGTTAAATAATAATTATCCATGCCTGTACAATTGGTGTGTCCTACACAGGTAGGAAAAAATGTATTTTATTAAGTTACTATTATTAAATATGTTTACTTATCGTATATGTAATATATCATATTGATGATGCATGAAAACTGGCGTCCCTCATGTACGAAATGAGAATACATTATTATTAATGCTGTGCACTCACAAACAACGCAGACCTCGAAAAGAAAGAAGAATTCTACAGACAACTACAGGCAACAATGGAGAATGCTCCAGCTGGTGACATTAAAATACTAATGGGACACATGAACGCCAAACTTGGACCAGACAACACAGGAAGGGAACTCATCATGGGGAGGGAAGCTCTTGGAGAGATGAACGAAAATGGAGAATTCTTCGCCGACTTCTCCACACTCAATGAACTAGTGGTTGGTGGCAGCGTATACAAACACAAGGATATTCACAAGGCTACATGGGTGTCACCAGATGGGCGAACCAAAAACCAAATTGACTTCATCACAATCTCGAGGAAGTGGCGGCGCAGCCTACTGGACACAAAAGTAAGAAGAGGAGCAGACGTTGGCTCAGACCACTATCTCGTACAAGGGACAATCCAAATCAAATTAAAAGCTTTCAGAGAAACAGGAGCTGCAGATAGACCACAAGCCAAGTTCAACACTCAGAAACTGAAGGACCAGGACACAAAGGATATCTTCACTGCAAGCATAAAAGACAAAGCCGAGACACAAATCAACACTAGCGAAGAGGTCAGCGTCGAAAGCCTGGAACAACTTGAAAACAGTGTGGAGTCAAACCTGCATGGAAGTTCTAGGCAGAAAGAAGAGACAGGACAAACAGTGGCTCACTACGGACACTTGGAGACTAATAGAAGAGAGAGGGATGGTGAAACAAAAGATTATCCAGTGCACCGACGAGCAACAAAAACAGGAGTTGAATGCAAACTACAATACACTGAACAAAGGAGTAAAGAAGAGTGCCAGAGAAGACAAAAGAAAGTATTATGAAGCCATGGCCAATGAAGCAGAACACGCAGCAGGCAAAGGAGATCTCGCAACACTCTACCAAACAACTAGGTACCTATCGGGTAGAAGTTTGACACAAATTAAGCCGGTGAAGGATGACAATGGAAAGTCACTCACCAAAGAAGTGGAGCAAAGGAAACACTGGGTTGAACACTTCAAAAGACTCCTAAATCGACTACCCCCTACAACGTGCCTAACAATACCAACAACGGAGACAGAGCTACCAGTGAACACCAACCCCCTGACGAAATCAGAAGTCCTGAAGGCAATCAAGATGCTGAAAGCTGGAAAAGCAGCAGGACCAGATGGAATCCCAGCAGAAGCACTGAAAATTGACCCAGAGACAACAGCGGACTTGATGACGCCACAACTAGAGAAAGTGTGGAAAGAAGGCAAAGTACCCGAGGATGGGTAGAAAGGATACTTATTCAAACTACCAAAGAAAGGAGACTTAAGTCAATGCAAGAACTGGCGCGGAATTATGCTCCTGTCCATCCCAAGCAAAATACTAAGCCGCATCATCCTGGAAAGAATCAAACAAGCCCTGGATGAAAAACTTCGACCGGAACAGGCTGGATTCAGGAGAAACAAGTCATGTATTGATCAAATCGCCACACTACGGATCATCATTGAACAAAGTTTGGAATGGCAGTCACCTCTCTATTTCAACTTCATCGACTTTGAAAAGGCCTTCGACAGCGTCGATCGAGAGGTGATTTGGCAACTACTTCGCTACTACGGGGTGCCACCGACAATTATACATCTCATCCAACAGTTGTACGACAACGCTGCATGCCAAGTAATTCACAGCGGGAAACTTACGGACAGTCTTTTATATAGTAAACATTTGACATTGCAAAGTAACCTGTCTACACATTATAAAAAGATATTTACACAGAACTAACAAAATTTTAACATTTGGTTAACAATACTGCAGTGTGTGTATACTGAAGAAGCGTAGTTAGTCTTACAGGGAGCCGTAAAGTAAATCAAACTATATATGATAAGAGTATAATCAATATTATAATTCGTATTATCAAAGAATACATTAAGCTCAATAATTGAGTGTTATAAGGGAAACAAGCGTGGTAAAGCAAGAGAACATTTGCTGCATAAATGTTTTAATCATTTTAAGTATTGTAATGACAATCTAATTTCAAGAATTGATTATGCATAATTACTAAGTATTATTATATTAGTATTGGGACTAGTGTGCTTTCCGTAGTTAAATATTGAAATATCATTGTTTCACCAGTCTACCAGCAGTTGTGATCTTTTAGACGGGCTAGGGTGGACATGTTAATGTGTTTTTCTAGGCTCCTTTTGAAACCGTCAGGCTTTTCACAGGATCTAACTTCAGAGGGTTGTTGGTTCCAAAGTTTGCAATATTTCATGGTGAAAAAGTTAGCTCCAGTGGTGAGTTTATGGGTGTTAACCTTGAGAAGGTAGTCATAGTTGCGTAGTCGATACGATTTAAGATTGGCCCACGTTATGAATGAGTTATTGTTACAGTGCTTTCTTATAACTTTGAATAAGAGAAATAAGTTGCACTTCACTCTCCTTAACCACAAGGGTTCTAAGTCCAGTCGAATAAATCTGTCAAGGTATTCTATTTGTTGATCATAGCCTATTATGTGTTTCGTGAGGAATCTTTGGACACTTCAACTTTTTTCTGTCTGCTGATTTAAAGCTACTGTATAAGTGGGCACAGTATTCAAGTTTGAGGCGAATACATATCTTATATATAGCCAATCTGGCTACTGGAGTGTAAAGGTTGCGTAGCACAAAGCCGGTTAGGCGTTTACAATCAGATACCACCTTATTTGCATGTTCAGTAAAGGTAAGATCTGATTATGTTACCCCGATAAGTACTACGTTAGCGCGCAGCTGTATACTGAATTTTAATTGCATAAATTCGGTCATCAAAGGCTTCTCACCGAAATTTTAGCACAGAGCCCCTTCCTCGGTAGTGGATAGCCTAAATTTTTGATTCTATTTTTAACTACTCTCAGCCGAATTAGCTTTAAGTCGTTCAAGCAGCCTAACTGACTGGTTTCCCAGAAAATTGTTAAGATTCGGCTTTTTTCCCAAATATTTCCTACCCTCTTTTATATGATCTCTCATTGTCATTACCATCCCAGATATTTAGCAGCTGTCATACCTCTCCTATTGCTATACTAATTAACTAATTGCCATTAGAAAATCGCAAAACCGTAACTGTTTGGTAAAAATGAGCCATGTATTTAGTGGATGTTTCTTCATGTTAACACTTGTTATTTTCTTCCGCACTACCCCTGTGGTTATTTCTTGAACATTTTCAATGCTATCTATACACATTAAGGCGCTTAACAACCACTCTTAAACCTTACAATTGCGCCACTTAATGCGATATTAATGTCTGTCTCCTTTATGATCAGTAACTAAACTATGTGAATATTTTGTATACTGATAGCATATTGTCCAGGTTTGCTTACCGATGAAAGTAACCAATATAATATTTAGAGGTCGTTCTATTCTGCCAAGTATGTTTTTCTTGCCCTGTTCATCTATGAAATCACCTCAGTGAGGATCATTGAGACGAAAAGTGATAATTTACATATTAGTAAACGTAACTTATCGTCATGTAATATTTTATTATTATTTATTATTATTATTTCCTTTAGTTCCTAGAGGAACATAGGGCTTCAGCCATGCGTCTCCATTGCGTTCAGTTCTCTGCTAGAGTTTTCACCTGGCTCCAAGTCTGCCCACACGTTTTCATCTCCTCTTCACATGATCTCCTCCAGGTCACCCTTGGACGACCAACTCGTCGCTTCCCTTTCGGGTTCCACTCGAGCAATGGCTTGTCTAGTGATGTCACTTAATGCATTGTTCCCTCAGAGTGTGGCCAATCCATCTCCATTTCTTCCTGCCTATTTGTTTCACAATCGGTTCCTGGTTGGTTCGCTCCCAGAGATCTTTGTTGCTGATCCTTTCCGGCCATCTGATCTTGAGTATTGAGCGAAGACATCTGTTAATGAATGTCTGTAGCTTGTTTGAGGTGCTCTTTGTGACACGCCAAGTCTCTGATCCGTATAGTAGTACTGACTTCACATTGGAGTTGAAAATCCTGATCTTATTTTTGACGCTGAATACTGTTGACCTCCACACAGACTTGAGAGTAGTGAAAGCTTGCCTTGCTTTCCCGATCCTTGCTTTGATATCCTCGTCAGTTCCGCCTGTAGTTGAAAGGATGCTTCCCAGGTAGGTAGGTGGGTAAAGGAAGTTGTTTCTTTCAGGTTCCTCCCATTTGTGCTGATTGCTGTCTGTTGTTGTTGCTGTGGCTGTTGGTGTTGGCCAGGAATCTTCATCACCTCTGTTTTATCTATGTTCACCTGAAGTCCTATGTTTGATGCTTCTTCTGTCAACTTGTTACTCTTCACTTGCATATCTTCCAGCTTGTGGGAAATCAGACATATATCATCGGCGAAGTCCAGATCCTCCAAGTTCTTTGTGTGAGTCCATTTTATGCCTGTTTCCTCATTGCCCGCTGTCTGTCACATTATCCAATCTACTGCAATCAGGAAAATCACTCTGATCACTCTATTGTTCGTGTTCTACCAAAAATTTACAGCAAAACACATATTAAAGTCTTCTCGCATCTGTCTATGAAATCACAACAAAGATGCTACTCATCCGAAAACTTACTCAATCTAAGGTGCATGTTAAAAGACACTAACTGGGATTTATTCCATGAAAGTTCATTAGATGACACAATCGTCAATATAACGGATTATTTCAAGTTTTGCCTTGATATATGCTGTCCCAAACAAACTCTATTCAAACGTCTCGACCGCTTCTCATCTCCTTATCTCAAACAACTTCGCAGGAAAAAAGAAACTTTATACAAATCCAAAGACAAGTTAGGACTCAAAAAGATTAATGCTCAAATCAAATCTGAGATCAAAAATCTTAATGCTATCTATAATGATACACTTTTATCATGTAAATCTCCAATCAGTAGGTGGAAACTTTTTAATGAAATTACTGGTAATAGTAAGCGTTGTAATACTTTTCCCTCTTATGATGTTAATGCTCTTAATCAGTCTTTTATACGCTGTCCTTCTACTTTAACTACTTCTAATGTTACCTATCATGTAGCTGAAAACTTTCATGACTTTAATACTCTCGATGTTCTAAAATGTCTTAAAACACTCAAGTCCTCACGTAGCCTTGGTCCTGATGGTATACCTGCCTATGTTCTAAAGCAATGTGCAGATGTGTTGTGTTCTCCACTAACCAACATCCTAAATGCCTCTTTCTCCAAAAATATTGTACCTGATGCATGGAAAGACATCAAAATTGTCCCTGTCCCTAAACCTGGAAACGGCAAGAACGTAAAGTTCAGACCCATTGCCATCACTTCCCCGTTTCTAAAGCTTATGGAAAAACTAATACTTCTTAAACTCGAACCCTCCCTTAAAAACTTCGAAGACCCCAAACAATTTGCCTATAGACAGGGTAGGAGTACATTAGACGCTGCAGCTGTCTTACACAACAACACCGTCTCATCATTAGATAAAGGTGCCAAATACGTCCGCTGCACGTTTCTTGACTTCACTTCTGCTTTCGACTCTGTTCCTAGATGTCTCCTGCTAAATAAGCTCTCTTTGACGAAAACTGAGTCCTGGGTCACCAACTGGTTGCATTCCTACTTCTCAAACAGAATGCAGTACACCGTATACAAAGGTAAATCATCCTCTGCCGCACTCACTGAAGCCGGAGTCCCGCAAGGCGCTGTACTCTCCCCACTTCTCTTTTCTTTCTTTCTACATGACTTACCATCTTCAAATGACATTAATTTTGTCAAATACGCTGACGATCTGTCTGTATCTTTGCCTATCAAATGTCAAAGCGACTGCTCTAAACTTAATGGCTTTCTGTCAGAAATCAGCCAGTGGTCCAAGGAAAATGGTCTTACTCTAAACCCCTCCAAATGCCAAACAGTCAATTTCACCTTTAGGCATAAATCCGAACTAAACAAACTGTTTGGCTCTCATGAGGTATGCAACATAGACGGCACTGAAATAGAAACTAAATCGGAAATTAAATACCTAGGCGTCATTCTATCTCCTTATCTTTCCTGGTCGTCTCATATATTGATGATTTCTAAGAAAATATTCCGTCTTACCTTCTACATTAAGAAGTTAAAACATTCTGGTATTACCCAACCCTTACTCCTACAATTCGTTAATTCTCGCATCCTGCCTATTATTCTCTATTGTTCCCCCTTAGTCTTACCCGGGCTACTGAAGAAAGACTATAACATATTACGCAGGATGTTAAATATCGTCAGCAGAGTAAGCAACGTGCCACTTAACCAGCTTGTTAATATTTTGGTTGACAGGCACATGGACTCATGTGAAAAATGGGCCAAATCCATCTTATCTAACTCACACCACCCTCTTCACTCACAACTCTCCCCTTGCATCTCATCAGGTAAAACAAGAAGCCAATATAGAAAACTATATGCTCGCACCAGCAAATACAAAAACTCAACCATACCCTACTTAGCTCGTGTTCTGTGTGATAAAGAAAGCATTAGGCGTGACACCTATAATTCATTAAATAGTCATTAGTACAACTGGATCTCATCTTTCCAACCCACTTCACCAATAGGTACAACATTTTCTTTCTTTCTGTTCCTTTTCTCTCTCTTCTTTTTCCGTTATGTGCTGCTTTGTCTCTTTCTCTCGCTTACGCCAGTTAATAAGACAGCTCCCACTTTTCTAACACCTTCAAACACTGTTTCAGCTTTACCTTTGCTACTGACATGCCAATGTATTGTTGTAATAATGAACTGCGGTTTCCTCAATCTATGTAGAATTCTATTTATTGATAATGTACAAACTGGATGCAATACTGTAGTAAAAATGCTGAGAATTCCATTCTGTATCACAAGTACTGTTTTGGAATAAAGCAAATTATTATTATTATCATTGGCGATAGTAGGCAACCATGTCTTACTCCTGTCTTCACTTCGAAGGATTCCGTGAGCTTCCCGTTGTGAATTACTTGGCATGCAGCGTTGTCGTACAACTGTTGGATGAGATGTATAATTGTCGGTGGCACCCCGTAGTAGCGAAGTAGTTGCCAAATCACCTCTCGATCGACGCTGTCGAAGGCCTTTTCAAAGTCGATGAAGTTGAAATAGAGAGGTGACTGCCATTCCAAACTTTGTTCAATGATGATCCGTAGTGTGGCGATTTGATCAATACATGACTTGTTTCTCCTGAATCCAGCTTGTTCCGGTCGAAGTTTTTCATCCAGGGCTTGTTTGATCCTTTCCAGGATGATGCGGCTTAGTATTTTGCTCGGGATGGACAGGAGCATAATTCCGCGCCAGTTCTTGCATTGACTTAGGTCTCCTTTCTTTGGTAGTTTGAATAAGTATCCTTTCTACCCATCCTCCGGTACCTTGCCTTCTTTCCACACTCTCTCCAGTTGTGGCGTCATCAAGTCCGCTGTTGTCTCTGGGTCAATTTTCAGTGCTTCAGCTGGGATTCCATCTGGTCCTGCTGCTTTTCCAGTTTTCAGCATCTTGATTGCCTTCAGGACTTCTGATTTCGTCAGGGGGTTGGTGTTCACTGGTGGCTCTGTCTCCGTTGTTGGTATTGTTAGGCACGTTGTAGGGGGTAGTCGATTTAGGAGTCTTTTGAAGTGTTCAGCCCAGTGTTTCCTTTGCTCCACTTCTTTGGTGAGTGACTTTCCATTGTCATCCTTCACCGGCTTAATTTGTGTCAAACTTCTACCCGATAGGTACCTAGTTGTTTGGTAGAGTGTTGCGAGATCTCCTTTGCCTGCTGCGTGTTCTGCTTCATTGGCCATGGCTTCATAATACTTTCTTTTGTCTTCTCTGGCACTCTTCTTTACTCCTTTGTTCAGTGTATTGTAGTTTGCATTCAACTCCTGTTTTTGTTGCTCGTCGGTGCACTGGATAATCTTTTGTTTCGCCATCCCTCTCTCTTCTATTAGTCTCCAAGTGTCCGTAGTGAGCCACTGTTTGTCTTGTCTCTTCTTTCTGCCCAGAACTTCCATGTAGGTTTGACTCCGCACTGTCTTCAAGTTGTTCGACGCTGACCTCTTCGCTAATGTTGATTTGTGTCTCGGCTTTGTCTTTTATACTTGCAGTGAAGATATCTTTTGTGTCCTGGTCCTTCAGTTTCTGAGTGTTGAACTTGGCTTGTGGTCTATCCGCAGCTCCTGTTTCTCTGAAAGCTTTTAATTTGAGTTGAATTGTTCCTCGTACGAGATAGTAGTCTGAGCCAACGTCTGCTCCTCTTCTTGCTTTTGTGTCCAGTAGGCTGCGCCGCCACTTCCTCGAGATTGTGATGAAGTCAATTTGGTTTTTGGTTCGCCCATCTGGTGACACCCATGTAGCCTTGTGAATATCCTTGTGTTTGTATACGCTGCCACCAACCACTAGTTCATTGAGTGTGGAGAAGTCGGCGAAGAATTCTCCATTTTCGTTCATCTCTCCAAGAGCTTCCCTCCCCATGATGAGTTCCCTTCCTGTGTTGTCTGGTCCAAGTTTGGCGTTCATGTGTCCCATTAGTATTTTAATGTCACCAGCTGGAGCATTCTCCATTGTTGCCTGTAGTTGTCTGTAGAATTCTTCTTTCTTTTCGAGGTCTGCGTTGTTTGTGGGTGGATAGCACTGTATAATTGACGCTTTTCTTCCTTTGGAGTTGAATCTCGCCGTCATTATTCTGGGTGAGATCGCCTCCCATTCTACTTATTACAGGACGCAAGGAGCGTCATGTAATAAGTAGAATAATATTTAACAGGTAGACTGAGATTCACCGCAGTCTTCTTCTTCATGCACAGGTAACATTTGAATGACCTGAGAGAATTAGGTTAAATAAAATGAAATTATATTTGACCCTTATATTCGTAATAATGGTAAGTGCATTAAAAAGAAGAATATTCTGCACCGAAAATTAATTTTTCTAACGAAGAATTATTAGAAGTTCAAATCGTATTCATTAATTAATATTAGCTAGCACTTCGTTATCAATATTATACTTTCGTTTAATCCAACCACTTTTCAAGGTCATCAGCGATGTCTATTTTGTTGCTTTTTCATATTCTTAATATGTTGGGATTTTGTTCTTCTCTTCTGTTTCGATTTTCAGATTATCGTATATTCTCATTTGTCCGCCTTTTCTTTAAAAGTAAGATCACCACTTTTTGTGTTTGATGAGTCGTTCACTTAATAATTGATGTTAACTCAAGAAAATAATGTTGAGGAAATTAAAGAGGCATCTTGTGGGCAATTTTGGAGTAAACTCTGGGGCTCCAAAGGGGGTAATTTGAGGGCTAATCTGGAGAAATTAGGTGATATTTAGAGGAATTTTGAGATTTTCAGGTGAAATTTTTTTGTTGTTTTGGTAACTTTAGGGGATCTTAGGGGGAAATATTTGGGATTAGTTTGGAGATTTTTAGTTGTTTCGGGGAGAAAGGAGGCATTCAACGAGACTTTCGGCATTCAGCTGCCTTAAATTGCCAAAAATACCACGAAATTACCCTAGGCTTTTTTATTTGAGAAATATCACCCATCAAGCCTGATGATGAAAACATGGCGGATACATGGTAAACACACGCGAAGGTCTAAAAATATCCTTTAGTCATGCAAACCCAGTTGGCTAGATGCCTTGTTAAATCCTCCGGCTAGCATTGATTTTAGGGACACTACAGACACCGGCGTTCCAATATCTAATATCATTTTCACGAGCTAGTATAAACCAATTTGGTTTCTTTGTGTTCGCTCCTTGATTGTGAGGTAAAGGTTCTTGGTCTTTGGTTGACTTCTGCGTAGTTCGTCCCAGCACTCGACTGTCGTAGCTTTGGTTGACTCAGTAGTGTTAAGTAATTCCCAGAATTATTGGCCACAGCATTCATCCCTGAACAGTGGATGCTGACCTTCACTGTTTTATTCGATTTGTTTAGCTGAAGGCTTCCAGTCAAGCATCTACGCCATTTGGCAGGCCACTGTGTTACGCTCGTTCGTTTGTGCACAACCCCTAGCTAGTTAAGCAATCATCTCGCACTTTCATTCGGTCTCGAAATATAATTCATAATTTGGTTTGTCACTTCTGGTGTTTTGCTTTGCTTTTGGTTTACGCGGAACGAATACTATAGAATTTGTGGGTATAAGATCTTGCGTTAGTATACTTCGTACTATCCGTGAACGTCAACACCCCTAGCCTCTAAAACTCCAAAAGTAGTGATCCTGGGATTAATTATATGTTGTTTGTAGTATGTGGTGTGTTAAGACTTTGTTGCTACTGTTAATGGAGTCTATCCTTCCACCAGTTAACCCTCCGGTGTCGTCGTCAGAAGAATTCCAGGCCTAATTATCTAACGTCAAGAGTTTTAGGAGTCCTTTTTCAGGAAACCAGGAGAGCATTGTAGAATAGTAGAGTTACAAAAACGTCCGGCGCACTGCATACACTTTGACAACTTGAGTTTTCGCAGTTCGTCCTGTGTATAATTTAGGTACGCTGATCAAAGAGTGATTTAAATAATCCCTGTATGTTGCGAGCTCGTAAAAATGATATAGTACTTATCATACTTTTTCGGAGATATATGGGTCTAAAGATATTGGACGCTTCATTTATTTGGGAATTTAAATCAGCTATAATCTACTGATTGCTGACGGAACCTCAGCATGGATACAAAAGACTCGTGTGGCACTTTCTGACTTACGTCATCCCTGGCGTAGACGTGATATGCGGCTGTTGATCAAAGAAGGCATGTACTTTGCAGTCATCTGCTTTGTCCTCCTGCATGAATATCAGACATGGCCATTGGAAATGGAAGATAATGAAAAGGCTATCTATCTTTGACCACAGATGTTTGCATTCTACCTCACGCATTTCGGTGTAAAATGTGGGTAATATTGAGGTTAGGCGTAGTGTTAGGCAAAGAATGAAATTCAGTCGACGATGTAGTTATGATCCTGCATATGTTAATAAGTGACTAGAACACGTGTGTAACGTATGCCACGCCCACTCGTCGAGTAATGTTAGTTGACATAAAGTCAGGGTAGGAAAACGTTGGGAGTGTTCAAACCAAAAAATGACATCAATCCCTGAAAATCTGTTTGCCCGTTTGAGCCACATAGGGAAATGTAGACTATCTAGTTGGGATTCCCAGGATGCCAACAACCAGTGACTGGCAAATGGTGGTTTGAAGTCGTTCTCAGTGACGCAGATGCATCCACTCTTTGTAATCTCCCATGTCTAAGAAGTAATCATGTGTTTCAGCGTTGCCATTTTTCTTCTACCGTATATTTCTGCTAATTATAGTTCTTCTGAATTTTTTATCTACACGGAGTGTGGTAACTTAAAGTGCTTCACTTCTGTGTGATGTTCTGTTTTTAAACTCAGTCACATTGCTGTGTAATCTATCTGTAATGATCGGGTGACAACTAAATGCTGCAAAGTTTTCGAGGAGGTGGCACTATAATTATCTCAAAGATTCCAAGTTAAGTTCAATAACACGTGAAACTTAGTACTCAGAGTTTCAGCTGTGTGCAATTCGGCCCCAAAAATCCTGGAGAATTCAAAAAGAAAGGAACTCACATAACTTATAGAGCTAGAAAAAATCATCTGATGTGCAGATGATTTACATCTGCAGTCAGTTCATGAATTAACTGGAAACCAATCAGATCCCTGCAAACCAGGACTTGAAAAGGGAAGAACATTCCTTGTAATCTCTGCTTATTTAAAACACAGATGACCATAATTGTAAAGATGTAGGAAAGAAGGTGATTAATCTGAGAAACAAACCTTACCAAGACCACTTATTAGCTCTTATTCTTCATGTACCGACAGATATGATTGTGGTTTACTACGTAGTTCACAACTCGTGGCATCTAATTGGATATGACTTGAAGCTTATTCGCCAACTACTTTTGAGAAGTCACCCTCTGTTAGTAGTATTCGGCATAAAACAAGTCAAGACTCATGAGGTTTCTCGTGATCAGAATCCGCAAACTATTTAACTGTCTTCACAAGGAGGTCGTGATATCCTTATCACCAGTATCCTTCGAAGAGGTGTATCGATTTTGGTTTATTAATACGAAAGGTTGATACTCCTGCTACACACAGTGACAACATCCATCCTAACTGATCTACTATGTTTCTCTCAAACTCCTTAGGACCAGTAAAATGACTTTGAATTACTTCATATATAAAGCATTTCCTACCACCGCATATGTAAGACCTACGGAACTCTTTGTTTGTTATTTCTAGTGTGTAGAATTTGAATTTATTTTAGCTTTCGTATAATTGATCTCCATTTCAGGACCTCTTTTTATAGCTAAGTGAATAGATACTGCGCCTCTTCTACTGGTTCAATTCTACCAATCCATTCTTAGACTGAAAAAAATCTATCAACAAGGAGTGAACTAAATATGGATCAGATGAACCGGTTAGATGAACTGCCTACTGTTGATGACGTATTGAAGCGCAACTATGAAGAGTACCAAAACTATTCCATTGACTTTTTACAGTACAAAGAGTTCTGTCAGTATGGATTGGCAGAAAGTATAACAAAAGTCTATGATTGGTGTGTCCATCTTCAGTGTTTAAGTCCCTTTGATCCATGTGTTCCACTGAGTGACGTAGAATTTAAAAATAGGTGAGTTTTTATGTTGTACACCGAAGGAGATTTATTATTATTTCTCTATCAGTTAACAATTTCATTTCAAATTATTGTGTATTCTTCTTTATTTTGCAAAAGTGTGTGTTTCGTATTAGCAAGAATATAAATATCACTGAAGACTACCAGTAAATAACAAAAATGGTTAAATTACACATACTTAGTGTTAATAAGCTTAGGTAGGTAGAACATTAGGTAAAGAACCTAACTCGTAGTCTTCTTTTTTTTAGACTGGTCAAAAACTGAGATATTTTAACTAAGCATATGAGAGCCAATTAGTGAATCCTTACTGCAAAATGTATTATGCTTGACAAGTTGAAGTTTTCGCCAACAATCTACGTTATGTAGAGTAAAGTGACAGTGAAAAGTAGTTAACCGTAACTGGATAAAAGTGCAATGCTTCTCCTTCCATCTAGAGCTTCAGTTCTAAAACGTAATATAATTAGGTAGGTAGGTAGGTAGAGGTTGATTTCTGAATCTTTGTTCATTGAATCTACACCTAACACCTACAACAGGAATGACTCAACACCAGTACCAGAGATATGAAAAATATTACTATCAATAAAGTTAAAGGTTTAGATATAGTGGAATTATGTAAACGAAGTTGGAAAGTTATATGATTGTCTTGATATGATTATGAGCAATAAATGGTGCTTGAAAAGTCATCAGTAAATAATACTGCACCATTCAGTGCTTGATTTTATTAAATAAATTAACTCTATGGTGGAATACTTCAGAAAACAGTACCAAAAGATGAAAAAATATTTTTAAAATCTTGGATGGTGTAAGATGCAAATGCAGGATATGCAAACGAATTGGGGGTTAGTAATGCTCTAGAATTCTTGGAGAATTACCTATGTTTCTGAAACTTTCACACTTATAAAAACATATTATATATACGTATTTATATATAAACATCAGTTTGTATGGGCATGGAATTCTTGAAAACAATAAGTTTATGAGAAAGATAAGCAGTGGCATCAATTAGGTGTGGTGAAATTTGATACAGAAGCTAATCTAATCAGAAAATCTGCGGCTATTTTAAAATTCTAGTTGAGATATTTGAAACATTTCTAGCTTGATAGAATAATTAAAAGTCAATCTGAACGAAGAATATTCTTTTCAATAATTTCCCTTCTTCAGGTTCTTACAATTATAAAATATAATATTTGTTGTCGTTACAATAATGCGAGCCAGTTATGCGGTGGATACATTTTTTAACGTAGAATAACAGATTAGTTATGGGGTGTCAAAATAAATAGTCGTATTTGTGTGACTTGTGCTAGGCTGAAATTGATTACAAAATATTGTGAAATGGGAGACAATGGGGGTGAGTAATCATAATAGATTTGTAGAGTGTGGGGTAGGAAAAATTGACAAGTCAGTTAAATGTTCAAGAGTTGATTAGTAAGAATTAGATTTGTCTTTCGAGTTTGACCACAGATTGATATCAGTTAGAGAACCATTGAAAACCAGGGAGTGCTCGACAGGTGTTTCATCCTAGTCTGGGAATGATCGGCAGGATGCACCCACTGGGGTTCAAATACAGAACCTTCCGGTTACAAGTCAAGCTCGTATACCATTCAGCCACTGGGACCCGATTCAATGGCTCATGCATTCTAACTTCTACCAATTCGTGATTTTAGCGCGATCACAAACCAATGTCCTCAGCGGGAAATCCATCTTCACTTCCGACTGGATGTACCTCACTTGTCACGACTTCTCACTAGAACTCCAGGAAACTCCGTCCTGTAGCAAGTCACTAGTGAGCAACAAATTAATTTTCAAGAAATGATTTGTAAGGATTTGATTTGTTTCCCGAGTTTGACCGCGGATTGATATCAGTTAGATGATTCCCAAGCACTAGAATGAAACACCTGTCCAGTACTCCTTGGTTTTCAATGGTTCTCTAACTGATATCAATCTGTGGCCAAACTCGAAAAAGTCAGTTCAGTATTATAAAAAGTGTCGGGTAAGTGGCTAATACAAAGTAGTATGTATTAAAGAGGAGATAGTAAGACTGCAACGTGAGGTTCATCATGAAATAACCAGTGTGGGAAATTAAGCAAGTGGAGGCGTATATTGAGAAAAAAAGATAATCTCGACGTCCATCTGACAAGAAACGCCAACAACTCTCTGAAAAGATCCATATACAAAAAGCCTACATGGAATGGAAAATTCATCAACTTTCAAAGCTTCGTGCCCCTGAGAAGAAAGAGGAACCTTATATACGCTCTTTCCTCGAGGATTCAGAAGATATGCAGCGAGGAAGTAGTTGACGAAGAACTGCGTAATCTGCGAGGAACCCTGATGAAAAACGGTTTTCCGCCCAGGTTCATAGACAAGAATCTCAAATCAAAGAAGACTTCCGAACAAGTCCATTCCGTCCCGAAGAAGATACTTCTGCTTAATCTAGAATTCAAAGGTGACACTGAAGCAGAAATCCTTCGTAAACGCCTCTGCAAATCTCTGAGGAAAACATACTTCGCTGAAAGCCTGTGACTGAGGTTTTCCTGCAAGAAACTGTTCAGGCAGAACGCGAAAGACAAGCTGTCACATTGGGCGACTTCAAAATGCATATACCAGTTTACTTGCTCTTGCGGAACTGAGTACATCGGCTGTACCATGGGCAAACTTGAAAAACGCACTCTTGAACACTATCCAGCCTGGATAGTAAAAGGAGAACGAAAACGTGTATATAGTTCAGTGACACAATATCTGGTCAATTCAGGACATTCAGCGCCATTCGGAAAATCCTACAAAATAATTTACAAGATTCGATCAAACCTATCAAAGGGAATGAAATTGGGACATCTGGGCATAGTGGAGGCACTAGCTACGCAAAAGCTCAAACCCACGCTATGTATCCAAAAGAAATACGTCCAAGTTTTTCTTAATTCCTATTTACACTACCATATTTTCATATCCGGACTTCCTGTCTATTTTGTCATTTTATTATTTCTACATATTTAATCCCTAACTGCATAAACAATTATTCGTCACATTACTTATGATGCCACTAGATTTTTTATCCAAACATCCTGTATATTTTTGTTATTTCTACATTTCTAACTCCTAATTGCACAATATGTCAATCTTCTCAGTAATTATGATGCTACTTTGTTTGAGTTTTATCCATCACTCCCCTTGTTTATTATGGCATTTTAATTCCTAATTGTAATTTTATTAATTTGACACTTGATCGGAAATTATTCTGGAACTTTCCCACCCATTTATCATAAATACACGGATGTACAGCCTAGTTGATGCTACTTCGTCGAAAAGAAAATTTTCATAGCTGCAACCGTCTTTTTAATATTACTAATAATGATTCCGGATTGTATAAATAGAAAATTCGATAGTATTGATAGAATGTTTGAATGAAGGGTGATAATTGTACTTGAAATGTGTCAAAATTTGCTTAAGAGTGAATTCACAAGTTACTGGTAAAAGTCAGTTTTCAAGTATTGATTTTGTAGGGAATTTGTTTGATTGCATGGAGGATTTCATCAAGAGCTGACATCAGTTAGAGAACTACTGGAAAACCTGGGAGTACTAGTTTGGGACTCTTCAGCAGTACCCAGCAGAAACCAGAACGCAACGGCTGTCCAGTACTCTCTGGTTTTCTAAAGGTTCTCTAGCTGATATCAATCCGTGATCAAACTTTAAAAAAAGCATCAAACTCACGATAATAATTGCAATTGTACAGTTAAATGAATGAATTCATCGGAAAGAGACCCTTCGCTGGACTGTTTGTTCCCGATTTCCATATTTGTATGGGCATTTTTCATAAATAAAAAAATACATCATATATATGTGGTGTTGTTTTCTGTTCACTAAGCCGGAGCGTTGCTAACTGAGAAACTTTGGTTATCCTCCTGAACAGCATTTTCAGTGCTAATTTCAGTGTGAAGTCACACTGTAGTTGATTATGTTGGCCAGAAAGACAATGATATCTGACATAAACAAATCCTCTATACTGTTTCTAAATTCTGAATATTTGTTTTGATAATAATAATAATAATTTGCTTTATTCCAAAACAGTACTTGTGATACAGAATGGAATTCTCAGCATTTCACTACAGTATTGCATCCAGTTTGTACATTAACAATGAAAATAAAATTCTACATAGATTATGGGTAGTCTCAGTTAATTTTGACAACAACATATTATCATATCGGTAGCAAAGCCAAAAGTGAACAGAATGTTTGAAGGTGTTAGAAAGGTAGATACTAGCATATTTACTGACGTAAGCGGTAACAAAAAGGTCGAGATATACAGAGTGTGAAAGAACGAAGAAGAATGTTTTAAGTAGAATTTGTAAGGAAGAGAGAAACAAAATAGCATATAACAAAAAAGAGAGAGAGAAAAGGCAAAGAAAGAAAAAAACGTTGTACCTATAAATGATATGAGTTGAAAAGACGAGATCCAGTTGTTCTACTGACTATTTAATGAATCATAGGTGTCACGCTTAATGCTTTCTTTATCGCACAGAACACGAGCTAAGTAGGGTATGGTTGAGTTTTTGTACTTGCTGGTGCGAGCATATAGTTTTCTATATAGGCTTCTGGTCCTCCCTGATGAGATACAAGGGGAGAGTTGTGAATGAAGAGGGTGGTGTGAGTTAGATGGAATGGATTTAGTACATGTTTCACATGAGTCCAATTGCCTGTCGACCAGAATATTAACAAGCTGTTTAAGTGGCACATTGCTTACCCTGCTGACAACCTTTAACACCCTACGTAATAAGATATTGTCCTTCTTCAGTAGCCCTGGAAAAACTAAGGGGGAACAATAGAGAATAATCGGCAGGATGCGAGAGTTAACGAATCGTAAGAGTAAGCGTTGGGTTATACCAGAATGTCTTAACTTCTTGATGTAGAAGGTAAGACGGAATATTTTCTTAGAAATCATCAAGATATGAGACGACCAGGAAAGATAAGCAGATAGAATGACGCCAGGATATTTAATTTCAGTGCCATCTATGTTGCATACCTCGTGAGTGCTAACCAGTTTGTTTAGGTCAGATTTATGCCTAAAGGTGATGTTTATTTAAAAAAGAAGTGTTTATTCATGATTCTTTAAAATATTTTTTTTAAAATACCATTCTACTTCTTAAAAACAGGCAGATTGAACTCGTTCAGGTTGTCCCAACCAGTTACAACAACAACAGCAACAACATCAGCGGCAGCGACAACAACACCAACACTTATAATAATCCTATCAGTTCACTAATAAATGAAAGCATGGTAAACACGTCGTCCCTTTCAACCTATGACTACATGCAACAGATTGCTAATAATATAACTGGCTGTTATGATGATTTCATCTGTGATAAACCATACAACAGTTATCCTAATTATTGTATTCTAGGCGTAGTATGCTTCACACTATGCTTATGCGGAATTATAAGCAATTTAATTCTACTACCAGCGTATAATTTCGGATTGAATCGGTCTGGTGCAACTGTTTATCTAAGTGCAATGGTGCTATTCGATTGTCTGTATATGATATTCACACTGTTAATCTATGTGATTCATTATATGCCATCATCGTTTATTGAACAAATGGAAATGTATGGACAATTTTCGGGATATTTAATACCATGGGGTTTGCCTATCTTACAGATATGTGAATTATTAGTGGTAAGTTTTTAAGTAATTAATATTTTTTGTATTTTGTTTAAATGGATAATAATAATAATAGCTGTGTAACAACAGAAGATAAGGGCCAGGCAACAGAGCGTTTATCTAGGAAATCAACAGATATTTATAGATTCTCATGTACATTACAGTCTTCTGATTGGTGGTTTCTCGCCAAACGTTAATCTGTATCTCTTTGTGGCCGTTTATTGAAGTTCAGATTATCCATCTGCAAATTGTATCCGCCCACGCAAAGTCTGCCGTGATTGGTTGTTGAGTCAGTCTTTGTTCTTATTTTTGTCTCACGACCAATATTGGGGAAGTAAACACAACACCACAACAGTTAGTCTAAGCCACGTAGGAAGATGTAGACTTCCTGGTTGGGGTCCTCGGGACGGTAAAAACCTATGGTTGGAAACAATTGGTGACATGGCTCAAAATCGTTCTCAATGGTTGGCGCAGATGCATCCACCCCTTGTGACTTATGATTTCCAAATAAACTGTTTTGTTCTCCGTTATTACTATTCCTTTGCCTCACACCTCTGTTTACTGTGTCTAATATGCATTTCTTCTACTTTCTTCTCTTCCTTTGTGTGCTACATGGAGGGAGTGTGGCGACTTGAACTGCCGCACATCTGTGCAAAGTTCTATGTCGAAAACCGACCGACCGACCGGGGAAGTAAACATTAACGTAAATTACTATCTACCAATTTGGCTAGCAGCCAGCTCTCACGACAGCTGTATTCTGAAAAATGCGTTTATAAACAGTTAATTCACAGCAAGTTTCACTGTTAGGTGTATACTCCTTGTGCAGAATCTTCAAATAATGTAATAATCAATAATATATCATCTAAAGCAATATTGTTGCATCTGAGGCTTGCTCCAGTACTACTCCACAATGTTTGTTCTTCATTTATTTTGAAAAATTCATAGTGGCAGGTAAAAACTTATTTGGAAATTGTTAGCGAGTATAGACTGCAACTCTTCAGGGTAATTAGATCATTAAGACAATATGAAACGGGGTAAGCATAATGCATTGGGATGGATGGAAAATTTAGGTAGCCCAGTGATTCAAGCAGGCCGCCCTTTTTTTAAAATTTAAACAAAAGGTGCCTTAGACGGGGAATTAATCGAAAATCTTAAATGATAAATCAACTACATTTCGATGTATTAGTCATCTTATAGGTGCGTCGGCGGCACAGTGGTAGAATGCCTGCTGACCACGCCTCATGTGGTCCGGGGTTCGATCCCCAGCCGGCGCACTCATTTACCTCCCTAAACCAGTAATAAGACTGGTAAAGAGGGAAGGTTCGGCATGAGGCTAGCAACCCCATCCTGTAAAAGTAATCACCATTGCTTTAGAAACTTCAAGTTTCTAGCTTGAAGCCCTATGTTCCATTGGGAACGTACAGGAATAAAAAAGAAAAATATATTCCCCATCGACAAAGGAGTTGACTCGTTATTGCCTCAGTTGATGACAGTTCATAGCTTCATTAATTTAATCGGTTTCCTAGACAAGTACTGAGTCGAATCTTAACATTACTTACTTTGGGCTTTTTTTCGCAATAGCAGTAGGACGAAGGTACTTGTGATCGAAATCCTGTAACTTCTTGATGACTTCTGTCTCCAGCGCATATGTTTATACCAGGACTAGGCAGATTGCTACAATTTCACAGATAGCCGGCTATCGCTAGGGTAACAGAGATGATGCCTTCTTACTCATTTCGAACATTTTATCAGCAACTCTAACCAAAGAATTCTTGATATTATTTTTAGAATCAATTAAAACTTCCAAATATTATTATTCCCTTGGGTTCTGAGTGGAACATAGGGGCTTCAACACTATACCTCTGTTTTGTCCTGTTCTCTGAAGTCCTCTTTAGCTCGCCACACCATTGCCCGTAAGCTCTCATCTCCACTGCGTCAGCCTTGAACCCACATACCCAACTAACCTTTCCACATTAAGCTTTCACTCAATGGCCTGTCGTGTAATGTCACTCATCAGTAGCCTCAATGCATAACTGACGCATTTCCATTTTCCTTCGGCATATTTGTTGAACAGTAAGTTCTCGATTGGTTCTACTCCTGGCAGTCTTTCTTGTTGCCTGTTATTTCTGGCTAGCCATCTGATCTTCAGTATGGAGGTAACCCACTGAAGAAATAAATAAAATGAATCGAGGGCGGCTCTGTTTCGCAAATAGAAACCACTCTTTTGTTATAATAAATGTAAAGTAAGCCAGAAGTGAGTGATAATCACCAGTGTGTTCTAATTACAGACAGTTTTTTGAAGGCAAGATAAGCTGTTTCCGTCTAAGATGTTGTGCACACCTTTTAAATGAATGCGTGTAGTGAAATAATTTTTGATATGTCTATCTATTTGGAAATAAATAGAATCAGTTGTGTAGAACATATTCACGCATCTCTGAATTATTGTGTCTCTTGTTATTTTTTTAAGAATCAAATTACACTTTGTTGGTAACTTTCATTTTCAAACAGGTCTTGTAATTTTATTGATTTCCGATAGGAATTAATTTAGTGCTCAAATTTGCAATTCGTAAATTAATTTGCAATTGTCCCAGTTATAGGAGGTGAAATTTCACCACAGTTTCCTATGGAAACCAAAATCGTTCATACTATAGTATGCCGTTTGCTTGATACCATGAATGGTAATCAAGAAGACTAAGAATAACTGCCAGTGTCCGTCTGGCGGGAGGACAAATACTCACCGAAGACATTGGCTAGTGGTCGTGGCGCTATGTCGTGAATTGGCAGAAGTTAGAATTCATGGGCCATTAAATCGAGTCCCAGTGGCCCTGATAGTCTACGAGCTCGCCTTGTAACCAGAGAGTCCCGGGTTCGAACCTTGGCGGTGGGTGCGTATTGATGATGAGTCACAAACTAGTGCGAAGAAACAGCTGGCTGTTCAGTACTCCCAGTTGGTTTTCCATTGGTTCTCTAACTGTTATCAGCTCATGATGAAATCCTGTAACCAGACATGTGAAGATTTCCACACTTCAGATGGGCCTCAACAACAAATCATCATTAGTTTGTTTAAATAAGACATTAAGAAGACAAATATTGTGGGGTGACATCATTTCTTAGTTTCTTAACAATCGCTTTGCAACTAGCATGGTGGGGCGATGATTTGGTATATACCTCCAGTTTAAATTGGTGCCACTTGGGTAACATTAAAAAGCAAGAATTCCTGGTGCAACAGGCTGCATATAGCAGCATAAAATCATAAAAATGCAATTTTATGTGTTTCATATTGAAGCTTGAAGCCTAGATATTTATAACTATGAAGTGAAATTTACTATCAAAGAATAGCAAGAACTCTGAAGCCGTCCATATAAATACCTCATAGAAAATTTACTAATTCATAATTTAATGTTAGATATCTATAGCATATTACTTATGTCATTACGCTGTGCGTCAGCAGTTCAGAGGTAGAATGCCCGCCAGCTACTCCTCACGTGGTCCAGAGTTCGATCCCCGTATACTAATCTAGCTGGTAATAAGCCCTCCAAATGAGCAAAGGTTGGGCGTGAGGTTAGCAGCCCCATCCTTCAAAGCTTGAAGTCGTATGTTCTACTAATAAACCCAAAGGAATACAATAATAAATATGTCATTGCTTGAACATAGAAACGCTACAATAAGCGTCGTTGTTAGCATTTTGGCTGATTTCTTTCTAAGTAAACTAGAAAATGGACCTTCGAACAACCTTATCAGAAAGTTCTCATTTTATTGCCGGTATATGGATGATACCTTCATTCTTTGTGATAATGATTCGGATAGGAGTACAATAATAACTGATTCCAATGAAGTACATTGTGCTATGAAATTCACGTGTGAAGAAGAATCCCAAAACAAAATTGCCTTCCTGGATGTCTTTCTTACAATAAAACCAGATGGTAGCATAAAAACATTTCCATAGAAAAAGTACATAGACAGGACAATATACACATTTTCACAGCTTCGTTCCTCTCAAGTACAAAAAAATTTAGTAAAGCCCTCACCACAGAGTTAGAGCTATATGCTCAGAAGAAGTAATTAAAGAGGAATTAAGCATTGTATATGATACTTTGATTGATAATGGCTATCCCGACAAATTTATCAAGAAACACATGACAAAGAAAGCGGAGAAGCACTACTCACTATCTGTAAACAAGAAGCCTCTTTATATACGACTGCAATTCAAGGGCGATATACCAAGCGAAATAATTACGAAGAAATTAAGAAAATCAGTTCAAAGAACTTTAAATGCTGGCGAACTACACGTGTTATTCTCTACACGACCGATGGTGATTCCTCGACTGAAAGATGAAGTACCTAGACTAGCCACTTCAAATTGTATCTACCAATTCAACTGCTCTTGTGGTGGAGCGAGTTATATCGGCCGTTGCTCTAGGAACTTGATTTTTCGTGCTCACTCGAGAACATCTCCCAGTATGGCTAAGTAAAGGTGTAGTGAAAACCATCAACAGTTCGATATTAGACCATCTGGTCCGAACCGGTCACAAAGTCAGCATTGAAGAATCCTTCTCTATCATCATCATCCAGGTACAGCATGCTCCAAACAGCAGAGGCTATCGCAATTTGCGTGAAACAACCAGTGCTTTGTGTGCGAAAGAAGCAAGTGCAGCCAGCCACTACTACTGCCCCGGACGGACTTCAGTGGAGACTATAAATTCATTTATTGTTATGTTTATGCTATCGAACTATAATCCACTGATATTATTATTGATTCGATGTTATTTAAACAACATTAATGTTGTTCATAACACTAATTCATTCATTCACTATAATGTATAACTAACTGTAGAGCCTGATGAAGAGCAGGTTATCGAAAAGAGTATTCTTTGTTCTGTATCCATTCTTTTGAAAATTTTAATGGGCATTTTTAATCAGTTGTTAGGATAGTTTATTAACTTACTCCCATGGTTCACAATAATAAAAATAAAAGGTTTAACGATTAATCACTTATATATAAAATAAAAGTGCATACTAATAATTAATGATATTTCAGTATGTCAAGTAGTCTACAGTAGACAAAGGTTGAATTACACTTTTTTTCTTTACACATAGTAGTTTGGGATTCATGTGATCAATCCAAATGGCTTCTTTCACCTTTATCAACCTTGTAACATTTGTCATCTTGGTACCTAATTTAAATTTATCAAAGGGACTAAATGTTTCAATTTTCAAATTATTTTGTATCATAATAATTCTTATACTGGTGTTGATAATATCAGTTTTGAGCATGGGGTATCAGAAGCAGGTTCAACATTTTTCCACTACTTCATTCCTTTTAGACTTTTTGCATTATAATTGGTGGATGGTGACTAGCAGTGGAATCCACGATGCGCATTTCGTCCTATTTGGGACTCGTCAACTGGATGTGCCTGCATTCCCCAGTGAGTGATGATGTTCCCACCGGGGCTCGAACCCAGTGCCCATAGTTTCAAACGCTAAGGCGTTATCCACGAGACCACTTGGGCCATGAGATCCACCTCTTGTGCAACGGTTCATATTAATTATTTAATTGAATTTTAGATTTTCCCATCGATTGATTGGACCGAAGTGCTCGGTCTCAGGTTGACATGTCGGCTTCTTGTGCAGATGCTTCTACGATGTCTGGGCATGTAATTAGGATTTAATTGGTGGATGGTGACTAGCATTATATTGCATTATATTTTATGTGAATCGCTTCTATCACAGAACATTCCTTGTGTTTTTCAGAATCTGTTTACTTGATTTGACACCACATGAAAGTCACTCTTACACTGCGATATAATAGCGTATTAACTTATAGTGAAAAAGCTTTTACGTTCTATGACAATGTTAAAGAATAGCAGCCAGTGAAACCAACTTCCGTATATATATGCATTCATCCGGATGACTATGAATCTGGCTGGCTGGATTCAGCATAGAACTTGACACCGAAGTGCAGCAGTTCGAGTTGCCACGTTCCAAATAGCACACAAAGGTAGACAAGAAGATGAGTGAAAAGAATCAATGGAGTTTTGACAAGTATAAGAGTGAAACAGAATGAGTAATAGTAGAAAAGAATATGAAGGATTACGGAGACTGAATACATCTGCGCCATTGACAACGATTTTGAGCCATGTCACCTATTGTCTCCAGCCATTGATTCTTGGAGTCCCGAGAGCCCCAACCCGGAAGTCTACATCTCCCTACCTGACTCAGTTTAACTGTCAGGGATTTCATGGATTGATGAGGCCATGTTTTTGTTTGGCTACCACTTACTCTTTTCCAACCTGCACCTATATCAGCTAGTAATGCCCGCTGCCTTTTAAAAATTCCCCTTGGTTTTCTTGACAGTCAAGAACAAGTCTTGAAATATACATGTCCTTTAACCTTAATTTTTAGAAAAGGTCTTTCTAAGTGTATTGTGTTAAAGATTGGAAATTCAGACTATACGATTTGTGAGGATATCGAATTAATTTCAGTGGTTAGATTTCCGTCAAGAAACTACATTAGTTAGAGAGACCATTAAAAAACCAATTGGCATTAGACGGCTGTCTTGTTTTATTTTGTGACTCCTCAGTAGGCCGCACCCATGACTCTGCCAGGGATCGAACTCGGGACCTTCTCGTTAAGAGATCAAGCTCGTTGACCATTCAGCTACTTGGGCTGAATATTAACCGCCAACTCATTGATGGTTAGTCGATGGATTTCTTGAAGCTGATGTGGGAATTTGTGACCAGTGGGTTTGACTGTGTCAAGCTGAAGTGGATTCCTATCGAAGGCATTGGTGACACGGCAGCGCTGTATCACGAGTTGATAAGGTCAGAACTCAGGAGTTAGTAGATTCCAGCCTAAGTTGCTGAATGGTCACTGATTTTTGTTACATAACCTGAAGGTCCCGGGTTCAATCCCTGACGGGGTAGGGAATTTGCACTATTAAAGAATCTCGGACTAGAATAAGACAGCCGTCCACTTCCCCCCTGGTGGTTTTCAGTGATCTCTCCAAATGATGTTGGTTCGAGATGAAAATTCAACAAGTGAAATTCTAAAGCAACACTATCATGCTGTAATCGTTTACTTCATTTATTAGAAAATTTAGGAATAACGAGCACAGCTTAGATAAATAATTTTATAAACTTCGGATGCATTTTCTAAAACGCACAGCTTTTAACTTCTTGTACATAATCTCATGTTGAATATTAAATATCTTCTTTTCAAATTTTCGCATTTCGGATGGACTGCATTAATTTGAATACATTAAATGTTCAATAATTGTCTGTCTGTCTGTCTGTTTTCGACATAGAACTTTGCACATATGTGCGGCAGTTCAAGTCGCCACAATCCATGTAGCACGCAAAGCAAGAGAAGGAAGTAGGAGAAATGCATAATATAAACAGTAAACAGAGGTGTGAGACAAAGGAATAGTAATAACGGAGAACAAAACAGTTTAATTGGAAATGATAAGTCACAAGGAGTGGATGCATCTGCGCCACTGAGAACGATTTTGAGCCATGTCGCCAATTGTTTCCAACCATTGGTTTTTACCATCCCGAGGGCCCCAACCAGGAAGTCTACATCTTCCTACGTGGCTTAGATTAACTGTTGTGGATTTCATTGATTGGTGCCATGTTTTCTTTTGACCGCCGCTAGCTCTTTTCCAGCCTGACCCTATGTCAGCTAACATTGCCCGTCGAGGAAGGCGATGACTAGGCATACGTAGCACATGTCCTAACCATCTCAGTCGAAGTAATTTCACAGTCTCGTCAATTGATTTCCCCGCCTTACCTAGCACTCGACGCCTAACCTCAATATTGCTCACCTTATTATACCACTTCACGCGGGAGATAGAACGCAGACACCTATGATCGAACACAGCTAATCTTTTCATGTCTTCTGCTCTCAATGGCCAGGTCTCACAGCCATAAAGGAGGACGGAGCGGACTGTTGAGCAGTACACACGCCCTTTGGTCGATAGTCGGATATCGCGTCTACGCCAGAGACGGCGAAAACTGGCGAATGCGAACCTAGCCCTCTGTATTCGTGCTGAAATTTCGTCGGAGATCAACCCGTTGGGGCTGATGGTACTTCCCAAGTAAGTGAAGCGGTCAACGTGTTCTACCACTTCACTTACTATTTCTAATCTAGGGGTCGATGAAGTCCAATCCTGCAGCATCATCTTACATTTTATAGGGGCGAATCGCATGCCAAACATGCGGAGATTGTTGCTCAGGGTGTTCAGTAGACTCTGCATTTTGTCAGAGTCCTCGCCTAGAAGGACTATATCGTCCGCATATTCTAAGTCAACGAGATTATTCCCCGGTAGCAAGTCAATCCCTGAGTCGCTGAAGTGAGTTAGGGTTAAGTCCATTAGTACATCTATGATGAAATTGAATAGGAATGGGGATAATGGGCATCCTTGACGGACGCCACTAGTCGTCACCACTTCAGATGACAACTCGCCATAAGCCCTCACCTGGCTGCATGAGTACGAGTAGAGTGCCTTAATCAGTGCAATGTATTTTCTTGGCATTCCCTTTACAGCCAAGCATCGCCAGAGAACCTCCCGGTCGACAGAATCGAATGCCGCCTTTAGGTCAAGAAATATAATGATTGTCGGACGCCGGTAGGAATGCCTATGTTCTAGAATCTGTCGAAGGGTGAAGATGTGATCGATACACCCTCTACCTGGCCTAAAACCTGCCTGGTTTTCTCGTGTTTGTGTCTCCCGAGCACCACTTAATCTACGCAGTATTATTGAGCCTAGGATTTTAGATACTATATTAGTCAAGCTAATCCCTCTGTGATTATCACAAGACGACTTGTCCCCCTTCTTGTATATCGGGATGATCAGTGACTTACACCAACCCGATGGGACTTCCTCTGATTCCCAGACGCTGCCTAGAACCTCCGTTAACGCAGACAGTAAACTGTCGCCTCCGTACTTAAATACCTCTGGAGTCAATAAATCAGGTCCCGCTGCTTTGCCTAGCTTCAGATTGGTGACAGCTTTAGTAACCTCGGTTAAGGACGGAGGACCTGTGTCCATCTCCCATTCAGGGAGGTGTTGGATGTCCGGTAGGTTAAGTGTGGCTGTGGGCCAATTAAACTGCTCCTCATAGTGTTCTTTCCAGCGCTCCAGACGTCTATCCTGGGAGCTAATTATGGTGCCATTTTTCTCGGAGATTGTTTCGCTTATCATTTGTTTTTTACCACCTGTTTCCCTGATAAGCCTGAATAGTTGTCTGGTGTTGCCTATCGCCGATGCTTTTTCCATCTCTTTCGCCTTTGTCAACCACCACTGTTCACGGTCCTTGCGGAGACTTTTCGTAAGTTTCCTCATGTGCAGCTTTCGCTCCTCATTGAATTCGGAGCTCGCCGGAATAAGTCTTCTAGCATCTATCAGTTCGGATGAGGCAGTCGAAATCCAATGGTTTTTACTCACCTTTGGATTTACCTTATTCACAGCTTTTACAGCTGTATCTATGGCTGACTGAATATTCTTCCAGGCTTCTTCAGGGTGAGCGCAGCTGTCAAACTCAGATATATGTTTAGCTAGTTCTTCCTCAAATAGGGACTTAGTTCCCTGGTCGAGCTGGGGACGTGATGGGTTTACCGCTCGCTGTTTCCTACGTCCGTTCAGTCGTAAGCACACACGAGCGCGGACCAGTGCGTGATCGGTATCTACACACGTGTTCCAGAAGGAGCGACAATCTCCTACCGACCCACGCCAACGATAGCTTATTGCTATGTGGTCTATTTGTGTCCAGCGTTGATTTGATGATGGGGGTCGCCAGGTCAGACAGTGACTCTCCTTGTGTTTGAAGTTAGTGCTTACAAGATACAAATGATTATCTGAACAGAACTGTAGGAGACGGTCACCGTTGTCGGTTCTCTGGCACGGAATTCCGTATGTGCCACCAACATTCTCAGATTGACACAATTTCCCTACTTGAGCATTAAAGTCACCAGCTAAAACGACTATATCTGAGCGTCTAGCCTTTCGCAGCAAACTAGACAGCTTTTGGTAGAACTCATCCTTCGTTTCATCCGAACTGCAGTCAGTGGGGGCGTAGGCGGAGATTACGAAAAGGCATCGGCGAGTAGTGCAGTCCTTTCTCCTTTTCACTGATCCGTTCAGACGGACAGCGCACATTCGGCTATCTACCGGGATCCAGTCAAGTAATGTCTTTTCTGCTCTAGTACTTAAAGCTAATTGTAGTTTTTTTAAAAGACGGATTAGTGAACAAAGAATATCCTTTTCGATAATTTCCTCTTCTGGCTCTACAATTATATATACATGTTTATATACATAAAATATTCTAGATTAGTAGTCAATAACAGTATAAGTGTTTTTTAAATAATATTGATTTATTAAGTAAGATCAATGGAATTACCACAGTTCATAAGAGATGCTTAAATAATAATAATAATTAAGATATAATAGCAAATAGAATATCAACTAAAATTAGGAAAATTCCACAAAAATTCAGGATCATTCAAACCTCGATGGCCAAGGTAATGATAATGTCTGAACTAACTTCTTTTGGATGCATAAATTAGGCTTGTTAATATGGATCCCCAGAGCCTCAGCAATATTTAGTAGTCGAACTCTTGAGGCAAAATTGAGATTTGTTGGTATGCGGTAAAGAAGTTCAGACATTATTATTACCTTGGCCATCTAAGTTTGAATGATCCTGAATTTTTGTGGAATTTTCCTAATTTTAGTTGATATTCTATTTGCTATTATATCTTTATTATTATTATTATTATTATTATTATAATTTAAGCATCTTTAATGAACTGTGGTAATTCCATCGATATTATTTAA
This sequence comes from Trichobilharzia szidati, assembly GCA_944472155.2. Lineage (NCBI taxonomy): Eukaryota > Metazoa > Platyhelminthes > Trematoda > Strigeidida > Schistosomatidae > Trichobilharzia > Trichobilharzia szidati. Next base: position 46,087,350 of record OX235272.1, on the reverse strand, counting down.
AAAACACTAATATTGTTATTGACTACTATTCTAGAATATTCTATGTATATAAACATGTATATATAATTGTAGAGCCAGAAGAGGAATTTATCGAAAAGGATATTCTTTGCTCGATTATTTTGTGTTTTATAGATGTCTGAATGAATATTTTTGCTATATTGAATTCTATTAGTCAAGCTTGCAATGTGGCCATCATGCTAGGTGGCTCGCCATTACGGTGCACTGTGAATAGTTGGTATTAGGTGGTTGAAGGCAATCGGCAGGAAGCCTTGCCTGACCTAGGTTTCGTGCTAGTTATCACTCGTCAGCAAGGCGTATCTGCAACCTCGAAGGAACTCGTGTCCCTTCTGAGATTTGAACCCAGTGCTGCAGTCAGAGACGTTACCACTGAGTTATTCATGCTCGCGATTGACCTCCTGTAGAACTGCACTGGATATTTTTGATTGGACCTTAGTCAGTAATTAGTGTAATGTGTCTAGTCCTATATTCGGTGCAGACTGAACTCTATCAGTCAAGCAATAGAAATAATAGATAATTAATGAATGTATAGGTTCCATAGCAGACCAGGGTACCACATAGTGCCTGAGACAGTTTCGTTTACACATAGAGTTCCGGCATTTTGAAAGCGAACTACCATGGGCCTCTGGTGGTTTTTGAAAATTTATTCCTTAACCGACAGAGGATAGAAGAAAGTTTTTCAATGCTCTCTTCATAGCCTGTTTAGACCAGATAGTCTAATATCGAACTGTTGATATCACTTTACTACACATTTATTTAGCCATACTGGTAGGTGTTCAGGAGCACGAGAAACTAAGTTCCGAAGGCGACGGCCAATACAACTGGCTCCACAGGCGCAGCTGGATTGATAGATGCATTGAAATTTGAGACACCTAAACTGTCTTCATAGATTTTTTCGAAAAAAATGTGTAATAAATGTTTTAAGGCCATCTAAAACCTACCTAGTACAGTGGATTTATTTGATTGAAATAACCGAAGTTAACATTTACTAATGTGTTCAATAACGAAAGGCATTTTTTTTATCAGCATCTGAAAATTGAAAATTAGGACAAGGTCAAAGCAAAAACAAACAAAAAAAATATCCAGTATGGAATGAAAACTAAGATGTCAGTGTAACGAATTCGATAATCAATCAACAGGGCGGAACTTGTTATTAGAAAGATAGAAATTTTTTCCTCCAGTGGAATGACTTGAAATAGAATGAAATGGCTGTGAGGTTTTGTGATAAATGTTTTTTCTTCATTATGGATAAGATTTTATTTTGATAAATCACACAGTGTTATACAGTAATATTAACTGATGATCACGTTTCGAGCACAAACTATTGCCACTCATAATCATATCAAGTTACTCACACAACATATTTTTCTTCATTTATGTACATGTGTGGAATCGATTAGATATTGGAATGAAAATCAAGATAGGATAGTTATGCCTCACATCTACTATCTTTAAATTCGAAGGCAAAATATATGGACAAACAGAAGGTGTAGCAATGGGATCACCAATATCTTCTATAGTAACAGACATATTTATGGACAGCTGGGAAAATATTGCTCTTAATACATTCAATCCTACTCCAAAACTATGGTGGAGATATGTGGATGACACTTTCACAGTGTTAAAAACAGAACATATCTCTAGCTTCTTGACACATATAAACTCACTAGTGGAGGGAATAAAATTCACATTTGAATCAGAAAATGAACAAGGAGAATTAGCTGATGTTAGATTGTGAAATAAAACGAATAGAAGAAGGTAAACTGCACACTAGTGTTTATAAAAAACAAACGCATTCTAATAGATATTTAGACTTTAATTCATCTCATCCCTTCGTTATCTAAGAAGACAGGCTTAGTTAAGTGTCTAACAAACCGAGCAATAGCACTAAGTAGCACAAGAAAAGACCTGAATGATGAAATAAAACAGATAGAAGAGGTGTTGGTGTTAAATAACTATCCTATAAAATTCACTAGGGAGATCAAAAAAAGCCAAAAGCAAAATAAAAATAATTGTGAAACTAGTAATGATAACATAAATAAGAGAGAATATAAGTCATCTACTGTTATACCATATAAGGAGGGGACATCTGAGACCCCTACGTAGGATTCTTAATAAAGCAGGAATTAGAGTGGCATTCAAACCTACAAACTCACTCAGGTGGACAAGCTCTGTAGGTTAAAGGACTCTGTTGACCCAATTAGACAAAATAATATAATTTACAAAATACCCTGCAATGACTGTGAGGTCAACTACATAGGTCAAACTAGTAGGTCGGGGGTAGTCAGATTGTCCGAACATAAGAATTTAGCTAAGGGAAGAATGGTTGACCCCGAGAAGATAAATAATTTAGAAAAAGCTCAGCAATTGCACTTGACGCATTAACACACAACCTCACAATAGGGTGGTGGAAGAGGGTTTAAATTTTAAAGAGTAATCTAGGTAAGTGGAGAGAGAGGTTGATTACTGAATCCTTGTTCATCGAATCTATACCCAACACATGCAATAGGAATGACTCAATGCAAATACCACAGATATGCATGGAAGATATTATTACCACCAGTCAGTCAGTCAAATCAGAGGAGGATAATAAATAATCTCAAAATTCTATTTCAATTCAATTCACGTACATCATAACATTCTAACAAGTTACTTATTATGACTATAAATCACTAGTCTTATTTCCCATCTGATTGTACTGGATTGATAACACTCATATTATTATTTCTGAATGTACATTATCCCACATTGATTTTTTTCCAACATCTAATCGATTCCACACATGTATATAAATGAGGGAAAAGGTTGTGTGAGTGAGTAACTTGATATGATTATGAACAATAGTTTGTGCTCGAAACGTCATCAGTTAATATTACTGTACAACACTGTGTGATTTATCAAAATAAAATCCTATCCATAATGGAGTTATACTCTACCACAGTGCCCAAGTTTTATACTTATATCAAATGTTTTTTCTGTAATTAAGTAAGAACACATAAGTCAGCAAAAACATCTATTTTTCGTAACTTTACTTCAAAGCTTTACAATCATTTTGGGGGTCTATATTATACAAATGTTTTAGTATCAATGGAATAAATTTGAAAGAGGTCACTTTCTTCACTTACCTATACAGCATCGTTTCAACTGCAGACGGGTAGCACGATGAGGATGTCAAAACCAGGATCAGTGGAAGGGCAAGATAGACGCCTTCATCACTCTGAAACGAATTTGGAAATCTTCTGCATTCCTCAGCATAAAGAACAAGATTCGTCTTCTTAACACCAGTGTCAAATCATTCAGTTCTTCTGTATGTTTCAGAGACTTGGTGAATCCCGTAAAGCATTCTCAATCGCTAACGAGACTTCATCAACAGCTGCCTTCACTCCAATATTGAAGATGAGAGAGATGGTCAGAAAGAATTTGCAACAAGACACTGTGTGGGAACAAACCAAACCAAGAACCTGTTGCTCAACAACTATGACGAAGAAAATGGAGATGAATTGGACAAACTCTGAGGAGACCGTAGAATGACATCTCGCGCCGGGTCATCGCTCGAGTGGAACCTGAAACAAAGGAAACGAAGAGTTGAGCGTTGGTCATAGAGTGACATCAAGGAGACCGTGTGAAGAGGACATTAGAAACTATGGGCAATGTGAGGCCAGATGAGGAAGGAGTGCAGAGGACAGGACAAATCGCAGATGTTATTTTGAAGCCACATATTCCACTTGAAACTCAAGGGAACATTAATAATAATAATATATGCAGTGTTAATTGACAACAGAAGTCAGGGTCATTGTTGGTTAGTAACAAAGTAAATCAAAGTGAATAAGTAATAATAATGTTTTAAAAATTCTGGGTAACATTACGTAATCAATGAGGGTTGACGACTGACCAGCTAAGTAATGAGTATTCATTAAGAAATTATTGATATGATACAAGAGAAAATAGAAAGTGACACTAAGGCCACGGTAATAATAGGTGGCTGGGGTTCTGAATATAAAGTTCAGGTTTTTCCTAATGCATTGCTAAAGTTTCAGCTGCATGAATAAGATGTAGACGAAATCCTTTTAAATGACTTTATTGTATTTTATATGTGACTAAGCGAAGTCTCTGTCGATGTTACGTGACCTGAAGTAACAGTGTGTTTTCGTAATTGAGCTGTTGACCACAGTGCTTTTGACATTCATGTTAGTAAGTGACTATGAGTGCGTCTAGCCAGTATCCTGCTGGTGCAGTCTATGGATATAAGCAAATTACATTAGATTAAGTAGTAAAAACTAAGTCACATGGTCAAACACCAAGTCAAAAAGATGGTCAGCAGCAATACAAGTGAAGACAGTAGGACAAAGAAACTCTCGAAGACAACCAGTCACGTTTAAGATCATCAGGAGAGAAGGTTGTTACGTCACTGCTGAATTCCAAAAGCTCATTTCAACTTGCAGTTAATGTTGAAGATGTTGTCTAGAAACACACTCATAGCTTCTTAATTAAACCACTTACCTCAGGAAACCTAAAACACCGAAAAGTCCAAGATTTTGTTATCATCGTTTCAGTTTTAATATTTATAAATAAACCCCAAAATATTTCGGTCCTGGATTCTCTTTTGAAACTTGCATTTTGAGGGCATCACTTTTCATGGCCTAGTTATTGCCTTCTGCGTTTACCATTCACTATTATCATTTCCATACCTTACTGATTTTCATTTTTAAGGCAGAGATAAATAATGTGTGTTTGACCATTAGTTTGAGCCATGTAGAGGGTGTGGACTTCGAGGCTGGTGTCCTCTGAATATTGAGAATAAATGGTTGGAGACCATTGGTGACTTGGCTCAAAATCGATTTCAGTTATACGCACATGTACTAACTCCTCGTTATTAATATAGATCCTGAAAGTATCAACTAATCTTCATTTAATTATCCTATCCCCCCCCAAGCACGCACACACATTTGGGTCAACAAAAAACCTACATGGGACTGATGGTTTATTAAATTTTCAAACTTCTGTCCCTGTAAACAGAAACAGGTATCTTATCTATCCTATTTCCTTAAGAATCCGGAAAATATGTACTGAAGAATCTGTTGACGAATAGCTACAAAATCTGAGAAGGTTCTTGATGGAAAATAGTTTCCCAACCGAATTCATAGACAAGAAACAGAAATCAAATGAAGCTGCCGAACAGGTTCAAGTCCCTCCCTTCAAAAAGATTCTGCTGCTAAATCTCGAATTTAAAAGTGATAGTGATGAAGCAGCAATTCTCCAAAAATGGCTTTTTAAATGTCTCGTTAAAAAAATAATTCGCTGCCAGCCTGCCAGTAGCATTATTTTAAGAAGAAACCATTCAGCCAGCACGTGAAAGACAAACTGTCGTATTGGCCCACTTCAATATGCATATACCAGTTGACCTATTCCTGTGGAACTGAGTACATTGGCCGAACCTTGCCTTCGCTTGCAAAATGCGCTCAGGAAGACTATCCAGCCTGGCTAGCAAAGGGAGAACGTAATTGTGTTTATAGCCCGGTAACAGAACATCTTTTGAACTCAATGCTATTCGGTAAGTCCTACAGAGGTTTATACAAGCTCCGATCAAACCTCTCAAAGTGAGTGAGATCAAGACATCTGGGCATAAAAGAGGCATTATCGATCGAAATTCCAAACCCATACTATGTAATCAAAAGAAACACATCCAACTTTTCTCTTTAACGTAGTTATCAAAAACAGTCAATTTTCTCGATAGTGATTATCCTATTACATTTTCTAACTAAACTTTCTGCTTATTTTTGTAATTACTACATTTTTAATCCCTATTTGTAATCTTCTTATTCGTTGTAATTTGACCCTTGAATGGAAATATTTCTGGAACTCTCTCGCCCCTTTAATATATATATATATATATATACGAGTGTACAGCTTAGCTGACAACTTCGTCTAAAAGAAGATTTTCTTCTTCACTGCAACTGTCTCTCTAATTTTTCCTATGATCTGATGGATTTATTCCACTGTAATCTCACAATATCTGGTTTCTCTACTTTCATGTGTTCTTTTCCAAAGTGTAGCATCTTGAACTGCCTCATTCTTATGCAAAATTCTACATGGATAATTCAGATAGTTCATAGGATGGATAGAACTTGAAAAAGGGTGTGCAATTATAGGATAAGAAGACAAATCGAATAAAATAAAAACGTTACGTAATATTGTGTGAAATTTGATAGCATAGAATTTAAGGTTGTAAAAAAAGAATTGATTTAGAATGACAAGTGGAACAAGTGAAATAATACCGAGGACAGTTCAAAGTGAGAGTAGTAATAGTAACAATTGACGTAATAAAGAAGAGTATACAAATTGAAAAGACAAAAGTGAAAAATTGGTAGAGCCAAAATATGATTGGGGATTACCATACTTTAGCATAGAGGGATTAAGACCATGAAAGCTGGAGGGGTTGAACGAACTTTTCTGTACACAGAGATCTGTCTGGCTTTTCTGTTTCGATAGCCAAAGCTTCAGCAATACAGATGAGTCGGGTACGTAGGGATTTGGGTAAATTACTCTTTGCCTTGTAGATGACTTTGGCTCTACCAATTTTTCATTTTGTCTATTCAATCTGTATTCTCTTCCTTATTACGTCAATTGTTACTATTACTACTCTCACTTTGAACTGTCCCGGGTATTATTCATTGTCCACTTGTCATTCTAAATCAATTCTTTTTTACAACGTTAAATTCTATGCTATCAAATTTCACACAATATTACGTAACGTTTTATTTTATTCGATTTGTCTTCTTATCCTATAATCACACACCCATTTTCAAATGCAGATAGTCTTTCATAATTCTTAAATTAGTAAACGCGAGGGACTATGACACTACCTGTTTGCTATAAGTCGCATATTTTATGTGAGATTTTGTTTTCTTATTGCTTATGCTGGTTTATTGAATTAAAAGTTAAAACCGTAATATAGTTAGCTGTTATTCGACATTAAAAGAAAGAGTTTGAGGGTCATGTGAATTTATGCATTACTTTTTAAACTGTAATCCTTGTTTTAATGACTAAGCGGTTCGTATCACTGTGACTTAATTGAACTGTGATCAATTACAATAATCTCAACTTTCGATTTCTCGCATATATTCCCCTCCTGTAAGGCTTTTTCTAACTTAATGATGCTAGGTAAATTCATTCCAATCGATTTATTTATCATATATCTCCTTATATATGCATAACAAAGTGCATAAAGTGTTCAGTTGACGAGGTTTATCGAAATTTGATCAATTCATTATATCCTGTTGCTCTTAGGTAACAAATGTTTCCAAAATATAATAAAATATTTTCCAGGTTTTGGTTTGCAGGGATATGATAACCTTTAAGTTAAATCGCAAACTAACTTCACAAAGAGAACCACCATTGAAAACCTGAGAGTACTGGCCAGATGTTTTGTCTTAATTTAGGAGTTTTCAACAGCACGTACCCATGACTCCACCGGTGAGCAAATCGAGGATCTCCAGGTTACGAAAGCGAGATCGTCGACCACTAGTCCACTAGGACGGAATCCACTGACCTATGAATTCCCTGAAACTTTTCTCTACTAACTGATATCAGTGAAAAAAGCCTCTGAAAATCACTGTATAACTTCTGTTTTGTAGTAATCTCTTTGTGTTTAGCTTGGTGATCTCGGTTAAATTTCAAACCCCTATATTTATCAGTAAACAAAAGGAGCACCTTGCTATACAGTTATTAGATTTTCAGCTATTAGGAACACTTGATAACTAATCTGATGCTTACTAGCGACTGGCTCTATATTCAGGAAGTCACCTGGAGTTCTAATGTGAATCTATAACCAGCGACGTGCACCAAGTCAGGCAAGAGGACAGTTACTCGCCTATGACATTAGCTGTTGTTTGTTTGAGCTATATGTATCGCAAACTGGGAAAAGTTAGAACTCATAGGTCATTGAGTTGGATCCTACTGGCTGAATTGTTTTGAGGCCTCGCCTTGTAACTGGAATTTCCTGGGTTCCAGCCCCGGTGTGTGCGTACTGTGAAGAGTCCAAAACAAGGACGAAGTAGCCGTCCAATACTCTCCGGTTTTCCAGTCGTTCTCTAACTGATGTCAGCTCATGTGATCAAACCTGTAATACGAATCCGCAGATTTAGAGTAGTTGTGATACACTACCATCAATCAATAAGGTAGCTGTCCTCACGAAACTGACTTAGTTAAATTTTACTGTTAACGACTTCTTTCAACTGGGTCTATGCATCTATAGCGGAATAAAATTTGGTGTAAATTAATTATTCAAACAATCTTTGAATTTCTGATTTTATTTTATTTATCTAAAAAACTAAATTTTCTTTTTTCAAACCTGTGAAATTATTTTATTTAATTTTCTTTTTATGAAAAATTATTTTTTTGTATGTGTGTGTTTGTGTGCAATTCAGACAAAATTAATTTCGTAGAAAATTAGTTTCAAATCTTGACAGTATTTCCCCACAGTTTAAGACTGTTAAATATTTGACTGAGAAAAGTTGAAAAGGGGTAATAAGCGACAATGTCTCGTGGTTTTTTTGTTTTTGTTTTTACGGTATCAGATTAGACTGTGGGTGAAAATGATAGAGATGTATGTGTGTGTGTTTGAGGGTCGTTGGTCTAAACAGTCGATTTCTTGTCAATAGGCTCATGGTGTTTAAATCTCACTCGAGCAACTTCAGTCTCAGCAAATGGCTAGAATCACCACCTCACGCACACACACACACAGTAATAGGTACTCCGCAGTTTTAATTGGTTCCTTAACTGAAGTTATTTTGTGATCCAAACTAATGTGAATCGAATCCCCCCAACACTCCTAATTGACTGACCATAGGATGGTTGGTGTTGACTGGAGTTCTGCTGAGAAGTCATGACCAGTGAGGTCCATCAGGTTGTGTGTAAGGATCAATACTCGCCGATAACATTGGCTGGTGGTGGCTGCGCTATATATAACGAAAATGGATAACAGTTAGGACTGATTAACCACTGAATAGTCAACGGTCTCCTTTAGTAACCTGATGGTCCTGAGTTCAATTGCAAGTAGGGTTACGAATGCGTAGCATTGGAGAGTTCCGAAATAAGACGAAACAGCTGCCCTCACGTAGCCTTGGCCCTGATGGTGTACCTGCTTATGTTCTAAAACAATGTGCAGATACTTTATGTTCTCCACTTACTAACATCCTAAACGTTTCTTTTTCCAAAAACGTTGTACCCGTTGCATGGAAAGACATTAAAATAGTCCCTGTCCCTAAACCTGGAAATAGCAAGAATGTAAAATTCAGACCCATTGCCATTACTTCCCCGTTTACGCCGTCTCTGGCGTAGACGTGATATCCGACTGGTTACCGACCAAAAGGCGAGTGTACCGCTCAGCAGTCCGACCCGTCCTCCTTTATGGCTGTGAGACCTGGCCATTGAAAATGGAAGACATGAAGAGGCCGGTTAACTGCCTTTGATCATAGGTGCCTGCGTTCTGTCTCCTGTGTGAAATGGTATAATAGGGTGAGCAATATTGAGGTTAGGCGTCAAGTGCTAGGTAAGGAGGGGAAATCAGTCGACGAGACTGTGAAATTACATCGACTGAGATGGTTAGGACATGTGCTACGTATGCCTAGTCATCGCCTTCCTCGACGAGCAATGTTAGCTCATATAGGGCCAGGCTGGAAAAGAGCTAGCGGCGGTCAAACGAAAACATGGCACCAGTCAATGAAATCCATAACAGTTAGTCTAAGCCACTTAGGAAGATGTAGACTTCCTGACTGGTTGGGGTCCTCGGGACGGTAAAAACCTATGGTTGGAAACAATCGGTGATATGGCTCAAAGTCGTTCTCAGTGGCGCAGATGCATCCACACCTTGTGACTTATGATTTCCAATGAAACTGTTTTGTTCTTCGTTATTCTATACCTTTGTCTCACACCTCTGTCTACTGTCTCTATTTTGCATTTCTTCTACTTTCTTCTCTTGCTTTGTGTGCTACATGGACGGAGTGTGGCGACTTGAACTGCCGCACATATGTGCAAAGTTCTATGTCGAAAACCGACCGACCGACCGAAGAGCACACAAAGCCCCCTTTACTCGTGTCAAACGCTGGGTCGTTAAGTATTAACTGTGTAAAGATTTGGAAATCTGTAAACAAATTAAATCCTACCATTAATAGGCATTTGACTTTTACAATCGGTACCTCATATGTTCAAAACTTGTCTTTCTTTTTGATGAATTACATTTCTATTTACTAAGAAAAGATTGTGCTGGTCTACAACTTTAAGGAATATGATATTAAGACTGGTATTTCCGCAAAACTATCTGCCTATTTCTAATCACACGAAAGCCCCCAACTAGAGTAAAAATAACACATTTCAAGTTCTCTTGCAGTTTTATTCATCATCAACTCAACTGTATATCATAAAAATTGCACATAGTCAAAATAATCTAGAATGAAACGAACAGGTTACTAAATCCAAGTATTTTTATATTTTATTTTATTCCTTTGTCTTCCCAGTGGAACATAGGGCGTCAAGCTAGAGGCTTGAAGTTTCTGTCGCAGTGTTTATTTTCATAGGATAGGGTCGCTAGTCTCATGCCCAACCTTTCCTCTTTACCTACTTCTTTTATATTACTGGCTTAGCGAGGTAAAGGAGTGCGTCTGTGGCCGGGGAACGAACCCCGGACCATGTGCATATTCGGCGAGAATCCTGACTGCTGTGCCACCGATGCACACAAGCTACAGATACTATCATGAAATAATGAAGATACAATTTTATATGTGTTTGACTTTGGATTCTGCTGCACCAGATATGACTGTGAGACAACATTTACTGCCATAGACTAGCAGGACTTGTTCACTGAAATTACTGAGTTTAGCGATATGCTTTAACACTACTCAGAAAGTTTTGGGTCCTTTCCCAGCTAAGGTAGTGGGTGTGGACTGATGAGGAGTCCTAAACTAGAACGAAACAGCTGTCTGTACGTTTCCAATGATTCTTTAAGTGGTGTCAATGAGTGACGAAATCTGCATTTAATTCAATCCATTGATAATTAAAAAAAAACTTACTACATGAGATTTTTTGACATTTTCAGCAACAATTGCCGGATCATAAGGATGTGAATAAATCTCTTGATGTAAATGGTATCTATGAATTATGTGATTTAACAATTCCCCTTCGTCTTTGATTGAACCTGTAAACAAAGGGAGAAGTTGAGTTGAGCTTTCAAAAATACACTTAGTTACGAATGACATATTCATTTTCTATAGCTGGTTTGTAAGGATTAGTTTTGTTTTTACGAGTTGATCGAACTGAATGCAGGCATCTATGATGAAAATACTAGCTGTCTTTGATTATAGGTGCCTACGTTTTATCTCCTGTGTGAAGCGGTATAACAGGGTGAGCAATATTGAGGTTAGACATCGGTCGAGTGCTAAGTAAGGAGGGGAAATTAATAGACACCAATTAAGATGGTTAGGAAATGTGTTGCGCATGCATGCCCAGTCGTCGCCTTCCTCGACAACAGGCAATGTTAGCTGACATAGGGTCAGGCTGGAAAAGAGCCAATGGTGGTCGAACCAAAACATGGCTTCATCAGTCAATGAAATCCACAACAGTTAGTTTAAGCCAGCCACGTAGGAAGATGTAGACTTCCTGACTGGTTGGCGTCCTCGGGATGGTAAAAAACCAATGGCTGGAGACAATCGGTGATATGGCTCAAAATCGTTCTCAATGCATAGCGCAGATGCATCCACTCCTTGTGACTTATAATTTCCAATGAAACTATATTGTTCTTCGTTATTACTATTCCTTTTGTCTCATATCCCTGTCTACTGTTTCTATTTTGCATTTTTTCTACTTTCTTCTCTTGCTTTGTGTGCTACATGGAGGGAGTGTGGCGACTTGAACTGCTGCATATCGGTGCAGAGTTCTATATCGAAAACAGACAGACAGACAGTAAAAGTTGCCGAGTTATTTCAATAGACCAACTTGATCACTTTTCTGTGCTTTGTGGTTTCTGTAGCGATGGGGTTAATTGTCGTCGACTAGCACCACGCTCAGCCTTCCCTATTTTTCTAGAGGTTTGACCAGCTAGTTAACTAGGCGACTTTTCACTCGGAACCTAAGGGAATAAAAAAGTAACACACCTGACCACTGCCCCAAGCTAAGATAAGAAAGTAACCAAAAGAAAAAAATCTATGAATAATCCTCGCATAAGTGACATTCACAGTATGAGACTATTATTTTTTTTCCGCACTTAGTGCAGCATGTATTATGCTAAACATCTCGTCATTTAGTTAACTTTTGCAGTTCTTATTGGTGCATTTTAAGAGAAGGTGAAAAAGAAATCTTTCTTCACTGTTAACATACTTTATTCAAAAAGACTAATCGGCAGTTATTGCTTTTATGCTGAGGCTATTTGAGATGGCATGAGTCTTTTCATTCCTTTGAGTAAACAGTGGAACATAGGGCTCCAAACTTTAAGCTTTGAAGTTCCAGTACTGGTTTTGCTGTTTATACACGGAGGGGTTTCCAGTCTTACGCCCAGTCTTCACTCCAGTTCCGGGCTTCCTTACAGTTTGGTGAGGTTTATATGTGCGGTGGCTGGTAGTCGAACCCGGACCACTTGCATGGCTGACGGACATCCCGCCTATGAATCACCGATACACAGCCATCAGTCGACAGACGGTTATTGATGTGCTGGTGTAGCCTGGGAATTGTATCAGTAAAAATAGTAACTCTCCACGGAACGCCTCTGGTTTTTTATGACAGTGTGGAGTTTTTTAGTTATTAATATAAGTCTGCTGAACATGTAATGAAACTAATTTTGACTATCAAGAAAATTGGTGGCTTATTTTTGTAAGATTTCGTTGTTAAGTGGTTTTTATGTTGAGAACCACTGGGTATCAGCAAGCACCGGTGACATGACTTTCGTCTTAGTTTGAAAATATTTAGCAGTGTACATAGAAAGCTTTGTGATAGGCTGAACATATTACTGTTGGTTTTCAAACCGAACACTTGACAATTCAGCTGTCGGGTCAGTAGGAATCTAATAACTCATGATAGCCAGCGATTGCCAGTTCTCAAGACTGACAGTGAACCGAATTTGATCAGGAAATCATTGAAAGCCAAGAATACTGGATTGCTGTTTTGTCCTGGCTTTAAAGCCTTCAGCAGTACGCACGTATGACTCCACAAGGGATGGAAAATAGGATATCCAGGTTACACGGTGAGGTCGTTGGACAGTAGGTTGCCAATAGGACGAAATCCATTGACCCATCAAATTCTAATTCCTGCAAACTCAAGCAATTGTGATTCTTTTTGTTTTGTTTACTTGCAGGTTTGGCTAACCATTGCACTACTTGTCAATCGTCTACTCTATTTAAATTTTGGTCCACACTCGAAAGCTTTATGCTCACAAATTGAATCAGTGAAAATTATAACAGCAATCTTTCTTCTATGCATCACATATATGGGATGTAAATTCTTCGAATATAGATATGTTGAATACTCAGAGAAGAAGGTTGTACGTGTTCTCCTGACAGATCTTGGTAAAATGGAAATGTTTCGGTAAGTTGTATTATATGAAGGCTTAAGCATTAGGTAGGTGTTGATTCACATGTGTGCTAAGACAATAAATATTATTTAAACTATATACATACTACTGATTGACTGATTTGAGTAGTTGCATACCTCTTACAATAAATAGCAGTGTTTGCTAACCAGCCAGAACGAAGTGGTATAAACACTGGACAACTGCTTCGCTCGTTTGAAGCTGAGCTCATCAACAGTGCAGCTGATATGACTCTCAGCTCACAGAACCAAATCGAAGAAACGTAGAGGGATCTATTGTTGGGTTTTGCAATAGATATAATCACCTCGAACTGTGAACTAATTCAGAAGTTGTGAATTTCATCAATAAATATTGTTGACTGATATGAGTAGCTGTGGTATGCCACTTATCAGCTAGTAGTGCTTGCTGGTCAGATGTAGATGTTGCCCTTTTTTCCTGCTTTTTTGATGCTATTTAGGTTGGTGAGTATTCGGTTATATTTCGATTGAATACCCTGGGCTTTCAAGTGAAAGCATATTAAGATTGTGTACTTTGGAAATAGTTGGTTGCATTCTATATGCTACCACTTTGTTCAAGCAGCTGTTCAGAATTAACATGGTTTGAAACGACTTTCAGATGAGTCAATCTGGGTACACCGCTAATAAACTCTGTGTTAGATAAGCTAACTGATATGTTGGCGTTAGGATTCTTTCGGTTTGACCAGAAAGCACTGCTGGTTAATGTAAGTGGTTTCATGCCAGTTGTGGTAACCAAAATCTTGCTAATTCGTTTGTTTTTCGGTTGTTGTTTATAGTATCAAATACATCTTATAGTGTTTTTGATTCCACACTAGTCAGTAACTAGTGTAATGCGTCTAGTCCTATCTTCGCTGCAGACTGAATTCTATTAGTCAAGCCTGCAATGTGGCCACCATGCTAGGTGGCTCGCCATTACGGTGCACTGTGAATTGTTGGTATTAGATGGTTGGAGGCAATCGGCAGGAAGCCTTGAACCTAGGTTTCGTGCTAGTTGGCACTCATCAGCAAGGCGTATCTGCAACCTTGAAGGAACTAATGTCCCTTCTGAGATTCGAACCCGCGTCACCCAGTGCTGCAGTCAGAGACGTTACCACTGAGCTATTCAGGCTCACGATGGTAACAAACCATAGCAAAATGTCTTCTGGAACTATATGTTTTCAAAATGGTGAATTGTATTCTTTCTGACTCACTTGAATTGATTGTTCATCTGTTTTGTAAAGCAAGAACAATTTAATTCCATCTTCGCTCCAAATCTTCAGTGATCTGGTTATCAGTCGTAATCGATCGAGATACACAGGACATGTACCTTGTGAATGTTAAGCTACAATCTTCTTCAGCAGGAAATTTTAGTTGAAGTAAAATGTCAAGTCGGTCCTTCTATACGGGTCAGAAACTTGGCCCAAGTGTCACAAAAAGAATTTCCACCAAGTTGCAGAGTTTTTTCAAAAGCCGTCTTCGCCACCTACACACTGAATGTCAAACGGACAGAAAGAATAAGCAAGAAGAAACTCTGGCTGAGAACAAACCTACAAGCAAAAGCCGATTGCTCAACAAATATGTAGGAGAAAACGGATATGGATCAAGCATACGTTGAGGAGGCCATCTGATGACATCGAGCTCAATGCAGTCTAACTCCAATTTGTATATTTCTTCACCATTTTTATCTACTAAACTTTATGATTTACCAGCAAAAACAATATAAAATCAAAAAGCATACATGAGGTTTAGGGAACATTTATTATCACAAAAGTTAAATTTAAAAGGGTACAATCGCAATAGGTTATGTGTAATCAACACCCCGAAAAATGGACATTCAGATACAAAGTCAAGGTCAATGACAGCACCTCAAAGATCCGTAATTACTTGTCATTGTTTGCGTTCCACGTAGGACGTAGAACCACAACAGTACATCTCCATTGCATTCAGTTTTCTGCCATCAATTTCAACTGGATTTATGACTCCACCACGAGCTCCAATTTCCTACTGGTATGATCTTTTTCATGCTCCCCCCTCTCAGGAACCCAGTATGTTGTTTCCTAATCGGGTTCTATAAGGAATAACTGTGATTATTTTGAAAAGCTCAAACTGATTAATCGTAATAATCAATCTTATAGCAGTAGTTTACCTGAACGAATTGAAAACTTTAATCGTTATTTAGAAAAATGCTTATTGTCCCATTTAATTGGATATGTGTGAATAGCATTCATCATTTATTCCTATTTGCTTAAGTTGCCTACTTGACGGGGTATTTATTATTATTTTCTTTGGGTTCTGAGTGGAACAAAAGGCTTCAGCAGCCCACTTCTATTTCATACTGTTCTCTACAGCCTTCTTGAGCTGGCTTCACGATCGCCCTCAAGCTATTATCTCCTCATCATACCTTTTCCTCCAAGTCACCCTAGGACCAAGCCGAAGTCGTCGTTTTCCATCCGAGTGTCACTTCAGGGCCTGGAGTGTAATGCCAGTCGACCGTCTCTTCAGCATATGTCCAGTTCATCTCCATTTCCTTTAGAATATTTGCTGGGTGACAGGTTCTTAATTGGCTCATTCCCAGAGCTCCTTGTTGTCAATTCTTGCTGGACATCTGATGTTCATTATCGAAGGCGGTTGTTGATATAAGTCTGCTGCAGACTGTTCGAAATGCTTTTGGTAACACTCTGTCTTTGAAAGATACAGGAAAACTGATTTGATATCAGTGTTGAAAATCTGAATCTTGTTCTTCCCATCCTGACTTTCGTTGGAAGATGGTCTGTTTTGCTTTTACGACCCTGCTTTCGACATCTTCATTGGTGTCACCTATCGTTGAAACACTTCTGCCTAGATAAGTGAAAAAGATGATGGTGCGTCGGGGGCACAGAGGTTAGGACTCTTGCCGACCATGCAAATGGTCCGGGGTTCGATTCCCTGCCGACACACACGCGATATCATTGGTCGGCCTGCAAAATTTGGCCTACCGATATCACATACTGAAAATTCCATACTTGTACCAAAAATACAGTGTAAAATCAAGCGAAAACAAAAATTAAATTAAAACAAATGAAAAAAAATTGATTAATAATTTTACCTTTTCTTTTTTTTGCTTTCTGGACTCTTTTTTTTTCTCAATAGTGATATAATGGACAATTGGTTGAAAGTACCCCTTGAAATGTTTCTACCTTATTTAGCCTGTGGATTATTAATAACAATAATTGTTTTAAAAATGGTGAATTTAAATACATCAAAATGGAAAGCTGTGGCCAGTTTATGCACTGATACAGCCTGTGCATGTGTTTGTCGTGCTGGTGTCTGTGGTAAAGAATGTCGTGAAGGTGTTAAATCATCCGACAATCCATCAAAATCATGGTCATCATCTGCTGCTGATGACGCTGACGCTTTCAACATTCCTGATGAAAAGTTACATAAATCTGTGAATACAACAATCGCAAAACACTCGCCTCATCACCATCATCATCTGACTAAAGGTGGTAATAATATCGCCTATTTAGATCCTATTGAACAAGAACTGGCCTATCTGTTTTTTCAGCTGCCACAAATTGATGAAACACGTGAAAATGCTAATGTCATTACAGCAGTCTGTATTGGTTTAATTCTACTTATCTGTAAAATACCTAAATTCTTGCTACATGTTTTATCAACTGAAAATTATATCACCTATGACCCTGAAGTATTTAGAATGATTAATCAATTATTGGATACAATGTTTGCTGCTTGTAAACCCGTAGTTTGTATCCTAGTCGGTGCACATTATCGTCAAGCATTGACTACACCACCGAAATGTTGTCCAATGCCATACAACAATGAAAATAGACAAATAACAGTACCAACAACAGCAGCAGCAACGCTAATGCCAGTTACATCTCCTACCAGTGGCGATGGATTAATGACTACAGAGAATTGTAATAAGAATAATGATAATAATGATGATGAAGTTAATGAAATGTTATTAGGCAAACAACACAAGGTTGAACAACCAATCATTACGAAACAACCAGAAACATTAATAAAATCATTGAATACTGATGAAAACAATGATGACAGCGTCTCAAAAAAGAAGGAGGAGGGTAATTTACTATGACATATATGACTTCCACATCTATTTATTACTCCATTTAATAGATAAATGGATGAATAAATTTATTCACATATTTATCATACTACTTATAAGCCATTTCATCGACAGATTTATTAATTGTTCTAGTCGCATAATTCACACAAACACATATATTATTCATATTTGAATGTTGTTGATTTTTCTTGTTACTTTTGACTTGACTTCATTTTGTTCTTCCTCCGCTGTGCGCTTTTTTGTGTCAAATTCTTTAACTTTTTTTTTCTCATCTATTTTACGTCATAATATTGTAGTTAGTGAGTACTTTTCTTGTCTGCTATATTTAACTTGAATTAAGTAATAAGATAATACACTGTTAGAAGATAATGAATTTATTTCCTACCACAGGGTCTTTTTTTATCACCACCTGGGATAATGTTGTTGTTGTGGTTTCCACGGGGCCATCTGCAAATTCACGATATATAACACATTGGCTAGCCAATGTTGTCGGCAAGTATTTGTCCTCACACGCAATTTTGATCAGTTTTGAAATCCCATATTGGTTTGTTTATTAGATGTATCACACAGTCAGTGAAACAGTATTATTTACTGGATGACACAGTTTCGAACAAAATTTATTGTTAATAATTATAATTTACGATTTAAAACAAAACAATTTAATTTATCTAATACTCTGTCTGCAATGATTGTCAGGTCAAATACATAGGTCAAACTAGTAGAACAGGGGTAGTCAGACTAGTCGAGCATAAAAGCCTAGCAAAATCTAGATTGGTTGACCCGAATAATAAGAAAAGAAATCTGGAGAATAGGATAGTTTAGCTATAGCACTCACTATATGCAATTACACACAACCATACAATAGGATGGATGGGATAAGAAGACAACTTAAAAATATAATGTATCAGCAGGGTGGAGAGAGAGAGATGTTAACGGAAGCTTTGTTTATCGAATCAACTGCAAATACACGTAATAGGAATGATTCAACACCTGTCCACCCGGATATCTGGAAAATTCTACTACCCCAACGACGACAAATAGGAGAGAAGAAAGAAAACTATAAAACTCAAGTTTCGAAGTCGTGTGATTATAATTGATGGAATGATTATGAACAATAATGAATTGTGTTCGAAACTGTGTCATCCAGTAAACAGTAATACTGTTTCACTCACTGTGTGATATATCTAGTAAACAAACTAATATGGAACTACTTACTACCACAGTGCCCAAAGTTTACACATATATTAGTTTTGAAATCAATTAAAAATCCTTAGAAACCAAAACTTGGGAATTAGTGTAGTTGTCCCTAGTGACTGCTGACTGCAGGATGAAGTTGCTTAAATTTCTAGTGGAAAGTCGCGTCCGGTGGGCTCAATCTAGATGAGTGTGAGGAAGAATACTCACCGGTAACATCGGCTTGTCGACGCACTGTATGTCGGCAATTTGCAGAAGTTAAAGATCATTGAATTCTGTCCTAGTGTCTGAATGGTGTACAAGCTCGCCTTGTAACATGAAGGTCCAGAGGTTCAGTTCCTGGTAGGTTGATAGTGATTGGTGCTGGTTGTTGTCGCTGTTCACCTCTATCTTCTCTATGTCCACCTGCAGTTCTGTCTTCGCTACCTGCCAGCGTCTTCCGCTAGTTTTTTGCTTTTCACCTGCAAGTCTTCGAGTTTCCGTGACATTAGACATAAATCATTTGCGAAATCCAAATCTTCTGGAGTCTTCCTATTGGTTCAACGTATTTCTATCTTCTAACTCCTCACTCACAGCCTTCAGCATAACGCAGTCCACCACAATTTAGAATATCATCGGTGATAATAAGCTGGTAGCCTTGTCTCAATCCTGTATTCACTTCAAACGCCCCACTGAGCTTTCCGTTGTTAATCACTTGACACGTGCCACTGTCATATAGCTGTTGAATGAGCTTAGTAAAGATTTGGTGCAAACCGTAGTGCTGAAGTAGTTTCCAAATTACTTCTCAGTCAACGCCGTGTGTCAAAGGCCTTTTCGAAGTCGACGAAACCGTTGAGGTAGAGTTTTGACTGCCATTCTATGCTTTGTTCTGTAATGACGATGCGTAGAGTTGCAATTTGACCAGCTCATTATTCGCCTCTCCTGAATCCAGCCAGCTTGTTCCGGTGGGGCTGGTAGAGTTCTGTATCCAGTACATCCTTTATTCTCTCCAGGATAATGCAACTTAGTATTTTACTTGGTATGGACAAGAGCATTATTCCACGCCAGTTCTTGCAGAGTGAGGCGAAAGCCGCCTTTCTTTGGCAGCTTGACGAGGTAGCCTTTCTTCCAATCGGTAGGCTCCTTCCCTCCTTTTGCAATAATGGCGTGGGCGCATCTGCCTCAGTCTCTGGGTCCGTTTTCAGTGCTTTGAAGTGAGGAAATTCCGTCTGGTCCTGCTGTCTTCCTGGTCGGACTTCAGTAGCTTGGTTGCATTCAGGATTTCTGATAGTGAATACCTATAAACAAGAAACCTAACTCCAGGACTTTTCTTATTTTCCAAACCAAACTATCAATTGTTCAGTAGAACCCGAATGTGATACTACGCTTTTGGCTTGAGTCCAATGGTGATATGGAGGCGATCGTTTGAGAAAGAGGAAATGAAAGCTTTCAGGCAATCGTGAAGTCAGCTAAAAGGAGTTCAGAGGACAGGATAAAATTTTCCACTAGGAACCCAAGGGAATAACAATAACTTAAAGTCATACTGAAGGTTAATGGCAGTGAAAATCTTGAATAGGGAAATTTGTAGATGCTGGTCATTCTGTAAATAACACTCAATGGATTACAATTATAAGCAAAAAGACGACAACATATGACAGCATAAAATAGTCATTCAAAGTTGTGAAAACTTTACCACCTTATGGGGTAAGGAAAACTGAGCTCATTGTTATCGACAGAGAAATCTTAAGCACAAATAAAAATCGAAAAATACGATTAAAACGAAGTGGTGCAGATAACACAGTTTTTCAATATTGAGCCACATCATTTGATTGTAAATATCTTACAAATAAACTAAGCTCTACAGCACAAAAGTAAATTTAATGCTCTTCATCCTTATACCGACATTTCACCTTCAATACAAACAGAAAAATAGATAAATTCTAAGCCATAAATAGGCTGGAATCAGATGAGGATTGACAACAATGATGGCGCTGGTTTTATCTTAGACAGCTGAGTTATAACAAAGAACCAGGGAGTACTAGACATCTGTTTCGTCCTAGTTTGGGACTCTTCAATAGTACATACCTGGCTCTATACAGGAAGTTACCCACAGTTCTAGTGAGAAGTCTTAGCCAACGAGGTGCACTAAGTCGGGCAAGATAACGGTTACTTGCTTATAACATTGAGTGGCGGTCGCGCTATATATATATATATATCACGAATTGGTAGAAGTCGGAGTTCACGGGCTAGCCTTTGGATCGGAGCCTAGTGCCTAAATGGTCTAAAAGCTCATCTTGTAACCGGAAGATCCTGTATTCGAACTCTGGTAGTCAATGCACAGCGATGAAGAGTCTTAAGTCGGGACGAAACAGCCATCTAGTAGTCCCTGGTTTCCAGCGGTTTTCTAACTGAATTTAGCTTATGACCAAACAAGTAACCAATCAAATCCCTGTAACAATAATGATAAAAATACCAAATTTTTCACACCAAAACAGAAATGGATATCTCAGTATGTCAAAAATTTAGAACAGATAAAAGAAAAATAAAGAATTTAATTTCGAAAAACAAAGAAATGATAAGTGTGTTGCAACACTCTGGTTACCGCAATAATGCTCATTTGAATATTGATTACGTTGAGAGCACTTAAAAACGATTGATTAAGAAAAACAAGACTGGAATTATTCTCCGCTTAATTACTTTGAAAGTTATAAGATTTGATAGTGTGGAAAATTCCCATATTATGAATTAAAAGTCAATCTGAACGAAGAATATTCTTTTCAATAATTTCTCTTCAGGTTCTTACAATTATAAAATATAATATTTGTTGTCGTTACAATAAGGCCAGTTATGCGGCAGATACATTTTTTAACGTAGAATAACAGATTAGTTATGGGGTGTCAAAATAAATAGTCGTATTTGTGTGACAAACGTGCTAGGCTGAATTCGATTACAAAATAATGTAAAACGGGAGACAATGGTGATTAATCATAATAGATTTGTGGAGTGGGGGTAGGAAAATTGACAAGTCAGTTCAAGGTTATAAAAGGTGTCAGGTGAGTGGCTAGTACAAAGTGGTCTGTGTTAAACAGGAGATAGTAAGACTGCAATGGGAGGTTCATAATGAGATAACGAATATGTGAAATGAAACAGGTGGAGGCATATATTGAGAAAAGAGATAATATCACTAATAATAAGTCGATAGTATAAACGAAAAAAAAATTCTATAGTATTGAGAGAATGTTTGCATGAAGGGCATAAATCATGACGAATAATAATAATAATTGTAATAATAAGCAAAGGAAAAAAAAGGCCAAGAGGGTTAAGGGGAAGGAGCACTCTTGGTGAGAAGAAGGATCATCAATCCAAATTTGGCCACGGTAGGAACAGCGTCTGGACGTGTTCTTTTTGGATACAAAGTTCCGGTTTATTCGATCTTATTGCAACAGCTTCAGCTATGTGTAGAAGACGTAAGCGAACTGTACGTGATAACGACTTCGGAATTCGGTATATAACCCTGAAATCTGTGTTGACATCGATATGATGTCCAGTATCGACCAAGTGTGACAGGATCGAGCTTTTTATGCACTTAATTTCCCCCGCTGCTGAACCAAGCTGGTAAATGTTCTCGAACCCGTAGACGAACCTGCCTAATCGTGCGCCCTATATAACTTGAACCACAGGAACAGTTGAAATGGTATATGCATGAAGAAGAGCTAAGATTAGGTAAAACATCTTTGAGTTGCTGGGTGAACATTGGACGGCTACTGAAGGATAGACACAGACGTGCAGAGTAGAAAGTTTTCTTGATCGCCCTGGTTAAACGTTGCGATAGAATCTCCGCAGGAGTATCTCCCTTGAATTGGAGACGTAAAAACAGAGGCTTTTTCTCCACCGTTGCCAGTTCATGTTTACGGCTATTGTAACCTATGTTTGCTTTAATGAACTTCTCTGGATATCCGTTCTCACTTAGAACGTCTCGGATGACCTGGAGTTCTTTCTCTACACAGTCTTCGGAACAAATCGACCTTGCTCTAAATGCTAAGCATCTGATCAGATTGCGTTTGTATTTCATCGGTACAAAGCTAAGGAAGTGTGTATACTGAGCTTTGGTCTCTAGCTTTCTAAATATGGTTCTTTTGACGGAACCATCCTCTCTTCTCGTTAGTAGGACGTCGAGGAAGTGTAGAGAGTCGTTGCATTCTCCTTCGTAGGTGAAATGGACCGCTGGGTGAGCATTATTGAAGTTACTCAGAATCAAATCACTACTTAACCCTTCATCGTACACTACAAAAGTGTCATCCATGTAACGACAATACATTTCCATATTTGCTATTTCCTCTTTCAACGGACTATTTTCTAGTTTTGCTAGAAATATATTCGCGAAAATAGGTCCCAGTGGGGATCCCATGGCTACTCCATCAATCTGTCTGTATATTTCGTTATTAAACAAGAACTGAACATTTGTTGTACATATAGCAAGTAGTTGTTTCAGATTACTAATCGGAATATCAGTGCACAATTTCTTTTCTATAATCTGTTCGCAGATATAGTCGATGGTTTCCACTAGAGGCACATTAGTGAATAGAGATGAGACATCAAGTGATGCCATGTATTTGCCAGTTGTGTTCAAGTTTTTGATCTTATCAATAAATTGAAAGGTATCCTTGACGCTATGCTTTACTAATTCGTCATGCAAGGGTTGAAGTAGCTGTACCAGCCACTTCGCTGTCTCGTGATAGGGTGAATGAGACATGTCTAGTATGGGGCGTAGGGGTATTCCTGATTTATGCACTTTCGGTAGACCATACATGCGTGAGATGGTGCTACCTGTGGGTTTTATGTTTTCGAAAGTCTTGGTGATATATACCCCTTACTCTTCAAATCCTTTAATAGGTTTGTTATTAATATATGCGCAAGTGAATCATTAATATTCATTATTTATTTCACACACTAACAAATTTGGCGACGGGTTTGCTCAAGATGGACCCACTGCGTTTAGAGAAACTAATGGAACAGCAGCTAAAATTGATGGAAATGTTTGCTGGTCTACAGATACCACGCTCTACCGATTCATCTACAGCCAACGACAGCATTGGTAATAGCATCTCAGAATTCGTTTATGATCCAGATGCGAATGTGACTTTTGATACCTGGTTTCGCAGATATGAAGACCTATTTCGAGTAGACTTTGCGGATAAAGATGATGCCTGGAAAGTACGGCTTCTACTTCGAAAATTGGGAGCAGATGAGCTAGATAAATACTGCAACTTAATTCTGCCACAGAAGCCCAGTGGAAGATCATTCGATGAAACTGTCCATACCCTTCGTCATCAGTTTGGTGATCAGAGATCGTTATTCAACATTCGATATCATTGCATGAAACTAGTTTTGAACGAAAATGATGATATCCATACTCAGTTGGGTATAGTCAATCGCACGTGTGAACGTTTTAAATTAAAATCACTCTCAAAAGACCAGTTCAAGGTATTGATTTTCATTTGTGGTTTGCAGTCACCCAAATTTGCTGATATACGCACACGCCTATTAAATCGTCTGGAACAAGATCCACGAATGACTTTGAAAGACGTCGGTGAAGAATATCAGCGTTTAATCAACATTCATAACGATACTGTCTTGGTGCAGTCTGGCAGCCAAAATGCAGCAGAAGTACATGCGGTGCATCCAGTACCGTCGACATCAACCACACCGCGTCATCCTCAGCATAAACCACCATCAGCCTGCTGGCACTGTGGCTCCTGGCATTTTGCAAACTTGTGCCCATTCAAACAGCATAAATGCCGTCAATGCCATACTGTTGGTCACAAAGATGGCTATTGCAAACGCAACAACCAACCCAGATCTCGTAGTCGACTCAGACGGCACAACAAGCTTAAGTCTTTGGGTGTTACTGCCACATATCATATTAGTACTCCAGCACCTCGCAAATATATCAATCTGACGATTAATACACGGCCGGCACGCCTACAAATCGACACAGCATCCGATATTACTATAATATCAAAGAAATTATGGCAGAAGTTGGGATGCCCTGCCATAGAGAAGACAAATCAGATAGCAATCAGTGCATGTGGCGGAAGACTTCGATTGAATGGAGAAGTTAAATGCAGCGTTGGTTTTCGCGATAGTCATTTCGTCGGCACATGCTACATCAATAATTCCAACCTTGACCTCTT
This sequence comes from Trichobilharzia szidati, assembly GCA_944472155.2. Taxonomy (NCBI): domain Eukaryota; kingdom Metazoa; phylum Platyhelminthes; class Trematoda; order Strigeidida; family Schistosomatidae; genus Trichobilharzia; species Trichobilharzia szidati. The sequence goes on along the minus strand of OX235272.1, from coordinate 46,062,309 downwards.
GGGTTTACACTGGTTCGAGAACCTGCACCTATCAGAGATTCCGTTAAGTAGTGTATGCCATAAGATCGAAAGTATTGAGCCCTCAACAAGAAAACCAGATATAAGAGACAGATATATTAGACCTAAACCCATTATAAAGAATGACGTCATTAATGAAAAACCAACTTCGAACAGTCATAGTGAGTATGGCTGCGCCAAAAGTGCTTGGATGTCTGGTAGCAACAAAGTAGCAACTGTTAGCTCCAGTAAGAGAGGCTCTGCTCAAAAACTGAAGGTGATGTCTGTCATGGCAGCCAAGATCCGCCACCGAGAGCATGGCCCACGTCAAAACCATGGTCCCGCCTACATGTGGATTTTGCTGGGCCGATAGAAGGTATATACTACTTGGTTCTCGTGGACTCTTACTCAAAATGGCCGGAGGTAGTACAAGTGACACCACCTTCTAGCAGCAGAACAGTATCAGTCCTGGAAAAGATCTTCGCATGTCACGGTATACCAGAAATCATCGTATCTGACAATGGCAGTCAGTTCACCTCACAAGCGTTCCAGGAATTTTGCAAGAGAAACGGTATACAACACGTGCGGACGCCACCTTATCACCCTCAATCCAACGGTCAGGCAGAAAGATTTGTCGACACTTTCAAACGAGCGTTGTTGAAAGCAGGGGGAGGGGCGAAACTGGAAGTAATACAAAACTTTCTTTTTGTATACCGAACTACACCACTGACAGAACAGAAGAAAAGCCCTGCAGAACTTCTAATGGGTCGAATGCTACGAACTCATCACCACTCCATGTTGCCATCTTCGTCACATCAACGAAGAAATAGTCTGAAGTATTACCGCGAGGGTGATGCCGTCTATGTGCGCGATTATCGACTGAGGAACAGAAAATGGGCCGAAGGCTTGATAGAATGTCGACATGGAACTCTAATGTACAAGGTTAAAGTTGGGGATGAATGGTGGACAAGACATAAAAGTCAGATACGACGTCGATATACTACATCCCAAGAACTTAAATTGCCACTGGATTTACTACTGGAAACTTTCAAAATACCACCAGTCAAACCAGAAGCAAAACAAGAGATGCTACCCAGCCGACGATCCCAGCGCAAACGAACACAAACAGTTCATTTCCAAATCGACCCCAAGGAAAAAAGATACTAAACTGTTTGCGAGATTCTTTTAAAAAGGGGGAGGTAATATATACGCAGGTGAATCATTAATATTCATTATTTATTTCACACACTAGCATAATCATTGATTTCACGCATCTGCGTGATTATTGATTTAAATTACTGAATTCCCAGGGTTTGTTAATATTTTTAAAATGTGACATTGATTTTTCTAATTGTATAAATACGGAGTTGTTGTTTAACATTTTCGACTGTTGTTAGAGACAGTAAAAGCTCTCGTATCAACGTCCAGTCTTCTCTTTTATTTGTCTTGCGTGCCCGGCGGTATTGTTGTTGACGTGCGATAAGGACAGATTAGCCAGCGCATTAGTTAGATTCGCTCGTAGACTACAAGGTCCTCATATTCACATACATAACAGTTATTTCTTTCTCTACTTTCTCCGTATGATCTTTCATTGCTTTCGGCTTCTGAAACTTGCTGCCGTCAGCTAGTATGGAGTTCATCTTGTTGATGTAGTCCTCCTATCCATAATGACTATCCCCGGTCCCTTATCCGGTCTCGTAGTAACTATGCTTTCATTTCGTCTTAGTTTTTTAACAGCTTCTCGATGTGCTTTTGTGAGTATACTATGGGGCTTATTCTTGTCCTTCTGTCTATACTGATAGCAACAGTCTACCAGGATTGAAAGTTACTGAAGTCTTAATCCTTGTGTTCTGAAACATTTTAAGCTGTGTGTATTTAAAGTTTTTGGTAAATTTGGTCCTCTCAAGTTCAAACAGTATTTGTCCTTGAATGACTGGTGCAGAAAAATCTAGGCTTCTCTGGGTAAATTATTCATAGGACTCCTTGCGAGTCAGCTAGATTATTATTATTATTATTAATCCATTAGGTTCCAAGTACTACATAGGGTTTCAACGGCAGAATAAATCCATTTCATCCTGCTTTCTACGAATGTCTTTAGCTGACTACATGACTGCCTATAAGCTGTCATCTCCTTATCACACCATCTCCTCCATGTCACCCCTGGAACCCATTCTAGTTCTATTCAGGGACCTGCTTGCTGTGTGATGTCATTCACCGGTCTCACCAGCATGTGTCCAGTCCATCTGGATTTATTGATTGGGATATAGAATCTTGGTTGATTCATTGTTGGAGTTCCTTGTTGCTAATGCTTTCTGGGCTTTTGACTGTCAGTATGGAGCGAAAGCAGGTGTTGACAAAAGTCTGAAGCCTGTTCGGAACGCTTTCCGTGACGCGCTAAACGTCTGAGCCGTATAGAAGAAATAACTTTGCATTAGTGTTTTAAAATAAGAATCTTAAAATTAAATGCTGTGGGCAGTAAATTTTCATACGGACTTCATATTGATGAAGGTCTGCCTTGCTTCTGCCATCCTGGCTGTCTTTAACATCCTTATCCATGCTACCACCTGTAGTTGAAACGATGGTATCTAGAAAATTGGGAGAAGTGATCTCATTCAAATTTCTTCTGACAACAGGGATTGCTGGTTAGTTATCTCCATCACCTCCGTCTGCTCCAGATTCATTTGAAGTCCTGTTTTCACTGATGCTTCCGTTCCCAACTTGTAGGCTTTCACCTGTAAGTCTTCAAGTTTATGTGACATTAGACAAAGATCGTCCGCGAAGTTCAATCCTCCTTATCAGTCCAACGTATTCATGTTTTGTTGCCCCCCAAGGTGTGTTGCACTCTCCAGATGGCCTGTCAGTTAGTCATTTAAAAGGATAACCTCCTGACGATATTACTGATGGTGAGATAATTTCATGTGTGTATAGAATTCAAGAAATCCGGTAAATTATTAGCAATCGGTGACAAAGCAACAACAAATATAGACAATGGACTGCATGATATATACTGCATATGAACCGGAGTCCGACTATACTTAAAATCATTGGGAATTAAGAAGAAAATCAATTGTACTACTTGGTTTCAAGAGTTCCACTTCTGCTCACCTCCTTTCTGCTAACGATAAAACCAGACACAGTTGGTGTAGGGAATTTGGTAAATCGCGTCATCTCACAACTGAAGCACATCCATGTCGCTTACTCACCAATGTGCAAGTTTATCATAATATTGTAGTATTTGTAAACTCTGATCAAAAAACAATTTCAATTGATGGTCTGTGCATCAACCAGTAGCATTTAGATGTATGAGACCAATCTTGTATTACTATTGATCTGAAGCTATCAAATATTGAATATTTAATTGAAATGATTACTTGTGCACGTTATCACCGCCTTCAGTGTAACAATATATTGGCCCATTCAACTACTTAAGGTCTAATTCGACTATGCTACAATGAGCTCTGCGTGGTAATCACTATTATGGACCTGTCGACAATCGATATGAACGGGTAGACTCATACGTGGATATAATAATACTGACGCAGTGGACGGCAAATTTAAACTTTGAGCACCACTAACTACCAATCAGCGAACCACCTTCAACGAACCAATCATATGGAAGAAGGATTTTTGATTATGGAAAACGTATATTTATGAAAAAAGCATAAAAACTGCATAAAACTGTTACATATGGTATCTTTCTCTAACATGTGACAGGAACATCTCCCAGTTTAGCATAAGAGTGTCAGGATAAAAGTTACACCACATTCTGTACTTAAATTCATCCCAATGACTATAAATGACATCGCTTTGAGATCCATTTATAGTCCTAATCCTGTTTTTCAATCTCCCCCAAAATCCACCTATAGGATTCGTGTTTGTCCCTGTAATAGGATCCACAAAGTCACTAGAATGGTTCACTCTGTGATGAATATATTCAAGGGATGACAGCGAGTTATAACCTCTCCACTCATAGGTATGTATAATAGATCCTTGTTTCGCGAGTCGAGTGATAATAGTTACTAAGGTAGTAAACTTTCTGTCTGGTATTCTCTCCACGAATCCTTTCCGCACGGATGTGTCACATAAACCGATCACCGAAACATTGTTTGCGCGCTCACGACCACGGTTGTATTTTTTCTTCAATAAGACAGTTTCGTCCACGTGTAAGACGACAACTTCTCTGTGTAACAACAAAGTAGTTCTCTCCACTTTCCATTGGGCGATTTCTCTGCAGTACTGGTACCACTGAACTGTTGACACCAGGCTATTTTCAGTTTCAGCAGCTGCGCCTCTCACAGGCTGTTTTAAGACCCAGTAATTACAAATATACAAAATCTAACTTAGGGAGAGATGCGACCTAACAAAAAATGTGCCAACGAAGTATTAAAATCATCAGCTTCCTTTCCTTAATACTAAATCGTCTCAAGCAAACTGTACAACGATGGAGATATCCATCAATCGACCTGCTAAAACTTTTTATACTCACAACACCTCCACATGAACAAATCCTCTCCTTCCTAAGCAACCTGGAATCCAGGCAATACTGCAAAACCTTATCCTCCTCGAACTGCAAGCGTAACTTCGTTAGAGCAGGCCTTTGTCTCGAATCAAGCGGAATAGAATCTTGAACTCGCATGATGAACCTGATTGGACCAAACGAGGTCATTCGCTGATTGGTACTTAGTGGTGCTTAAAGCTTAACTTGACCCAATGGACAACTCAACTGATATGCTAAATACGCCTTTTCGTCCGTGAAGTCTTTTGCTTCAATGAGCCACGTAAATATAAAAAGACAAAGACTGGTGCCTATGACTGTTAAGATATAACTTTTTAAGGAAAAAAAGCACATTATATTTATATAACCACATTAAAATCTGCTTAGGGCAGTGGAAAATAGGTTGTTCTGATTGGCAGGTGATTCGACTAAGTCCAGGGAAAATAAACATTCTATTGGCTGATTGGCTCTAGGCCAAGTTAGGAAAGAGATGATGACACTTTACGGTCCTATCAATCAAGTACTCGATTTTGAAGCTACAAGTCTTTCACGCAACCTCAGATTTTTCGCTAATACCATTACAAGTTTACCGGATTTTTGGCCATACGGAAAATCACCGTTTAGCAAGAAAGAACATCTACGATGATGCTATTTTTGACATATTTCTCTATGTAGTGCAACTGGTGGTGGAAGTATCCTAACCGTACTTTTGTTCAAAGGTGCATAGAAATTAACAACTAAAGGTAATGCCACAGTTTATTACTAACAGGTTGATTTCAATATTCAACAGAATAAGGATAAATCTCATCAAATTTTTAAAAACAATTCCATCATTTCATTTTTTTCACCAATAATTTCTGTCATTTTCGAAATTTCGGATAAAATAGTCCGATGGAAATTCTTTAGCTTTATCCTACTTAGCGTTCAGGCTAGCTACCATCACAATGAATTTACTGAACCCTTATTTTATTACAGGATGGAGATCGTGAGTTGACATCAGTTAGAGAAACATTGGAAACCCGGGGAGTGCTGGACAGACACTTTGTTCTAGCTTTCCGAAGTCATATTCTTTTTTTGACTGAACACTAGTCAGTAACTAGTGTAATGTGTCTAGTCCTATCTTCGGTGCAGACTGAATTCTATCAGTCATGTTTGCAATGTGGCCACCATGCTAGGTGGCTCGCCATTACGGTGCACTGTGAATTGTTGGTACTAGATGGTTGGAGGCAATCGGCAGGAAGCCTTGGACCTAGGTTTCGTGCTAGTTGACACTCATCAGCAAGGCGTATCTGCAACCTTACACTAGTTACTGACCAGTGTTCAATCAAAAATATCCAATACAGCCCTACAGGAGGTCAGTCGCGAGCCTGAATAGCTCAGTGGTAACGTCTCTGACTGCAGCACTGGGTGACGCGGGTTCGAATCTCAGAAGGGACATCAGTTCTTTCAAGGTTGCAGATACGCCTTGCTGATGAGTGCCAACTGGCACGAAACCTAGGTCCAAGGCTTCCTGTGGCCGATTGCCTCCAACCATCTAGTAGCAAGAAGTCATATTCAGAAGTACACATCCACCGGGTTTCGAACCCAGGACCTTCTGGTTGCCTGGGGATCCCGTAGAACATTCAGCTGTTGGGTCCCAGTTCAATCACTAGCCTATAAATTCCAACTTCCGCCTATTCGCGATATATAGAGCAATTGCCAGACAATATCATTGGTGGGATATCCTTCTCCTGAATGCATTGATGGACCCCAGTGATTACGACTTCCTACTAGAACTCAAAGTAAATAATTTACTATGTGGTGATCAGTTTGTCGATCACATGGAAGCGACTCATAAAACTACAGAGACCTGTGCGGTTTTCACAAGCAAGTAATCTCTTGACATCCTGTCTAAAAGTGAACGCGGGTAGACTCGACTGACAGCATTTGATGTGGCTTTGAGTTCTGGGACTATAATCATGCAATGACTCAAAGTACAACCAATCAATAAATGGTGAATGTTAGCTTATTCGCCTTTGCTTTCATCCGTTCATAATCTCAGTTCATGCGATTTCCTCGCGCTTTATTCATTTCCAATATATAAACGGTGACCATATTATTACTCTTTGGCCTTTTAGCGGAAAGACTGGTGAAACAATCAGCACTGACTTCTTCAATAAGAAGAGATGACGGAAGTTGAACAATTCTGTTCTATCATCGCCTAGATTTGTTTAATTTCAATTGAAAGGATCAAGAACTTTATCATATCGATAGTAATAAGGTCACTCCTTATTATTTTCAATTCAATTTTGACTTTCTCGCTGATTGATTGGATAGCGATGTTCAGAGTCTGTTGACATGTGTGGGCTGCTAGTACGGACACTTCAGCGACGTCTGATGATTAACCTGAAGCAATTTGGTGGGTGGCGACTGGCAGCGGATGACGCTTTGACATTTGAAAAGATGGGTGCTGGGCTCGAGTTTCGGTAAGAACATCAGCACTCACTAGGAAATGGAGGTACATCCAGTTGATGAGTCCCACACAGAACGAAATGCGCGTTGTCCTAGAATTCCACTGCTAGTCACCATCTACCAAATTACCCCAAAGTCACTCGTTAGCTAACATACATTTATTTGTAAGCTTGGTACTATCAACTGCTAACCACTTATATTTCCTTTGACTATAAACCATTTCGTGCGGTTAACTTATAAACTTCAAATAATTAAGCCGTAAGTAGCCTGGTAACAAACAGTATCTATGTGATTTAATTGAATTTTAGATTTTTCCGTCGATTGATTGGACCGAAGTGCTTGGTCTTAGGTTGACATGTCGGCTTCTTGTGCAGATGCTTCGACGATGTCTGGGCATTTAATTCGAATTTAACTGGTGGATGGTGACTAGCAGTGGAATCTAGGATGCGCATTTCGTCCTATTTGAGACTCATCATCTGGATATACCTGCATTTCCCAGTGAGTGATGATGTTCTCACCTACGGGAAATTCTAAAATTCAATTAAATAATTAATATGACCCGTTGCATAAGAGGTGGTTCTCATCGCCCAAGTGGTTTAGTGGATAACGCTTTGGCGTTTGAAAATATGGGCACTGGGTTCGAGCCTCGGTGGGAACATCATAACTCACTGGGGAATGCAGGTACATCGAGATGATGAGTCCCAAATAGGACGAAATGCGCATCCTGGATTCCACTGCTAGTCACCATCCACCAATTAAATTCTAGTATATATGTGAATTGTGTATTTTCTATATCTATGACATAGAGTATTGTGAAATACAACTAACTCTAAGGATTCTGTCAGCCTAAAAGATTCCAAAAATATTTACAGAAAAACAAATTGGTTCTCTTAGTAATGAATTATTACAAATGACCATCGATTGATTGTCTACACTTCACTGAAACAAACAATTACACTGAAGCACGTAGACCCCCTCCCCACGCGGTCACAACCTGTAACCAGAACTCCAGGTGAATGAGTGATCAGTGACTTCTTCTGGTAACCCGAAGGTCCTGGTGTTCAACGGTAGAACACAGAGTTGATTTTTTTTTCGTAGAATGACATACAGTTATGATACAATATTTGAAAAAGGTTACATTGCAAAAGTATTCATATCAAGCTTTCTTATGCCCTCATTTCATGCTTAATAGGTGATTTCGAAATTATTTTCATTTTTCCTGTTTGTGACTTTATTCGTCATTTAGCGATTCAAGACTTTTGGAGAAGACGTCACACCACACAAGCTACCAACAAATAGTTGACAATAGCATATACCACACTAGGTTATATCTCTGGTGGGGTTGTGAATGACTGGTTTCAACATAGACCTTTGCACAGAAGGACAGTAGTTCGAGTCAATGTAACACATGAAGGTAGACAAACGAGACAGACAAAGTAAAGAAACACAGAAAAGCGTGATGGTTTAGTGTATATGGAGGATTACAGAGAGTGAATGCATAGATGCAACTCAGAACGATTTTCAGCCATATCACCAATAGTCTCAAGCCATTTGTTCTTAATACAGCGGAGACCCTAACCTGGTAGTTTGCATCTTCCTAAATGGCTGGCTCGAACCAACTGTTAAAGATTTCAAGTTTTGGTTTAACCACTCCTAACTCTTTTCCAACCTGATTCTATGTTGGCTAACATTTCTCGTAGAGGAGAGCGTTGGCTTGGCATAAGAACTGGACGCCTAACCTCAATATTACTCACCCTATTATACTGCCTGACATGCGACATAGGACGCAGACGCCTATGATCAAAGATGGATAGCCTTTTAATACCTTCTACTTTCAAATGACCATGTCTCACAGTTATAAAGGAGAATAGAGAGAACTGGTGTGCATGTACTTTGGTCGACTGCCAGATATCACATCTACGCCAGATATGACGTAATTCAGGAAATGACACACCAGCCTTTTGTATTCGCGTTGAAATTTCGTCAGCAATCAGTCTGCCGAGGCTGATGGAATTTTCGGCTTCCACTGTTGAAGAGTAGCATACTCAGACGAAACAGCTATCAAGCGCTTAGTGGACTTTAAAGGTTTCTTAACCGATTTCTGTTAGTAAGGAAATTTGCCTTGCAATTGGTCAAATTCTAACAACGCAAAACTTGTAAATAACAGTGCTCGATCAACTGGTTTGATGTTAACATTAGAGACCTTTACATTCGGTTGATAATATTATTCAAAAAGTATACAAATACCCTCAACCTGTTCATCTTTATTCCCGACTTCAATTACGATGCATATACTTCTCATTTAGCAGGCTTCGAGCTACACCTATTGTGTGAAGGCTAATGATACTGTGGTGAGAGCTGCCTGCTAGCCAAAATTGGTAGACAGCAATTTACGTCAATGTTAACGTCCCAAATCTTGGTCATGAGAAAAAAACAAAAACAAAGACTAACTCAACAGCCAAGCAGAGGAGACTTTGCGTGGGCGGATACGATTCGCAGATATATGGTCTAACCTTCAAAGAAATGGAGAGAAAACGACCAATCAGAAGTAGCTGTTTCTCTGCTAACAATAGTGCTAATAATAATGTACATAAAAATCTATAAATATCTGTTGATTTTCTCAATAAACGATCTGTTCCCTGGCCCTTGTCTTCTGTCGTTGCAATGTTACATGGTTAGTCTAGCCAATGTAGGTGGATTGAGATTCGAACACATGACTCTTTGCCTGAAATCAAGCCAGTGAGCCAGATCTCCAGAATTAATAATGATAATAAAACAACTCACGAAACAAAATAAACTTATTTACAGTAATCATAACAGTGGAATACAAAAATGTAAAAATAAAAATACCATAAAACGCTCAATAAAAATAATGAATAGCTCTTCTTTGCTTTACTCTTTTTCGTCTTCTTTTTTTCTGTCCTTTTCTAATTTATGCAACTTTATAATAACCTGAATTACTTTGATATATTCTACTATCACATTCTAATTGATTTAATAAATGTTTTAATGCATTCAATGTCATACGTGTTATGCACTGACGAACACTAGAATGTGAATACTGTCGAACACGATCCAGTATACTCTGTACAGATGATTCTTTACTGCCAAAACCTAAAAACAAAGAGAGAAAAAAAACAGTATTTTTGGAGTAAGCAGGATACGGGGGAGGGGGAGTAGAAAAGGAATTAGATTGTTTTTTGAAAAAGAAAAGATACTGATTGATTAAATAGCAATAGTGGTTCTACAAGTTTGACCACGGATTGATATCAGTTAGAGAGAATCATTGAAAACCCAGCAGTCCTGGACAGCTGTTCCATCTTTGTTTAGGAATCATCGGCAGCATGCACCCACTGGGGTTCGAACTGTGGTTTTCAATGGTTCTCTAAAAGTCCGTGGTCAAACTTGAAACAAATCAAATCTCTACAAACTAGCTCTCGGGAGTTATTCTGATGCTCGCTAGTGAATGATTACAGGATGAATTTGCCTGGAGTTCTAGTGAGAAGTAATGGTCAATGGGATTCATCAGGTCAGGAGTGAGGACAAATACTCGCCAGCGATGACATTGGCTGGTGGTTGCGCTAAAAGCATGAATTGATAGATGTTAAAACTCATGGGCTAACCATCGAGTCGGGTCCCAGTGCCTGGATGGACTACGAGCTTGCCTTGTGACTGGAAGGTCCTGGGGTTAGAGCCTTGGCGATGGGTGAGTACTTCCAGTGAGTTCCGAACTGGGATGAAACAGCTATACAGCACTCTCTGGTTTTCGATAGTTCTCTAACTAATATCAACCCACGATCAAGCTGGAGACAAATCAAATCCCTATAGACTAACTCCAGAAAAAAAATACACATAAATGCATCGGTGGTTTAATGGTAGAATTCTCGCCAACTACGCATTTTGTCGGGATTCGATTCTCAGCCGGTACACGCCTAAACCTCACCTAGCCGGTAAAGAGGGAAGCTGAAACGTATAAAACAATACCACCTGTACTGAAACTTTAAAGCTTGAAGTCCTATGCTCTACGCGGAAAGTAAAGGAGGTCTTCCAGGAATACTCACAGTCTATGAAGTGGTAGAGCGTGTTGACCACTTCACTTATTCGGGAAGTTGCATCAGCCAGTGCCAACGAGTTGATCGCTGACTTAATCTCAGCACGGATACAGAAGACTAGTTTCGAATATGCCAGTTTACGTCGTCTCTGGCTTAGTAGACGTGATATTCATCTATCGACCAAAGGGTGGGTGCACTGCTCAGAAGTCCGCTCCGTCCTCCTTTATGGCTATGAGACTTGAACATTGAGAGTAGAAGACACGAAAAGATTGGCTAGCCGGCTGTCTTTGATTATAAGTGCCTGCGATTTATCTCCTGTGTGAAGTGGTATAATAGGGTGAACAATGTTGAGGTTAGGCGTCAGTCGAGTGCTAAATAAAGAGTGGAAATCAATAGACGAGGCTGTAAAGTTACACCAATTAAGATGGTTAGGACATGTGTTACATATGCCTAGTCATCGCCTTCCTCGACAATGGGCAATGTTAGCTGACATACGGTCAGGCTAGAAAAGAGCTAGCGGCGGATCATCAGTCAATGAAATCCACAATAGTTACTTTAAGCTAGCCACGTAGGAAGGTGTAGACTTCCTGACTGATTGGGGTCCTCGGGATGATAAAAACCAATGGCTGGAGACGATCGGTGATATGGCTCAAAATCCTTCTCAATGCATAGCGCGGATGCATCCACTCCTTGTGACTTATAATACCCAATGAAACTATATTGTTCTTCGTTATTACTATTACTTTGTCTCATATCCCTGTCTACCGTCTCTATTTTGCATTTCTTCTACTTTCTTCTCGTGTTTTGTGTACTACATGGAGGGAGTGTGGCGACTTGAACTGCTGCACATCGGTGCAAAATTCTATGTTGAAAACAGACAGGCAGAGAGACTCACACTCTATCAGACCACTCTCCATCATAAACCTACATTTTATTTGAATACAATTATTGACTAACAAGTAGATTGTGTTACAAAAAACACAAAGCAATTCGGTAAAGTGGAGTCAAGGGTAAATATGTTTCCATTCTAATTGACTAGATGTCGAATTAGTGACTGTTAACAGCAAGAAGCAATTGTTTTCAACATTTATCTTAGAAACATATGACTAGAGTGTGCCGTCACACTTTCGGATGATAATATTCTCCGAGAATAAAAGGAACCCGTCAGCCTATCTGCAATTTGTTTTTGTTAGTGAGAAAAGCTAATGAGTTCCATGCACCTAAGGTTGCCTCACGGGTTTACATAGCCGATGGAACCAATGAGTATAAGGATACGTAGGTGCAATAGGCAACTTCACTGAATATCGAATGCACCTGATTTCCCTTAAATATTTCCTACTTTACTGAGCACCAGAAATGTCAGACGATAAAGAATGACCGGTGAAGACAACTTTTATTAGATAAAAATACATCGTACACTACTAATACGCATAAAATCAAGCCAGTTTCAGCGGTTAAATACACCAGTTTGATTAGTTTGAAAGGTGAGGCATCCGGCTGCATTAGGTCAACCCCTTTAGTATGTGTTCAAAGATTCTCTAATAAAATTACCATAACTAACACTGAAACACAAAATCTTCTACCTCAACAGTCAATGGCCTAAAATTTCATATCTGGCTTTAACCGCTTCCTATGGAAATGTTATGACGGAGTGCTACTATTTTGGAGGTTGTCTAACCTGACTACAACGCACCTCCAAAACACAACACCATAACCAACTTCTCATTTGAATTTCTTTCCCGCACTGGAATAGACACAAGCTCAGGAGACTAGGAAGAACAACGACGACCGACAATAACGCTCATTAGACACAAAATAAATGGCATATTACATTTAAAACACCTCAGAGGATTAAGCCATAATTAAACCAATCGAAACTTTCCAATAAGGTTATCATGTTAGTAAATGCATAAATCATGACTTTGTGGCTAGTAAAGAAGCTTGTCCGTTTTAACACAAACACAACGAAGCAAACTGAAACCCCTCAAAAAGTCACATGTGGTCAACCAGAAGTAAGCTCTCGTCAGAATTCACGGTCATTACCTCAAGTAAAACACAATGGCTTGAATTATTTTACTTATTGGTTATTTTCATGGATAGGATGCCTTTGTTTTGTGTTTGTCATTTACTCCTTCACAATAAAGCGGCTTTGCCCATTCTTATAATGGGAGAGGGTACACACAGAATATGATCTGACCAGCAGTGATTTTAATCATCGGCCAAGCGTTACTACATAATCAACAGTATGAGTAAAAAGCTTGGGCACTGTGGTAAAGTATAACTCCATTATAGATGAGATTTTATTTTGATGACACTGTGATTTATCGAAATAAAATCTTGTCTATTATGGAGCATCAACAGTATACTTGAATTTATCATGAATACCACTAGCGGTCACTTGTTCACCTTAAGCTTATTACATAAAGATGGATTTTGAAATCCCGACACATAGAGTCAACCTTGATGTGGTCACCAAACATACATACCAAAACGACATAAATTAAAAAGACATAAGCGGCCAGCAAAGAATATTCTTTTCGTAATTCCACTTGAAAGCTATAGAGTTATATAGAGTTTCTAAAGGTGAGGGGGATTGCGAATAAGGTCAGTCAGTCGGTCATATCAAGAAATTATTATTATTATTTCCTTTGGTTACTAGAGGAACATAGGGCTTCAGCCGCACGTCTCCATTGAGTTCGGTTGTCTGCCAACGTTTTCACCTTGCTCCACGTTTGACCACATGCTTTCATGTCCTTTTCACATCACTTCCTCCATGTCACCCTTGGACGACCAACTCGCCTCTTCCCGTTCGAGCGATATCCTGTCTTGTGATGTCACTTGATGGTTTCTTTTCTCAGAGTATGGCTAGCCAATCCACCTCCATTTCTTCCTGCAGATTTGTTGCACAATCGGTTCCTGCTGGGTTGGTTCGCTTATTGCCAGAGGTCCCTGTTGCTGATCTTTTCTGGCCGGTCATCTGATCTTGAGCGAAGTATTGAGCGAAGACAGCTGTTGATGAAGGTCTGTAGTTTGTTTGAGGTGCTCTTTATGACGCGCCAAGTCTCTGACCCATAAAATAGCACTGGCTTCACATCAAGAAATAGGACGAAGATAAATGAGAGGAACCTGAAAGAAACAACCTCTTTTACCTACCTGGGAAGCATCGTCTCAACTACAGGCGGCGGAACTGACGAGGATATCAAAGCAAGAATCAGAAAAGCAAGACAAGCTTTCACTACTCTCAAGTCTGTGTGGAGGTCGACAGCACTCAGCATGAAATATAAGATCCAGATTTCCAACTCCAATGTGAAGTCAGTCAGTGCTACTATACGGATCAGAGACTTGGCGCGTCATAAAGAGCACCTCAAACAAACTACAGACCTTCATCAACAGCTGTCTTCGCTCAAGATCAGATGACCGGCCAGAAAATATCAGCAGCAGCGGGGATCACTGGGAGCGAACCAACCAGGAACCGACTGTGAAACAAATAGGCAGGAAGAAATGGAGATGGACTAGTCATACTCTAAGGAAACCATCAAGCAACATCACTAGACTAGCCCTTGAGTGGAACCCGAAAGGGAAGCGGCGAGTTGGTCGTCTAAGGGTGACTAGGAGGAGGTCATGTGAAGAGGAGATGAAAACGTGTGGGCAGACTTGGAACCAGATGAAAACTCTAGCAGAGAACCGAACGCAATGGGGACGCACGGCTGAAGCCCTATGTTCCTCTAGGAATTAAAGGATATAATAATAATCATAAAACTCCTAACTTTAGATATAATGGAGAAAATTTGTAACTCAGGTGGGTAATTTTGATGTAGTTGTGTTCTCTGAGCTAGTTGGTTTACTCGCGAAGTTTTCACTGCCCTAACTAGACAACAACATCTTCAGCACATACTTCAATTTGAAGTGAATTTTTAGATTTCTCGTGAAAAAATTTAAAAAACAAATAACTAAATCAAAAACTCTCAACTTTAAATTAAAATTTATAAATATTCTGAATCACTTACACTTCTGAATGATCTTTTGTACAGCGCCTGTCATTTTTAACTTTTTTTTCTAATGGTAACCATTAATGAACGATACTCATAACTTATTGTTTATAGATAGCGCAATTTATTATTATTTTGCTTGATATATAAATTCATATACCTTGTTACCCACTAATATGAGGAAGAGACCACCTTATTGACAATCCCCTGACCTTCTACACAACATTATATAACTAACTGTAAAACTTTGAAGTGAAGTTATGCAAAAGGCTATTCTTTACTGACCATCTATGTCTCTTTTTGATTTATGTCACATGCGTATTTTTCACTTCTCAGTGATCCAACTTGCTACAATGGCTGGGAAGAATGTTCCCATAAATTTCAGAAAATTTGTCTGGATAGCAATCAGACTAACCGCAGATGACATCATAAATGTAAGTCATTTACACTATGTTGAGAGTCCGACGGCGAAGTCGTGTACTGCTAACACAGAGAAGTGTAATGGAAATAAATGAGGTGCTTCTCTTGGACGATCTGTAACCTAGCTGTTCTGCATCTCCAGTATGCACACCCCGACTTAGTCAGCCACTTTCTGTATCCAATCCAACGGTAAAGTCTTTATATATGGAGACAACTTCATAATTCCCTTCATTTAGGATTCTAAGATCGATGAATCTTCCTGAATTATTTTACAAATGTAGCTAGTTTTAACACATCTGTCACTTAATATAACATGAAAAATAATAATAATAGTAATACTTACTTAAACGAATGACACTATACACAGCATCTAACAATTGTCGGTTTTCTTTGACAACCTATAAAGCAATAAATATCATGTAAACAGGTATTGTTGATATAGCCTTATGTTAAGCAAGTTTTTACCTCTGTGTTAATACAATAGTAACAATCACAACGTTTACCTAATTTATTGCACATAAGTTCTGGTAATAATGTTAAATTTAGATCAAATGCAATCACCTCGCCTTCTTTGAAATCAATGGGGAAATTACTCTTAATCAACCTTGTACCCTCTCAAAAAAAATTTAAATGATCCCAAACAGTTTGTTTACAGACAGGGCAGAAGTACTTCAGATGCTGCAGCTGGATTACCTCATAACACTGTCTTCTCCTTAGACAAAGCGTCCAAATATGTACGTTGTATCTACCTTGACTACACATTTGCTTTCGACTCAGTACCTAGATGCCTTTTGTTAAATAACCTTTCCCTTATACAAACTGAGTCCTGGACTGTTGACTGGTTGCATCCTTATTTCTCAAATGGAATGCAGGATACTGTATATAAGAGTGAGTCTTCTTCTACCTTGCTTACTGAAGCTGGTGTTTCTCAGGGTGCTGCTGTTCTCTCTCCTTTCTTTTTTCCTTTCTTCTTATATAACTTACCTCTTTCGAATGAAATCGACTTCGTCAAATATGCTGACCGTCTCGCTTCCTGTTAAGTCTCGATCAGACTGTTGCGAAATTAATAGATTTCGGTCGGACATCAGTCAGTGGTCTAAGCTAAATGGTCTTACGGTAAGTCCCTCAAAATGTCAGACTATTGACTTCTCCTTTAGACATAAACGTGATCTGCAACGACTGGTTAATACACATGATGCTTGTAGCATAGAGGGGACTGTAATAGAAACTAAGTCTAACACAAAATACCTTGGTATAGTTTAATCCTCTGACCTTACTTGGTCATCCCATATTTTGTCAATCTCCAAGAAAATGTCCCATCTACGCTACTAGGTCGAAAAGCTAAAACAATCTGGAATCACTCCACCTCTACTTTTAGAATTTGTTAACTCTTGTATCTTACCTACTGTATTTTACTGCTCTCCCTTAATCCCACCTGGGCTACTGAAGAGGGACTATGTCATTTTGAGAAGGATATTGAAGGTTGTCAGTAGGGCAACTTAGACTGTTACATTAGTTGATAGACATCTAAAATCATGCGAGAAATGGTCTAAATCTATACTGTCTGACCCTCAACACCATCTCTACTCGCAACTCTACCCTTTTATCTCATCTGGTAGAACTAGAAGTTAGTGCAAAAGATTATATACTAGTACTATCAAGTATAGGAACTCAAGGATACTGTATTCGGCCCACGTTTCATGCGGTAGAGACAATGTTATGTGGGAAACCTATGAATTATTATGATATTAGCAAAATAATCGGCTCTTTTATTATCTCCTATTTGTAATCTATGATGACACTGTCTCGATGAACTGACAGTCTCGGCTGTTAACCTTATTATTATTATTTACAAATTTTGTATAAACATGATTTCACCGTCACTATTTATACCACATAAGAACTGTCATCAATAATCCTGTAATATTATCTTTATGATTGTTTTTAATATTATTCGATAAAGTTAGATGCGATATTGTACCAAATGCTTAAAATTCCATACTGTAACATTAGTACTGTTTCGGAATAAAGCAAATTATTTTAGTAGCAGTAGTAGTAGTATTAAACGCCAGTCAGCGTAGCCGATATAAATTGCGCTGTTATTCCTACAATAACAGAAAGAAGTGAAAGTACAAAACTGGAAAGCGCGTATTTATTTCATTTGCATTTGACAGTGAGTTAGCAGACTGTTATCTATGTAATGGCTGGTGACTGAAGGCGGAATATAAAAATCCGAGTCGAGGTAGGATTTGATTTTAATGCTATGGGTTCATTTTATGATATCACAGACATCATTTGACTGTTTATTGTAGTGCAGCGTCATGTAACATGTCTTGTAGGAGGGCGCGGAAGTTTTATCCCCATTGCCTATGATTACTACCAATGCCGTCGACACCGGAGCCGAGGGGTAGACTGTACATCTGTTGTGACACGAGCTGACCTAATGACTGATGCAATCTCAGATCAATTCTCTCTTGAAAACTGCTGTTTACGCATCCGAACAACCTATGTGCTTCCCCGTCATCAGTCACAGAACATGAACATCTGGAGACAGTGCATGCTGCCTCATGGACAAGAGATCCACTTCCCCACTGCATGAACACTATTCCTGACTCGGCCGTCGTGTCGAATGCAATCCGTGATAGGGTTACCACATCATCAACGGCCACTCGCTAACAATGAGTCACAAGTTAATTGGTCCCGGTCCTCTCTCCCAAACCTCCAGTGACCTGGGTCGCCCAGACTCCCATAGTTCACATTGAGTCTGAGGGGTTATTCCACACCGTTCACTTGAGCTGAGTAGCCAGACGCGAATGTTGTTCATGCTTTCGGCAATGCTTAGCTTGAGTCCAGTATACTGAATCCTCCCCAGTGGGCGCCAGGAGGAGGTGCCTGCTGCGTGTAACTAGACTCTTGGTTTCGCCACAACCCGTGCTCAGATGAGTTTGTTCATGTTGATACTCAGAGCACCGGACGGAATGCTGCCGCTGACTAAATAGCAAAAACAAGACTTATAGGTTTTAATATAGAGGCGCCAATATTAGAAAAATATATTATGGTTACAGAGTGTCAAGTCTGTCACCGCATATAGGGTGTTCCAGAGTGAACGACAGGCAATAACGGGCAATTGGATATGGAAAAAGACTAATAACAGGACTATGTACAATGAAATAAGAGTTTCACGTCTTGCAATGCACATAGGGTAGTCTCCACGGAGCGGCGGAGCATGGACTTGGCTGCCTTAAGATAATCATAGTTACTCTCTAGCGTGAATAATGTCCTCATGTTTTTAAGCCACACAGACTTGAGTTTAAGATTGTTGAAACGTGAAAGAGGATAGTCAGACTAGAATTGGTGAAGATTTCCAGAGACTGGATGACAACAAAGAGTTTTCGGGAGTTAGTTTATAGGGATTTGACTTGTTGCATTTTTAACCACGGATTGATATCAATTGGAGAACCATTGAAAAAGCCAGGGAGTGCTGGATAGCTGTTTCGTCCTAGTTTGGAACTCATCCGCATTACATGCCCGCCGGAGTTCAAAACCATGACCTTCCACTTACAAGGCAAGCTCGTAGACCATCCAGCCGTTGAGACCTGACTCAATGGCTAGCCTATGAATTCTAACTTCTACCAATTTGTGATCCTAGCGTGACGGCCAGCCAATGTCATAGGTCAGTATTAGTCCTCATGTCCGGCCACGTGGACCCCACTGGTCTCTACTGTTCACTTCTCCCTGTGACCAGTCACTAGCGAACATCAGATTAGTTTTCAACAGTTAGTTTGTAGGATGGATGCGTACTGCTGATGAGGCCTAAACTAGGATGAAACGGCTGTCCAGTACCCCTTGGTTTTCAGTGTTTATGCAATCGATATCAATTCGCGGTCCGACATGAGACAACAAAGAGTGATTACGTGTGCATTACTGTCAACGATTTTGAGCTATGTTATCAACAGTCTACAACCACTAATTCTTAACAC
Source organism: Trichobilharzia szidati (assembly GCA_944472155.2). Lineage (NCBI taxonomy): Eukaryota > Metazoa > Platyhelminthes > Trematoda > Strigeidida > Schistosomatidae > Trichobilharzia > Trichobilharzia szidati. Next base: position 46,042,925 of record OX235272.1, on the reverse strand, counting down.
TCCCACGACAAAGATCAAGCAGTTTACCCCTTCATACATCGCTTGAAGCAAACATTCGTTGCCTTCATGGATTGAAGTCATCTTCCCCGTTAACTATCCGCAGCTTAGCCGCATTGCGTCAATAATTTTTAGTCGAGGAAGATGGTGAATCGGGGAGTGTGCAGCCCATATTCCAGCCATCTTAATAGACCCTGCTTCACAATCTCATCAAGTGACTTTCAGCACTACATGCTTAACTTCATTATTACTTTACACATTGCTCCACGCGACATGAGAAATCAAACAAAGGTACCACCTATGGTCAAAAGGCAATAATCTTTCCATATCTTCTACATCTAATGGCCATAAATTAGGACAGGGTGAACTGACGCACAATGCACCGGCTATCACATATGCCAAAGATGACGCAAGTTGGTGGACATCAAACAAACTGGAGAAGTTAAAGTATCATAGCCAAAGCTAAGGTCTTTCAAAGGCTAACCTCCAATAACCAATCAGATACAGGGAAGTTGCATCAGCCCCAACTTACTGATCTCTGACGAAATCTCACCACGGATACAGAAGGCTACTTTCGAATATGCTAGTTTACGCCATCTCTGGCGTAGACGTGATAGCCGGCTATCGACCAAAGGGCAAGTGTACTGCTCAGCAGTCCGCCCCGTTCCTTTTTATGACTGTGAGACCTGGCCATTGAAAATGGAATACATGATAAGACTAGCTGTCTTTGATCATAGGTGCCTGCGTTCTATCTCCCGTGTGAAGTGGTGTAATAGGGTGAGCAATATTGAGGTTACGCGTCGAGTTCTAGGTAAAGAGTGTAAATCAACAGACGAGGCTGTGAAGTTATATCGACTGAGATGGTGAGGACATGTGTTAGCCGTGCCTAGCCTAGTTATCGCCTTCCTCGATCGACAGGCAATGGTAGCTGACATAGGGTCGCGCTGGAAAAGAGCTAGCGACGGTCAAACCAAAACATGGCTTCATCAGTCAATGAAATCCACAACAGTAGCTTCAACCCAGCCGCGTAGGAAGATGTAGACTTCCTGACTAGTTGGGGTCCTCGGGACGGTAAAAACCAATGACTGGAAACAATCGGTGATATGGCTAAAAATCGTTCTCAATGCATAGTGCAGATGCATCCACTCCTTGTGACCTATAATTTCCAATGAAACTATATTGTTCTTCGTTATTACTATTCCTTTTATCTCATATCCCTGTCTACTATCTCTATTTTGCATTCGGGAGTATGGCGACTTGAACTGTTGCACATCTGTACAAAGTTCTATGTCGAAAACAGACAGAGACAGATAGATCAAATACAGGGAATGCTATGAAAGGTCGTTCCAAACAAAATCATGCCTGCCTTTTTGAACTTGGAGAAGATACTAGATACTTTTACTATAAAACTATACTGTTAGGTAGAGTTGTGGCTTTTTAGATTAAGGTTTACGATCTAGGGTTAAGGTTAGGATTAAATTTAGAATCAGGAGTTAGGATTAGGGTTAGAGTTAGGAGTAAGTCAAAGAACAGTGTCAGAAATATCAATAGATCTCAAAGTACCATGACCTACAGTCACCCGGATGAATGCATCTATCGTGCATGATATGATCCCCTTGGAAGACATTCTTGCAACACATAAGCAACAATTATATAGTATAATATCATGTTTGCAATGTTTTTTAGTGCATTTCTCAACAAGTATACGACTTTTTCGTATCTGAATTCCGATTGGTTGCTAAAGGTCACTGTAGCTTTGGCTATAAGATAGTTTAACTTTGCTAACAAGCTTTCTGTATCTCTAAGATGAGATACCTGCAGTAATCAGTCAATTATAGCTGATACAACTTTCTGAATAAATAAAGTTGTTGACAGAATCACTTCGCTACTCATCCTTAAACTTGGAGTCCACACATGTAAGTTCCATCTTACATTTTGACAAAGACAAGTTGGACCAAGTTAAACTTTAAGCACCACTAAATACCAATCAGCGAACGATGTCGAATTGTCCAATGAAATTCATGAACGTGAGTTCATTGTTGTATAGTGCTTGATTCGTTTCAAATGCGTGCCCTAACGAAGTTACGGTTGCAATTCGAGGAGGATAATGTTTTCCAGTATTGCCTAGATTTGAGGTTGCTTAGGAAGGAGAGAATTTGTTCGTGTAGTGGTGTGATGAATTTAAAAAGCTTTAACAGGTCGATTGATGGATATGTCCATCGTTGTGCAATTTGTTTGAGACGAGTTAGCATTAGAGAAGGTAATTTTAATATTTCGTAGGTACTTGTTTTGCAAGGTCGCATCTCTCCTTAACGCCAATTTTTTATATATTTGCTACTACTGGGTCTTAAAACAGCCGGTGAGAGCCACAGCTGCTGAAACCGAGAATAGTCTCGTTTCAACAGTTCAGTGGTATTAGCACTGCAGAGAAATTGCATCATGGGAAATGGAGAAAATTACTTCTTTGTTGGGTGGAGAAGACACCGTTGTGCACGTCGATGAAACTGTGTTGCTGAAGAAAAAGTACAACCGTGGTCGTCAGCGAGCCAACAATATTTGCGTAATTGGTTTATACGACACCTCCCTCCGAAAAAGATTCGTGGAAAGAATAATAGATAGAAAGGCAGCTACTCTAATACCTATTATTACCAGACTTGTGAAACGGGGATCAATAATACATACGGATGAATGGAAAGGTTACAACTCTCTGTCATCTCTTGAATATATCCATCATAGAGTGAACCATTCCAGTGATTTTGTCGATTCTATTACGAGGACACACACAAATTCTATTGAAGGATTTTGGGGGAGGTTGAAAAATAGGATTAGGGCTATAAATGGATCTTAAAGGGATCTCATTTATAGTCACTTGGATGAATATTTGTACAGAATGTGGTGTGACTTCTCTGTTGACAGTCCTGTGCTTAACTGGGAGATGTTTCTATCACATGTTAGAGAAAGATACCCTCTATAACAGTTTTATGCTTTTTTTACGCTTTTTTTCCATAAATGCACGTTTTCCTTTATCAAACATCCCTCTTTCATGTGATTGGCCCATTCAAGTTCGTTTTCTGATTGGTTGTTAGTGGTGTTGAAAGTTTAACTTGGCCACAAGTTGTAAGTTGAAAATACTCAAAAGTGAGAGCGAGAGAGAGATAGAGGAAAAAACTTGAAAGTGAGCAACACTTACATGATACGCTGGCATTCCACCGATTGACTGGTTACCTGGAATAATCCAACCTTCAATAATTAATCTTTCAATTAAACTATGAATTATAAGTTGTAATTTTTTCGAATTTAAACTTGTCTTTGTACTGGTTGTTGACTTTGATTCATTCTCCTTGGAATCTTCTTCAACAAATGTTTGTTTTAAATAGTCTGCTTCAGTTTCATCGTATGCCTGTAGGAAAAACAGTTGAGTTTTGTTTTTTTAATTTTTTTGTTAACAATAAAGTAGCAATTCAATACATTGAATAACCTCACAGGATTGTTCAAATAGTAGGCTTCCATGAATATTTCTAATATTTGTATACTATTACAATGTCTTAGAGTGTGAATAGGAACTGCTTTACACTCTCAGATAATGAGTAATGTGAGGTAGTGGAAAAGCATGTTGGTTGTGCACATTGTAATGTGAGTGTTGCTGCGCTCCTCTGAGTTAAATGGCTTCAGTGTGAAGCTTTTAATGTCTTTTTAAACAACATATTCAGCATCTCCTTATGAGCTGACATTAGTTAGAGAACAGATGGAAAACCAACTGGGGGGTACAAGACAGCTATTTAGTCACACTAGTTTGAGATTCTACATCAGTACGCACCCACACTGCGGGGTTTGAACCCAGGACCTTCTGATTATAAGGCGATCTAACTCGTAGACCATTAAGCCACTTGGACCCGATCCAATGACCAGTCCGTGAATTCCAACTCCTGTCAATTAACAAAATAGCGCGACCACTTACCAGTGTCTTTGGTAAGTGTTTGTCCTCACGCCCGACCTGCTGTACCCCACTGGTCATGACTTCCCACTAGAATCCCAGGTAACTACTTACCTGAATAGGGCCAGTCGCCAGTGAGCATCTCATTGATATTCAAGTATTGGTTTGTAGGGATTTGAGTGATTGGCTACAGGATTTTATCATGTGGTCGCCTTATGTCATGAATTGACAGAAGTTAGAATTCATGGACTGGCCATTGGATCGGGTCCTAGTGGCTAAATGGTCTACGAGCTAGATCGCCTTGTAGTCAGAAGGTCCTGGGTTCGAACACTGGTGGTGGGTGCGTACTGATGAAGAGTCCCAAACTGGTGTGACGAAACAGTTGTTCAGTACTCCCAGTTGGTTTTACATTGGTTCTCTAACCGATGTGAGCTTATGATGAAATCCTGTAACCAATCAATCAAATCCCTACAAACCAATACTCAATCGGTAAGGAAATCTCATACACAAAGGGTTAAAGTTCAAGTCAAAGAAACAATCAGTTCCAATAGTACAAGTAGCCTAGAGAGTGTGAAAACACACAAAAACAACCAATCACGTCCTAGGTCACCGGGAGAGATGACTAATAAACTAGTGGAGAAATGTAAAAGCTCACTTCAATTTAAATTGAAGTATGCACTGAAGATGTTGTTGCCCAGTAGGACAATAAAAGCTTCGCAAATAAAACCATCCAGCTCAGAGAACACAACCACATTAAAATCATCCACCTGAGCTACAAATCTTCTCCATTATATCTAATTAATTAGCAAATTGAGAATTTGAAATATGCTATCACCAGTTTGCCAAAATAGCTAGTCATAAATCGGGTGGTTTCAGCTAAATTCAGCTCTCTAGCCTGAGTCAAGCACAGTGTGTACATCGTTGAGCTGAGCTCGACGCCAAAAGAAGTGAAACCGCTGCCTGGTGTCGATTTGGCTAGCGAACACACTACTAGTTAATGTGAGTGGCATACAACTACTTATCATCTTAATTAAATAGTAGTATATCGTTCTAGAAAAAGAAAATATTAAGCAAACAATAAAAAAAATGTTTTTTAAAGTATTTACTTACCACACCTAAAGATGTCCAATTATCTGTGATTAATTCAACTATTTTGGGATGTACACATAAGTCTAATTTAGTGAATAACTGAATATTATCCTCGACAAGATATCTACAACATTCTGTTACAAGAGAATTCGCTAAATTTGTCTATAAGATTTTTCAAAAAAGAAAAAGACGAGAGAGAAAAAGAAATGCAATAATGTTAACGAATATTTTTTCAAAATCTAAAATACTTATTTCCAATAATAAAAAGACATAATAACAAAATCGAAGCGTGAGTGCAACATGTAGCCCTTGGGTTCTTAAACGCATACAATTGATGATGTGACCTCCCCCCCCCCTAAACGACCAGGCACTATACCAAGGGCGGGTAGACTTCAGTCTTTATCTCGAAATGTTGTTATGCGGCCAAGTGGTCTCTACTAGGTAGATCCTATTTACTGCCTTTACGCCGCAGCGGGTTTGTTCCTCAGGAAAGTGAAGGCGTGAATACGAACGTCTTGAGATTACAACCGGACTGTATGGATGTGCAGGTCTACCTAGGGAAGCTGGGGAACCATGATTCCAAATCTTTTATTTTGTACACGAGCACCAGAGTCCGAAAGGATTGAATGATATTTTGGTCACTGGTAACCATAGGAACGGAACTCCTGACGCAGCTACACTGCCTTATGAATCAGATTCGAGAGGGTGGTCCCTTAGACAACCACCTGCGTCAGTTCTAGTGGCCGGGCGGTACGTATTCCAGCCCTTGCAAAATCTATGAGACTTTGCTTGGCGCATCTTTTGGTGCTCATAATGTACCAAGTTTTTGTTTTAATTCTTTTCGTAATAATAATAATAGCGTGACTATCTGAATTTCCAAATCCTCGCAGCTGGTAAAGCACCAGACTGATAATTCAGAGGTAGTTGAGTCGACTCGTAGTGCAACTCAAATCTTCATTTAACCTATCGCACGTAATTTAATGGAACAGATAGTTCTCACCGAAAGTAATTCACTAGTGCTGGAATGACACTCTACTGACCGAATGCTGCCTTCATCCTGTTTGGTATATCCAATAACTAGACTGTGATCTAACTTGCTAGTTATCTGCTGGTATAAAAGCCCAATCTCCATCTAGAGCTAACCATACATGTTTGTTGTTCTTTTCCCTTCTTATATATATATATATATATATATATATATAATATATATATATATATATATAAGCATGACTCAGATTAAATAGTTATTTCCACATGTGAGTACTTTTCGCAGCCGATGAAGTTTAAAGATAAATCACTTGTGTCAAACTGTCTGTCTGTTTTCAACATAGAACTTTGCACCGATGTGCAGCAGTCCAAGTAGCCACACTCCGTCCATGTAGCACACAAAGCAAGAGAAGAAAGTAGAAGAAATGCAAAATAGAGACAGTAAACAGAGATATGAGACAAAAGAAATAGTAATATCGAAGAATAGTATAGTTTCATTGGGTATTATAAGTCACAAGGAGTGGATGCATCTGCGTAATGCATTTAGAACGGTTTTGAGCCATTTCACCGATTGTTTCCAGCCATTGGTTTTTACCGTCCGATAGCTGCTACCTTAACGCCATAGTGGTCGGGCTTGCACATTGCAATGACCCAACAAGCTACACTGGCTGGAATTATTGTTCCTGCATGTCCTACCATGCCAGGAAGCTTGTTAGGATAACGATTAGATTAAAAGCAGTCACCGGCATAATGTAAGAATTTTTTTACACTATGCTGCAGGTCTGTGGGCGAAATCGTACTGCTGGGGAACAGGGATGTAACAGCCGCAGTAAGGTGTGTTTTTTTCAGATGACCAGCATGCCAGCCAGCTATGCTGTCCCTCCACTCTGGAGAGAGGGGGTTAGAAAAGGTAGACCACAACAATTGTACATCCCAACTTACCCTACGGTGGTCCGTGACCAATGGTAAGTTTACTAATACGGAACCAAACCAAGAGACCAGCTCATACAGGTCGTGTGTGACCGGCCTCAAGCAGTTGCCCCCTGGGCTCTGCGGTCACGCAACACTAACCCTCTTTCTGTTTCAGGTACCCGAAGAATCAATCAACTTACATGGTGTGGGCGGCCGGGAAGAAACAACCACCCACACACTTCCAAGAGCACACAAAATGCCGAGAAAATACATTGCACTGATCAAGGCACTCTACTCGAACTCATGCAGCTGTGGTGAGAGATGGTTGCTAGCCAAATTGTTTGACAGTAATTGAGGTCAAAGGTCAAGATGGACAGGCGGATACAGTTAATATATAGATGAACTGTTACAGCCACAAGAGATGCAAGGTTAACCTTGTGTGAGAAACAACCAATCAACAGACTGTATTTTCTATTAACATTAACCTACAATAATGTACATCAAAATCTATAAATACTTGTTGATTTTCCGTAATAAACGATCTGTTGCCTGGCCCTTGTCTTCTGTTGTTACATTTGGTGTCGCTGCCTACCGACAAATGGAAAGCCTATGCCCTGCAGTTTATGATGGAGACATATGGATCTTCGGGCAGGACTTTGAGGCTTCTTCGCAGTTGAGTGGCGTTCAAGATCTGTTAGCGATGAGGCTGCTACTTGGGACGCTGCTGGGAGGTCGGGAGAAAGCAGCATATGGAAGTGTGAGGCGAAATACCTACGAATGTGCGACAGGGTCAGGCAAACAGTTTCCAAAGTGGGAAGGACCATATATGGTCACGTTGAGATGGGGTTACGCAGACACAATCGCAATGGTAAACACCGTTAAACAAGTGGACATCCGCAAGCGCCAAGATTCCAGACAGCAAGACAAAAGAGCAAAGCCCCAAGAACCGAGAAGACCGAACCAACTTCAGTCGCAAGTCTTTGACGGGGGGACGAGTGTGGTGAGAGATGGTTGCTAGCCAAATTGTTTGACAGTAATTGAGGTCAAAGGTCAAGATGGACAGGCGGATACAGTTAATATATAGATGAACTGTTACAGCCACAAGAGATGCAAGGTTAACCTTGTGTGAGAAACAACCAATCAACAGACTGTATTTTCTATTAACATTAACCTACAATAATGTACATCAAAATCTATAAATACGTGTTGATTTTCCGTAATAAACGATCTGTTGCCTGGCCCTTGTCTTCTGTTGTTACACAGCCAGGTGAGGGCTTATGGCGAGTTGTCATCTGAAGTGGTGACGACTAGTGGCGTCCATCAAGGATGCCCATTATCCCCATTCCTATTCAACTTCATCATAGACGTACTAATGGACTTAACCCTAACTCACTTCAGCGACTCAGGGATTGACTTGCTACCAGGGAATAATCTCGTTGACTTAGAATATGCGGACGATATAGTCCTTCTAGGCGAGGACTCTGACAAAATGCAGAGTCTACTGAACACCTTGAGCTGCAATCTAAGAATGTTTGGCATGCGATTCGCCCCTGTAAAATGTAAGATGATGCTGCAGGATTGGACTTCACCGACCCCTAGATTAGAAATAGGAATTGAAGTGGTAGAACACGTTGACCGCTTCACTTACTTGGGAAGTAACATCAGCCCCAACAAGTTGATATCCGACGAAATCTCAGCACGAATACAGAGGGCTAGTTTCGCATATGCCAGTTTACGCCGTCTCTGGCGTAGACGTGATATCCGACTATCGATCAAGGGGCGTGTGTACTGCTCAACAGTCCGCTCCGTCTTCTTTTATGGCTGTGAGACCTGACCATTGAGAGCAGAAGACATGAAAAGATCAGCTGTGTTCGATCACAGGTGTCTGCGTTCTATCTCCCGCGTAAAGTGGTATGATAAGGTGAGAAATATTGAGGTTAGGCATCGGTCGAGTGCTAGATAAGGAGGGGAAATCAGTCGACGAGACTGTGAAATTACATCGACTGAGATGGTTAGGACATGTGCTACGTATGCCTAGTCATCGCCTTCCTCGACGAGCAATGTTAGCTCATATAGGGCCAGGCTGGAAAAGAGCTAGCGGCGGTCAAACGAAAACATGGCACCAGTCAATGAAATCCACAACAGTTAGTCTAAGCCACTTAGGAAGATGTAGACTTCCTGACTGGTTGGGGTCCTCGGGACGGTAAAAACCTATGGTTGGAAACAATCGGTGATATGGCTCAAAGTCGTTCTCAGTGGCGCAGATGCATCCAATCCTTGTGACTTTTGATTTCCAATGAAACTGTTTTGTTCTTCGTTATTATTATTCCTTTGTCTCACACCTCTGTCTACTGTCTCTATTTTGCATTTCTTCTACTTTCTTCTCTTGCTTTGTGTGCTACATGGACGGAGTGTGGCGACTTGAACTGCCGCACATATGTGCAAAGTTCTATGTCGAAAACCGACCGACCGACCGAAGAGCACACAAAGCCCCCTTTACTCGTGTCAAACGCTGGGTCGTTAAGTATTAACTGTGTAAAGATTTGGAAATCTGTAAACAAATTAAATCCTACCATTAATAGGCATTTGACTTTTACAATCGGTACCTCATATGTTCAAAACTTGTCTTTCTTTTTGATGAATTACATTTCTATTTACTAAGAAAAGATTGTGCTGGTCTACAACTTTAAGGAATATGATACTAAGACTGGTATTTCCGCAAAACTATCTGCCTATTTCTAATCACACGAAAGCCCCCAACTAGAGTAAAAATAACACATTTCAAGTTCTCTTGCAGTTTTATTCATCATCAACTCAACTGTATATCATAAAAATTGCACATAGTCAAAATAATCTAGAATGAAACGAACAGGTTACTAAATCCAAGTATTTTTATATTTTATTTTATTCCTTTGTCTTCCCAGTGGAACATAGGGCGTCAAGCTAGAGGCTTGAAGTTTCTGTCGCAGTGTTTATTTTCATAGGATAGGGTCGCTAGTCTCATGCCCAACCTTTCCTCTTTACCTACTTCTTTTATATTACTGGCTTAGCGAGGTAAAGGAGTGCGTCTGTGGCCGGGGAACGAACCCCGGACCATGTGCATATTCGGCGAGAATCCTGACTGCTGTGCCACCGATGCACACAAGCTACAGATACTATCATGAAATAATGAAGATACAATTTTATATGTGTTTGACTTTGGATTCTGCTGCACCAGATATGACTGTGAGACAACATTTACTGCCATAGACTAGCAGGACTTGTTCACTGAAATTACTGAGTTTAGCGATATGCTTTAACACTACTCAGAAAGTTTTGGGTCCTTTCCCAGCTAAGGTAGTGGGTGTGGACTGATGAAGAGTCCTAAACTAGAACGAAACAGCTGTCTGTACGTTTCCAATGATTCTTTAAGTGGTGTCAATGAGTGACGAAATCTGCATTTAATTCACTCCATTGATAATTTAAAAAAAAACTTACTACATGAGATTTTTTGACATTTTCAGCAACAATTGCCGGATCATAAGGATGTGAATAAATCTCTTGATGTAAATGATATCTATGAATTATGTGATTTAACAATTCCCCTTCGTCTTTGATTGAACCTGTAAGCAAAGGGAGAAGTTGAGTTGAGCTTTCAAAAATACACTTAGTTACGAATGACATATTCATTTTCTATAGCTGGTTTGTAAGGATTAGTTTTGTTTTTACGAGTTGATCGAACTGAATGCAGGCATCTATGATGAAAATACTAGCTGTCTTTGATTATAGGTGCCTACGTTTTATCTCCTGTGTGAAGCGGTATAACAGGGTGAGCAATATTGAGGTTAGACATCGGTCGAGTGCTAAGTAAGGAGGGGAAATTAATAGACACCAATTAAGATGGTTAGGAAATGTGTTGCGCATGCATGCCCAGTCGTCGCCTTCCTCGACAACAGGCAATGTTAGCTGAAATAGTCAGGCTGGAAAAGAGCTAACGGCGGTCGAACCAAAACATGGCCTCATCAATCAATGAAATCCACAACAGTTAGTCTAAGCTAGCCACGTAGGAAGATGTAGATTTGCTGACTAGTTGGGGTCCTCGGGACGGTAAAAAACCAATGGCTGGAAACAATCGGTGATATGGCTCAAAACCGTTCTAAATGCATTACGCAGATGCATCCACTCCTTGTGACTTATAATACCCAATGAAACTATACTATTCTTCGATATTACTATTTCTTTTGTCTCATATCTCTGTTTACTGTCTCTATTTTGCATTTCTTCTACTTTCTTCTCTTGCTTTGTGTGCTACATGGACGGAGTGTGGCGACTTGAACTGCTACACATCTGTGCAAAGTTCTATGTTGAAAACAGACAGACAGACAGATATCAATCCGCGATCAACTCGTAAAAGCAAATTTATTCAAAAAGATCCTGAAATTATATCCGAAACCGGCAGCTGAACCCAGGACACACGCGTCAATCTAGGTGTATCTTCATCTTCAGGGAGTAATGGTGTTCCCATTGTGATTCAAACCCTCCATTTACCCATCTCATCACTTCAAATGCCAAAGAAAGACGCTGAGTTCTCGAGCAAAGATACAACAATAAAAAAGTTGCAGGCAATATTTATTTGGTTGGATGGAGAAATTGATTTTTTTATTTGATAACCTTTAAGATATTATTATTATTGTTCCTTTGGGTCCCCAGTGGAACATAGGGCTTCAAAAGGACGTCTCCACTCTGTCCTATTCTCCGTGATCCTCTTTAACTGGGTTCACGACTGCCCGTATTCTCTCATCTCCTCCCCACACGATCACCTCTATATCATCCTCGGACCATCGTTCAACTTACCGTATCCCATTCGGGTTCCACTCAAACACTGGTCTGGTGCGCGATGTCATTCGACTGTCTACTCAGCGTGTGCCCGACCTATCTAATTTCTCCTCCACATATTTCTGGAGCAACAGGTTCTTAGTTGGTTTGTTCCCAGAGTTTCTTGTTTCGAATTCCTTTTGGCCATTACGTCTTCAATAAGGAGTTAGTAACGGCAGCTATTGATAAAAGTCTGCAACATTTTGGAAGTGCCTTTGTGACGCGAGAGACAAGTCTCTGACCCATACAGTAGAACTAATTGACTTTACATTGGTGCTGAAAATCCGAATCTTGTTCTTTATGTTAAATGCAACAGATTTCCAAACTGATTTCAGAGTGATGGAGGTGTACCTTGACTTTCGGATTCCAGCTTTGACATCTCCATCCATTTCACCTGTAGTTGAAATGAAGGAAGTAACCTCTGTCAAATCTCTTCATCCCATTGATGGTGACTGGTACTGGTTGTTGTTGTTGTTGTTGTCGTTGCTGTTGGTTGGTTATCTTCTTCATCACCCCCACCTACTCTATGTTCACCTAAAGTTCTGTCTTCGCTGCCTGCCAGCCTCTCTAGCCAGTTTTTTTGGCTTTCACCTTATTCTAAGCGAAACTTAGTTGGAACTCATAATCCACAAGTGAATTATTAAGTATGATAACAGGTGGGCCATTGCTTCACATTTAATGTTTGTTTGCATTTCCTTTTCACTTCCAAGTGGAAAATAGAGCTTCATGCTTAAGCTTTGAAGTCTTAGTACCAGTGGTGTTTATTTTTTACGGAATGAGGTTGCTGGCATTACGCTTAACCTCCTCTCTTTACTGGGCTTACTGTCGGCTAAGCGGTCGGGAGTCGAATCCCGGACCACGTGCATGGTTCTACCACTTGACCACCGACGCAACTATACATATAATTCCATCCATTTTTTAACACTGCACCATTTCGAAATCAATTAACTTGAAAGGTTGAATTGAAGGCCCAGACAATACTACATAAATATTCATCTTGTTGGAATTCAGTTGCATAGAACAGACTTATGTAGCACGGTGTGAACCATACCCACTGTATGAAGGCTGACGTCATTTCCCAGTTGGCTAGACTCAAGTAGGTGAAGTAAGACTCGCACCCGGGACTTATTGTCTGAAAGTCGACTGGTTAAGCCAATAAGGCTTATATCCCCCACTAAATATTATTCATATAACTTTAGCATAAGACATAAGGCATTAAGAATAGGAATCAACTTACGACAAAAATATGCATTGAGTTTCAACCTTCCACGGAAACAGTTTAACCGGCCACGAAGTTGTAGAATTTGACCAACACGTAAACTGGATGATGATGACAACAATGACGATGGTAAAACAGGCTGTGACTTTAATGCTAATTTTACTAGTTGTTCACATATATAACTTTGTTCAGAGTCCATAGTATCCGTTTTGATGGATGATTGAGAATAATTATGCTGAGAGTAATCAGGACGCCATATCGTACACGCTAGACAACCAGTACCATCATCCACTAAAATTAAATGCCAAAAAAAACTGGAACATGAATGTATATTGTAACATTGTAAAGAGATACACTGACTGGTCACTACTGGAGACAAAATGATATTAGTTAGTAGTCACCAGTGATCAAAAAGAGTATCGAATATATGCCCTAGTAACTTAATGGTGACGCATATAAATGCAGAATCATGTGACGAGGAATCGAATTCTGAAGAGTTAGCTGTCTTTGATCATAGGTGTCTGAGTTCTATCTCCTATGTTAGGTGATATAATAGGGTGAGTAATGTTGAGGAAAAGCAAGATAAGCTTTCACTACTCTCAGGTCTGTGTGGTGGTCAACAGCACTAAGCATCAAAAATAAGATCCGGATTTTCAACTCCAATGTGAAGTCGGTGCTACTATACGGATCAAAGACTTGGCGGGTCATAAAGAGCATCTCAAACAAACCACAGACCTTCATTAACAGTTGTCTTCGCTCAATAATCAACATCAGATGGCCAGAAAAGATCAGCAACACAGATCTCTGGGAGCGAACCAACCTGGAACCGATTGTGAAACAAATAGGCAGGAAGAAATGGAGGTGGATTGGCCATACTCTGAGGAAACCATCAAGTGACATCACTAGACTAGCCCTCGAGTAAAAGTCGAAAGGAGAGCGGCGAGTTGGTCGTCCAAGGATGACTTGGAGGAGGTCATGTGAAGAGAAGATGAAAGCGTGTGGGCAGACTTGGAGCCAGGTGAAGACTCTAACAGAGAACCGAACGCAATGAAGACGCACGGCTGAAGCCCTATGTTCCTCTAGGAATTAAAGGAAACAATAATAATAGTAATGTTGAGGTTGGGCATCTAGTTTTAGGTAAGGAGGGAAAGTCAATCGGTGAGGTTGCGACATGGCTAGGACACGTGCTATGCATGTCTATCAATGTTAGCTGACACAGGACTAGGTTGGAAAACAGCTAGTGGTAGTCAAATCAAAACATACCATCAGTCCATGAAATAATTGACAGTTAGCTTGAACCACCATGTAGGGAGGTTCAGGCTGCGTGGTTGGAGTCCTCTAGTTACTACTGGTGACATGGTTGAAAATTGTTCTCAGAGGCTTAGATGCATTCACACTCTATGACCACACCTGCCAAACATTTCTGTTTATTATAGTTTTTTGGATCCCTCATTTTGTCTTTTGTCTACGTTTATGTGCTATATGGAGTGTGGCCACTGGAGCTGTTATACTTCTGTGCTAATCTCTACGTTGAAATTCAATGAGTCACTTGATTACAAGATTAGTCTGAAAACGCAGCAGCAGATTTATCAATCTTTTTAATTAATGAAAATAAAATGACGTGAATTTCAATAATTTAAAACTTACAATCAACAGCGTAAAATCTTTCACGTTCATTAAGAGTACGAACAACTCCAACAATATCAACATATAATATCCATCTGGGACCTAATCGAGAAAGACCTGTGGAATAAATAGGTAATAATAATAATAATAATAATAATAATAATAATAATAATAATAATAATAGCGGTAATATTACCAGTATCACAAAAATAAATTCAAAAATATACGTGTCGACCAAACATATCGGTTAGATTACCATCGGAAAACCTGGGAGTACTGAAACGCTGTTTCGTCACACTAGTCTGGAACTCTTCATCAGTGCGCAACCACCGGGGTTCGAACCTAGGACCTTCCGACTTTGAGGCAAGCTCACAAACCATCAAGCCATTGGGACCCGATCCAATGGCCAATGAATTCCAACTTCTGCCAATCTGCGATATAGCCCGACCACCAGTCAATGTCCTCACACCCGACCTGCTGTACCGCACTGGTTACAATTTCTCATTAGAACCCAGGTAACTACCTATCTGAGTAGGGTCAGTCACTACTGAGCATCACAGTGATATTCAAGTGTTGGTTCCCCGGGGTTTGATTTGATTGGTTACAGGATTTCATCATGAGCTGACATCGGTTAGATGGGAGGCTTTGCAAGGATAAAAGGTGAATATTTTGGTGCCATTATGAAAAAAGTCATCATTCACTTATTCTTAGCATCTCAACAACCCTAACACCACTGAATCCATCAATTAGTGGTTTACCTGACCACATCGAAATCCTTTCTAACCTATTCCTTCTTCAGCTAATGTTCCTCATCAAGGAAGTTCATGGCTGGTCATCCGTAGTACGTCGACACAGCATGAAACCTTTGCCAAAGATAGATCGAATAACGAACTTACTCTTTTTGAAAAACAATTACCTGAAAAATATCCAAAGGTCTTTGTTAAACACCCCTTAAAGCACGAAGATGAAAAGAACATCACAACAGTTGAAAGAAAGTTGCTTTAATCCAGCTTACTTCATTTTTTTCATCCTCGTGAGTTCCTAGTGGAAAATAGGGCTTCAAGCCAGAGCTCCAAAGTTTCAATAGCAGTGGTTTTTCTTTTGCCGGGTGGATTTGCTAGTCTTACGCCCAACCTTACCTCTTCATTGGGCTTACAGTCGCCAAAGGGACATAAAGGTGTGCAACGACCGGGAATCAAATCCTGGATATGATATATTAGAACCAATGAACAAGAGACTGAGAATTACCGCTACTAAAATCTGCTTAGCTGCAAAATTCGTTCGTGTGTACAGCACTATATGTGCTATTTATCAGTAGACAGTGAGTAAATGGCCGTTTGAAACAACCATTCAATACATTTATAAACCTGAATGTGTATTCCCAAACAAATATATTGGGAAAAACAGAACGAAAGGCATCCATTTACTCTAACTGCCTAATTCTATTAAACCAACCTTTGCTTCTACATGCTAATAAGTGGCTACCACACTCATACTAACTCAGAGACCTGAGTCCGGATATTTATTTGGGTATGGTTTCTAATAAGTGATGACACAAGTGGAATTCTATCATTAATACTAAAATTTGAATGTTATTTCTTACCTTTACTACTGACCATCTCAATTTTCGACAGTTCTCCAAGTAACAACTGATAATGTTCATTGGCCAAAGGATCTAATATAAGTGAGATTGGAGTTGGTTGTGTTTCCTCTGCATCAGGCAGTATCGCAGATAACCAACGACTATCATCAAGACAACTCAGAGACATGACTATAAATCAAAAAGAAACATCCCAATACTTATTAAGTGCAAGAATATAGGTAAATAGAAATTTTTAAACAGACGGATATTCTAAGTATTCGGCTTTCCATTATTTTATAAAAGACCTCTATGAGTCGCTATATTACGGATTTACATTGAATAAGTTGCCAAGTTGAGATTTTAGATCAGCAATTCGTTCCGAAATTTTTACATCTATCGCATATTCCAACAATGTATACCAAACTTAAGTAATGAAAAGTGAGACCCATACTTATAAATAGGAACAATTGTTGCTACTAAATGGTTGGAGGTAATCGGCAGTAAACTTTGCACTTAGGTTTCGTACTTGTTGATACTCACCAGTCAGCAAGGCGTATCCACCATCTTGGAGGAACTCAGAGGATACAGCAGATGAATTACAGATGAACTTTGACCCCGTGAAAAAATGATCCTCCCACTGAGTCATTAACTCTAAGAACTGACTTACAGGGAGAGTGATCATCAGTTTTCTGTGATAAAGAATAGTAAAGCAGCCCCGTAGTCTTTTGTCTATTCTTGCAATATACATCTCCGCGGAGATACCAGAGGGGAATAGATAATCACAGATACGAAATTAAAAATGACTGCCATAAGTTCAGTCTTCCGTCAGAATTGTGCTTAATAAGGAGAGACTGGGGTTGGCACAACCGGAAATTAAACGTTCTTTTACTAAACTATAATTATATAACTTAACGCGATTTCTATAAAGATGAGTAACTATGAAAACCTCTCAATTGATTTGTATTTGACTTCACTAAGCTTTTACATTTCTTTCAACAACTTAGATGTTAGCATCTCAAACAATACTGAACCAACATTTTTCAGAAGACGTAAAAACGACACACAACTAAAGGGTAATAGGAAACTTGTAAAGATGTTCCTATACAGCGACATTCATAAAACAGAATGAACTGTCTGATAAAACGAGCAGTATTTAATCAGGTTAGAAAGGTTTATTATTGCAAGCTGACGTCGGATTAGGCTGGAATGGAGTTAGGAGTGGTCAAATAAATCCACGAAGTCTTTGGATATTGGTTTGAGCCATGTAAGGAAGTGTGAACTGTTTGCTTGCGGTCCTCGACAGCCTAAGAACTAATTGCTTGAGAATGTCTATGGTTTAAAATCGTTCCCAATGGTGCAGATGCATTCACCCTTTGTTATCTCCAAAACCTATTAAATGCTCAGTAACTTTCTTGTATTTATTCTTTCTTCCATACGCCTCAGTTCATCTGCACTGTTTCTGCAACCTGTGTACTATACAACTATATAGTGCAACAACATGAACGGTTACACTTTTGTGCGAAGCTCCATATAAAAAGAACTAAGGGTGATGAGACGTACACATGGCACCAAACGTGAAAATCTTCGTCCACATAAACAAAACATAACTCATTGGCGACATGCTACGCACATAGAGACCGTGAATTTAGATTTTCGCAATCGTAGGTCACTTAGTATAGTAGGAACAGTAGCGTAGTGGGAAGGATGAAACGTCTTTGAAACACACCTGCATTAAAAGCTTCACCAAATCCCTTTGTATGCATACTCCCGTGCTTCCCAAATACCCTTGAATAAACGTTATTACAACCCAATAATTATGATGGTAATAATCTCAGCATTTTCCGATGCTTATAACTTTAAAATACAGCACACGGAATCCTATTCGTATACCTTTTGCACAGCAGCTGAGTGAGGATAGAATTTCAGTGAAGATATACAATATGACCCACCAACATCAAACACCTTCGATTGGCTCATGCGTCATAAAGTGAAGATTATTAACAATAATTTTAGATGTGCGACCAGCAACACACTTCACAACAGCTGTAATGGTGCTAAAACCATTGCAGTGCCCATTTACAGCCATTATATAAATGAATATATTTGCTAAATAATATATATTACTTTATATACAGTAACTCGACAGTTCTCTTCAGTGTACGCATTTTTCAGCACAACCATAGTTAGTGTGGAATGTAGCCCGTAGGACATATTTATAAAAATCAGACCAAGTGCCCTGAGCCTGCAGAAAAACTACCACGTCTAAAATATGTAAGGCTAATTTCGGCATATGAACACAAGTAACTGACGATACTTCTACAAATAGTGTCTTCATTAGGGTGACCTGTAGATCCGCTCAATCATGATGTGACACAAAATTTTTAAGGGCACTGGTATTACTAAGAGCCACGGTGATTAGATGACGTTTTGTTGACAAGCTACTTCTGAAAAAGCGTAGAAGAAGAGCGGGTGATGAATTAGTGCCAGTCATGCTGATAAACCAGCACACAGTTCCAGTTTTTGCAAATAATCAAGCAACTGCAGGACAGTGCCCGAGTTTACTTACTACACAATGTTAGAGTTAGTTGAGAATTAGCAAGACTTAATTCAGCATTACAGTAAGCTTAAGAGACTGCAATTAAATTTCATTTTAGGCTATGAACACCTTACAATCTTAGCATACTATACGTGAATCAGCTGAATGGTTGCAGGTTTAACATAATTAACCGTTAACTGCCAACTTAATAACTGTGAACTTCAGACTAAATATAAGCTTTATAGTAGCATCCAGTGACAAGAATTGATCTCAACACTTTAAAATATACAAAACGTCCAAAAAACCTTTCAATTTTAATGGTAAACGAATTAACAAAAACATATAACCAGTAGACGCACGAACCTGTCGTGACCTCGAAACTGGATATACCGGGAGCAGCCTGTCGGCTGGGAGGATGTGTTCTATGACGGCCGTAATTTTGAGTGCCCGCGAGTGAGATAAACAAGTGATTTGCTCGCTTGTGATTAGCCAGTTTGTCATTCGAGCTGCGGTAATTTCAAACATCATTTAACTGCTTGGTTAAGTTCGCAATTGCCAGGAGCGTTTTATCACGTCGGGTGCATAATTGACAGCACATAATATTACAGCTCATGATAGATTTGATAAACCAGAGGATTTATTTGCTGAATTCAATGAATTTATCCCATATCAAGTGTAATACATGTAGGCTACATGTTTTTAGTTGAAATAAAGGGGGTCTCCATTCCTTTTCAGGATAAATCTTGAGTTCATTTGGAATAAGCTAGTCGACCACATCAGTATTGCGAGAATGCAGTGAAAGTAAGTAAACACCTGCTTCATAAGAATAAGTGATACATTTAATTGACATGATTGTATAATAAGTAGTTGTCTATCTAAGTTAATGGTGAATTCGTTGCTATAATAATACGTATTATTGTTTTTATAGTCACTATGAACATGAACGTTATTATTATTAATCCTGTCAAAACTCGTATTATCTGTCATAAAGCTGTTGTCACTTTTGTCAAAATCTTTGTTCAAGCTTCGGAAACTACTGCATAACTTATCGTTAAATAATTTTTCATTTCATGATGCTTCGAGGGAACTACTAGATATCGACCGACGATAAATTGCGAAGTCCCTTGAGTTTAGTGAAAACTATTTAGCTACTTATATATATTGTTTGTGAAGTGATTACTTGTAAATGCTTATGAAGAAACATTTTTTATTCAGATCATACATGTACCACCTAATTTAATAATGCTTTTCTTAAACCTTTTCAGGCTTATAGAGAAACATATGTGCTGGTACGCAGATGGAACCTACTGACAATGACGGGAGACTACTCATCTGAATTATATGTACATCTCAAATCTAATTTTTATTTAATAAACACTTTTTTAATGAATCTGTGTTCCTTCTGTTGTAACGCGATTGTGTTCCAGTGACGTTAGTAACACGTGCTAAGTTAGGAATTAAGGGCAAACTTTAAGGAGTAAATGCGGCGTCTGGGAAACTGTTGTTTACGCGATTAGATGAACAGATAGCAACGTACCGTGTTCCGTAGCTGCGAACCGTAGGTATTCTAATAAAGTATAATTGTATTTCAATAGTAGGCATTCTGTTTTTAATTATTACGATAGCCGTAGTTGCACTGAGTTATAAATCTAACAGTATAGGTACATTATTCCCATCTTGGTTTATTACGATAAGTAGAAATCGCAAGCTCACTGTCTCAGGTAGATATACTTTTAACCTTGTTTGACTACGAATCCGAAGTCAATTAATAGGTTCCTATAGGATACTAAGTATACTAGGACGATATATAACTAAGCGCTTATAACCTCAATGTTTTCTTTTACAAGTGGACGCATTAACTTCATAACGGCATGACATAGTCTTTTTATCAATAAGCCTCTCCAAATATCTAATTTTACCTAGCATTTTGAAGATCACGTCATATACTCCATACCTCACAAATTACGCAAACGCTAGAAATCAGCTTTATCAAGTAGAAATAACGAGGAATACATTTATTGATGAATAAACATGTAATACATAATCAACAACACGGCAGATTTCTTTTTCTTTTCGCCCAAATGTATGAAATTCCCGAAGGTAGATATTATCTGAAAAAGAACAAAAGAATTCTAAAGATGTAGACGTTGTTACCACTGTAAATGCAATAATAAACTACCTAACATATTTAAAATGATGAAATAATCAGTTCAATTGTATACAATTACATCAGTCAACATTTTTCAAGAAGAACAAACGGATATTGCATCTACCTGTAAACATCAAGTATATGCCATAAAATAAGTAAATACTATGCGTATATAATTTCTAAGTATTTCTGTAAATTTACTTTAATGAAATACATGTACAGGAGCTTTGATAGCATTAGTAAAAGTACACAACAAAGTAAATCAAATAATCAACAAAACCAACTATCCCACCTCATCATGTCCATGTATAATCCTTTAAACTGGAAAAAAATTCACTAGAAGTCGTTATAATATGTCTCTTCAAGTAATTCGACATTTTCCGAACGGAAAAGTACGTAATTCAACAATTTGTAAACTGGCAGTAAATTACTGCCGGATAAGGACACCATCATTTCCTGTTTATGCTAAAAACGGCTTATTACATCAACTTTTAGCAGCAATATAAGTGTAAAAGTGTGTAAAACAACAAAAAGTCACCTAATTTCGAAGTTTTTTCATTAAATAAAGCCACTAGACATCAGCTGATCAAATGACCTACGGCCGTCTACAGGCTGCCTATACCGGGTCAGGGTAAAGACAGAGGGTAGCGGCACAAATGGCTTACGGAGAGGCTGAGCACTTGAAGGCCACTTATGCACAATGTGATTGGTAGATTTTCCTTCGCATTAACGTTGCGGCTAATACGTGTTGTACGTTACTAAGGCGGGCTTTCCAATATCGTTTTTACGAGCTAGTATAAGCCAGTTTGATTTCTTTGTGCTCGCCTCTTGATTGTGAGGTATAGGTTCCTGATCTTCGGTAAACTTCTGCGTAGCTCGTTCCGCCTCTCGACTGTAGTTGCTTTGGTTGACTCCGAAATGAGTAGTGCTGGAATCAATTATATGTGGTTTGTAGTAAGAGGTGTGATATGACTGTTACTACTATGAATGGAGTTGATCCTTTCACCAGTTAGTCCTCCGGTATCGTCGTCAAAAGAAAAGAGATAATAATAATAATGGATATAATTAGTGAAGTTATTCAGACTAACAGACAGAAAAAGAATAAGAAAACGTAACAACAGTCAGCGGATTAAATTTGAAGTTGATATGTATATATATATATATCGATAATAATAAACAGAAGAAGAATACTAAAGAGCTACGATGATCAGATAAAATTTTGCTGTTAATTAATGGGTTAGCAGACGAATGACCTAGAACAACATATCAGCATTGAAAGATAGTAACAAGTGGAAGTGGACATTCTGCCTAATTCATTTGATATTATTCTTCCTTCTGAGAAATCCTCACTCTGACTTCACTCCAAACAAACTCTAATCAATCCTAACCAGTAATCATTTGCAAAAATACCATTTATGGTGTATTGAAAAAAGTCTCTTGTTCAATCTTTTCACACTATCTAATGCATTTAGACAGCAACTGATAGGTCCATGTTCGTTGTCAAGCTTGTCTTAATTAGCTCATTATGTCTGAGTAAGAGATACGGATTTCGTCGCTGCTATGAGTTTCTTCTGCCCGTTACATCACCGCCCCATCCCCCTATTAGTACCAATAGAGGTGGATTTGTATTGGTGATACAAACGTCAACATCGAATGATCATGTGAAGCCTTCAGTATTCATCGCCCGGCGTTTTGCATTCAGTAGATCAATACCCAAACTTTCTGTCATATCAGCGAATTTCCTACATCTTATTCTGTGTCCCAGTACTTTTACGGCAGATCAAGACACTTTGCAGTGCCTCCACATTAACTATAAGTGTACGACTATTAGACTAATCCACAAACCATATTATATGTTTACAGAAACTAATTATACATATGCTTGTCAAACATCAGTTACTATATTATAGAACATTGGCTTTGGTTTGTTGCATAAATATTTTGCGCGGTTACACACTCATGCGTTCAACTCGCGTTTGTCAAAATTTGACTTCGCTAAAAATACATCCTTTCAAGTTTTCACTTGCACTTCTTTACACAGCTTTGCTCGTTTGTGGCAGTGTACAGAGTTGGCACATCTTTGAACGTGGAAGACGTGAACGTATTACGGTATTATAATCTGAATCTTATACGGTGCCTCGTAACTTCACTACTGTATACCACCACGGCATATATGTTACATAGACATAAATCTACTTATACAAGCCATTTCGTTGTTCTTATTTACCTAAACTCACTTGAAACTTGGAATCCACTTGGCTGTTGATTATTAGAGTATCAGTTATATAATCAACTGAACCTGCGTCCGTCAAAGTCATATATATTTGAACTGAAGATACGCAATTTTTCTAGGCAATTTTTGCTTGGTTGGTACGAGCCAACAGACACACTCCACCACAACAGGCTTTTTACCTTCTGTCTTCAAGCGTCGTGTGTTTGATGTTATGTGTCATGCCGTCGTTGTGGTTGATACTGTGAGTAGTAATTAGCACAGTCATTCCAAAATTTACCTAGTGTGCACACGGTCATAACAGTGTCTGAGTATTTGTGACGGTAACTCTTAACTCTCAACGAGACAAGTGGCCCCGCAGAAACTTTATGACTAATGAGATTTTTAATCTCCGCTTAATTGGATTAAATAATGAATGTCCTCCCATGCTTTTGTCAATGGCTTGCATGCTCCCCCAGTGCATATGAGAAATATGCGTCATGCGTGGCCTGCTGTCATCTCACTTTATGCTTGCTAACAGACTATAGTTTTGAACCCATTTATCCGACGTCAGTGGTGGGTAGGTTATGTGAATTTTGAATAAGAGGTCAGAAGTCCAGATGGAATGTCCTCGTAGGGAAATGCTCATTATTCTTCAACATCAGACTTCACTAATCCTTTTTGAATCCTGTCAAACTAGTGAGGCTGTGGTTTCTGAGTTGGTGGTAAAATATTCGACAGCTTCTCAGCCATCATAGAGATATATGAATAATGGCGAACTTAGAACACTGCATTACACAACTCCAACTGTTATGTTAAGTGGGTCACATTATATTAATTTATACTCACCATCTGTATGTGGCTAACTAAGTTTGCAGTGATCCAGTTTGATGACGAACAACGAAGTCCATATGATAATAATGATAATAACTACAATAAGTATAATTTTGTTATGTCAAAAGAAAATATTTCGGTGATTTCGAGATCAGATGAATGAACTGTCTGGTTTATTTGAAGAGTTGTCACTGACTTTCTAAAAATATTTTTCAGCCCAGGCTTCACCATTTACCAAGTGAACTCCCTGTGTGATATAACTGCCTCACTTGATGACCTTGACTGCTTATTAATTCACATCAGTGTAGATCAGTTTAGTGTCCCATGACTAAACAAATATAGAGCCCAATGAATTTATCCTGTTTTATATGTCTGTTGAGTGCAGCTGCATCCAAGTAACAGACTTCAAAAATCATCCAGCAGATGTTATTTCTTATGCTACAGATGAAAAGAATGATCGCTTTACTGGTTTTAATACGAATAATTTCATTAGTCTGTAGTCCTAGAAACCTCCCCAAACTCTAGGTCTAGATGCCCTGTCTTCTATTATCTTAAGCAAATGTTCTGATATCTTGTGTCATCCGCTTTCCGATATTTTCAATGCATCTTTCCTTGCTTGTTGAAAAAAGATTAGAATTATTCCAATACCAGGATATTTAAGTAGATTGTGCGATAAGTGTAAACATACTGCTACTACCTTGCTACTTTTAAAAATAACAAAAAATCACGCTCACTCAAGCTTGAGCTCGTATTGAAGGCTTCTATTGTTCCAAAACAGTTTGGTTTCAGACACAGGGGATGTAATTTTGATGTGGCTATTGTCATACATCATAGTACTGCCTCCAGATTAGACAGGTGCTAAATATGTTCGTCATGCCTTCGTAGATTGCATTTCTGATTTGACCCTGTACCTAGGATTCCTTTGTTAAATAAGCTTACTGCGAAACAGGCTGGTATATTAATAAATGACTGCATTTTTATTTTTCTAATACGAAGCAGTACATTGTATGTAAAACAAAGTTTTCCTCTGCTTCACTTAATTTAGTCTGTGACCCTTAAGGTGCTGTCCTTTCTCTGTTTCCGTTTTCTTTATTCCTATGTGACTTGCCTCATTCTGACGCAGCCAGCTTTTTTAAGTAAGCCGGTGATCCGACTGTTTTCCTGTCCTTTACTGTTCCAAAATGAATAGCTTTTAGTCAGAAATTAACCAGTGGTCGTTGTCGAATATTCCCCCCAAATATCGAACGGTTGGTTACACCTTCAAATACAAACCTAGTTTGCATAAATTGGTTCTTTCCCATTATTCTTCCGTCATAGAAGACAGTAGAGCTGTAAATAAGTAGAATTTAAAATACCTTGGACTATGTCTTTACGTCCGATCTTTCGTGGTCTTCGTGTTAATTTCTAGCAAGATGTTTCGTTTTGCCTTTTAAGCAAGAAGGTTAAGACAGTGTGATATCACTTACACTCTACTTCTAGGGATTATCGGCTATTTTAATCTACCTATTTTCACCTACTACCCACCCCAAATCTTTAATGAGGTACTTTAAAAAGACTTCACACTGTGAAGGACATCAAAACTTGTTAGTCGAGCGAGTGGGGCGTCGCTAATCTTATTATGGATAGACGCTTGAAATCATGCAAGTAATTGACGAATTTGACCCTGTTAGTTTCTTTACACAACTCTTCTTTCGCAGCTCATCAAGTTGGTCTGAAAGAAATTACGCAAGACTTTATGCTCGAGCGGCTAAGTCTGAAAACTCAACGATATCTTATTTAGCACGCGTTGTATGTGACGTGGGAGGAGTTAGATATAAGGACACTAACTCTCTGCAAGGCGGTATGCAAACGGCCCTTTTTATTTGGTCTTTCAATAAAACATTCTGTCACTTTTCTGTTAGCCACTGATTCTAATTTCAAATCCCGGTCTCATCTTCATTTTCGTGCTGAGTGCTGTTGACCTCCACACAGACTTGAGAGTAATGAAGGCTTGCCTTACTCTCCCAATCCTCGCTTTGATAAACCTTGTCAGTTCTTGTGATATACTCCCCAAAATTTTAAACAGAATTATGTTGGTCCCGCAGACAATTTTTACGTATGGTAGGATCTTTTTTCTTACAGTGAGCAACTTTCATTTGACTGTTTCCGTTGGGATCACGTGACAGACGGTAAACCTCCGTGGGGAGCGAGGAGACATGAATAAGTTGAACCCCTAATAAGAAGACTCTAGAAGATCTAATAATAATGTATATTTTCATATAAACATAAATTTACATGAAAATGCGTGCCATTTTTACAGGCACGATCAAGGATGATTTAATCTTAAATCGTAGATTGCCTACAAGTTAATGATGTTTCAACAGCTAAATATTTGATATATATATACACTCGTCGTCTGAACCAGGCCGTATGATTATTGAATTGTACAGTAGTCCTCCAGGTTGCGCAGGAAAATCGACTCCGTTTCGTTTTCATCCCGTGGTTGTTGGCATACGATAACCAACCAATATTGAGATAAGTACAACTTTTACAAGGGATAGTAAGCTGTTTCAGAAAAGTAAAGGTGCTAAGGTGAATCATTAAAGTGTAATGAAATAGGTAAGTGCGATGTATCATTTATAGATGCATTAATAAAGGAAATACAATGGGAGGCTATAATCCCTAGGATGACAAAGTTCATTTGCAATGTATAATGCTACCCATATAGGTCTCACTATAATGATGTCCACTTTTGGTTTTAATACAATTATCCACAAGCCGGTTGTTTTTATTGCATACTTTTTCTGTGTATTCGTTGCACAACCATGCCCTACAGAGAATAGGAATAGAATAAGTCTAATCGAATTCATAAAGAGCTATAAAATGTTAGGTTTGATGGAATATAATGAGGAGCGAGGAAAGACGTTATTAGAAAATGAATGAGATGAGACATTGTGAAGTGATATTCGAAAATACCATAAAGGAAAGCATGATAATTTATAAGATGCCCCATAAATCTGTGCAGAGCCCGCGTGGTCGCATCTCAACGATAGGCTGAGCGAATGGTATATATGTTTAAAGGTAGAAGCATCATCTGTCTAGGCAAACATTATTATCTTTTTAAAGATAAAGATCCAAGCCCTCATAAAAATCTCGAGCCGTCAAATTGCATATTGCTGTTCCTGCAGAATGGGCCGATTCACCCTGGCGACTACCACCATATCTACTGATCAGCATGCGCCACCTTCCCTTCTTTTGTGATGTTAGGCTCTGATTGTTATGACTACACGAAATATATTACTTGGTGCCAGACACGTTCGTACCTCACATTCCATTTCCCTAGCTTTCTTAGTGAGAGCTTCCAATCGGTCTCCATGCACAACCTTATGAACATATTACATAAGTATGTGCATGCGTCCTAATGAATAGATTAGTTTATAAAATGTTAAAACCTTAACGAGTAAGAAGAATAGGTTTTGTGAATAGTGGAGCAAGATTCAGCAGAACACTACAGTTAGGGTTCAATGTATGTCTAATTTCACGCGAACTAGAACACTTACAGGCGAAAACCAACAAACTAGCTGAAGAAGCAACCGGAGAATACAGGACTCCAGGTGAACACAGAGAAGACGGAGGTAATGAAGATAACCAACCACCAGCACCAATCACCATTGACGGGAGAGATTTAATAGAGGTTACCTCCTTCATTTATCTAGGAACCATCGTCTCAACTACAGGAGGACGGCACGGATGATGTCAAAGGTAGCTAGAATCGGAAAGGCAAGATACGCCTTCAACAACCCAAAATTAGTTTAGAAATCTTCTGCACTCCACACCAAAAGAACAGGAATCGGATTTTGAACACAGATGTGAAGTATATATCTTCTTCCATACGGGTCAGAAAGTTCGCATGTCACGAAAAACATTTCTGAAATGCTTGAAACTTTTATCAGTAGCTGCCTTCGCTGGCTCCACACTGAAGATCATTCGGCCGGCAGCCAGCCCGAAAGAATTACCAACAAGAAGCTCTGGCTGGCGATAAACCGATCAAGAGCGAATTGTTTAACAATTATGTTGGGGAAAATGGAGATAGATGGGGTATACGTTGGGGAGGCTGTCGAACGACGTAGCGCTTAATGTAGGTCAATGCTTGAGTGGAAACCTAATGGGAAGTAACAAGTGGGTAGTAGGTAGGTGGGTTATATGAAGGAGATCGTGCGAGTTGGAGGAGATGAGGGATTATTGTCAGTCGCGGATAATGGAAGAAGGTGCAAATGTGTTTTTGAAGCTCTATGTTCTACTCCGAACCAAAGGAATAATAATGGGGGTCCTTAGTGGTTGGCACTCACTACACAACCAGTGACACAATTCGTGACTTTAGGGTCACAGTGGACTGGTGCACCGTTCAACCACTGGAACACGATAAGATAGCCCTAGAATTCCGACTTCTGTCATTTCCCATCCTTCGAGCTACTGCCAGTCAATGTCATCGAGGAGCACTTGTCATGAAACCAACCTGTTGTCCTTAGTGGTTGTGACTTTTCGTTGGAACTTCAGGCAACTTTGTTCCCTAATCAGCCAATAGTGAGCACTAGATTAATTTTCAGGTGTTGGTTATGAAGGGAATAGTACCACTTCAAAGGTTTGACCACAGACTGATCCCAGTTAGAGAACCTCTGAAAATAATGGAGTAGATATGATGGGTCAAATTTCAAGTCAAAGAAACAATCACTTCCAATACAAGTAGCCTAGAAGGTGTGAAAACGCGCAAAGCAATCAATCACGTCCAAGGTCACCGGGAGAGATGATTAATAAACTCGTGGAGAAATCTAAAAGCTCACTTCAAATCGAAGTATGAGCTGAAGATGTCACCTTGTAGGGTGATGAAAGCTTCGCAAATTAACTATCCAGCTCAGAGAACACAATCACATCAGAAAACAAATGAGTGCTAGTCAACTGTTTCGTCAATTTGGAACCTTGAGGTCTTTGGCCTGACCCACGGTGGGGTCTTGGTCGATTGTTGCTGAAAAGCTCCAGTCTAATTTAAAACGGCTGTCCAGTTACCTTAGTTTTCAATGGCTCTCTAATTGATACCAGTTCGTGACCAAACTTTAAACTAGTCAAATCCGTCCAGATTAACACCTCTATTGACTCATGTCTTTCATTGGTCTTAACGTTTCGGTTTGTCAACACGTGACTTCAAACTGCAGTCTGCGAATCACATACAGTAAGGTAATCATTCGACCCATAAATTGGTTGACAAAAATGAAATCTAGATACAGGATGAAAACTAATTATAATTGTGAATATTTGGTGAAATTGTCGCGACAGCACGTCTTCAAACTTATACATCCATTAGATGTCGTGTGATGGAACTTGCCTTCATCGCAACTACCACTCTACTCACCTCACCCTCCTGGAAACGAAGGATACGTCAGAACATGTTTTCCAACTGGTATAGTTCATTTACTCAGTATTATCCTCTTGTCTAACCATGGCTTAATGGAAAAGGCTGTCACTAAAAGTTTAAAAGCATCACTGATATGAAAATCTGCCCTCCCTAAATATATTGAAAATCACTAGCCTTCAATAATGCGGACTGATGCCAAATGAAATGACAAAATGACCTTAACTGTTGATGAAGCAAGTGGCGCAGAATTAAAATTTCTTCGTTTGACCCTGAAAGCTGGTGGTCATGAGAGGGGACGTATATTATTTGCTGTTTTTCTTCTCTTTTTTGGTAATACAACAACGTACTCGTTCTCATTTCTAGTCTATTATTAGTGTATCAATTGAAAGACATACGTCGAACTGGGCAGTGCTTGTTGATACATCACGATTCTGGTTTAATTATCGACACATAAGTAATGTTCTTTCCATCTATCGCAGTATTAAACGACTAGGAATACCAGACAGGTAGCGTTTTTAAAATAAGTTGACTTTTTAAGTCGCATTATTCTTATGGTGGCAGATGATGCCAGTTGTAACGCGAGAAATCCGAAACCTGGTAATCTATAACACATAATACATAAACCCTTAGCAACTATTTTTAATAGCCCTTACAGTCGCGTAAATCTGTATGGGGAGGAAATAGAAATTGACTATCGTGGTTACGAAGTTACTGTTGAGAACTTTATCCGTGTGCTAACTGGACGTTTACCTCCATCGACGCCCACTTCTAAGCGTCTGAACACTGACGAGCACAGTAACGTCTTAATATATATGACAGGTAATCTTCGGTTTGTTATTAACGATTTAGTAAAGGTCATGGTGGCAATGGTTTCCTGAAATTTCAGGATGACAATGAACTTTCTAATAGTGAGCTGGCTGATGCAATTGAACAGATGTGGCAAAAGCGCAGGTGAGTCTAATTGATTTAGGCTGCTTCGTTTTTAAATGGTAGTCTAGGTGGTCAGATTGCTTGTAGTTGTGATCAATTAATGTCTGGGTGAACAACGTAGTGCTATTGCCAAATAACTTCATAATGTAGGTCGGTGCCAGCCGTGTTTGGAATGAAAAGCTTTTAAACGGGTTACATCACAACTTGTGTTACCAGCAACAATTACGCAATGAATCGACCAGTTCACCATATAATAGTTGAGTTTTGGAACACTGTGATAATATGTGGTTGATACCTCTCCACTCAAGTTTTGAAACGAAGTTATTTTAAAAGTCAGACCATAGAGAGCTTTTTTTTACTTAGCACAGCAAAATCAATTGACATTCGTATTTATTTTCTTTGTCAAGCCGTATTTTATCAATAAAGTGATACTCGAAAGTGATCCGTTATCAGCCTTTCAGTAAATAGAACCTTTGGTGTTAGCAAAGTGTTCACTTATGACCTGAGCGGGCTCCAATACATCAGTTCTAAAAGAATTTGTTGTACATAGATTGGAGGTCAAAGCTGAATAAGGTATTTTCACCTAGTTAATATATATTAGTTGACCATAGTCTCAGTGTTGGGGATTTAAAGAGATGACTAAAATACTTCGAATGGATATCATACCAGCATCGGTCATGCTGCATAGCCGTCAGTCGTAAATGAATCTAAATAGCATATACTGCCATTAATTACTATAGCGTTGGTGATTACTAGTCGTCACTCCTAAGTTAATATGTGACATTTCTGTTTACTGTGCTTAGTTTTACTGCATATCTGTGAAGACTATTTTCGAGCTGTTAATATTGCTGTACCCTGGTGAACTGTGACCTGTTTATGGTGGATTCTTTCCTTAAGATATTCTGTCATTCATATTGAGCTGAATTAAGGCTATTTTGTAAAATTCGTCTCAGTTAGCGACGATTGTAATTTATTTAAGATTGCCATGCAATGACTTACATTAATCGAATAAGTGGTGGTGTAACTCAGGTATTGACGTCTACTCTTATGCGCATACTGAGTATTCTTAAGCATTCGTGACGATTGGTTACCTTGGTGACATTAGTAGTTGCATCATGACCTATTATAATTGTGGTCGCTTTTATTTACTATCCACTGGTTCACTTACCTGAGTTCTGCTCCTATCAGCCATGTGGGTATCAAATGTCTATTTGAAATAATTCTCAGACTTAATTGTAAAACCTGATATAAAAATCACTGAAAATGCTTATTTGTCAGTTGTGTTCTCTAAGCTGTGAGTGCTTATGATGCTGCCAGACTATCCAGGCAGAGGTATTTAATCGAGAATACAGCTCGAGGACCGTGGTGTATGAAGTGATATTTGATCCAGTCACCTTTTGCTTGGAAGCTAATAAGTAAGGCCTTCAGTATGCCTGTATAGACATGCTTTACACTCATCATTTTAATGGCTTTCAGATGTTATTTCTTGACTGTATGATCGATTGGAGGAGTTTTCATATTGGGTATTGTATCGTGACACTTGTAGATAAAGTTTCTGCATCTGATTATCATCTTTTTAAGCATCACAACATTATGTGTGGTTTTCACGACCATGCCACTTGATGATCTGAAACATCCTTCAT
Organism: Trichobilharzia szidati; assembly: GCA_944472155.2. NCBI lineage: Eukaryota > Metazoa > Platyhelminthes > Trematoda > Strigeidida > Schistosomatidae > Trichobilharzia > Trichobilharzia szidati. Next base: position 46,011,035 of record OX235272.1, on the reverse strand, counting down.
GTTTGTCGTTTTGTAGTATTCACATATTCTATTGTAATTATATATATTATATATATAGCGGTTAGGACGCTCGCCGACCACGCCTCATATGGTTCGGGGTTAGATCCCCAGCCGACGCACTCCTTTACCACACTGAGCCAGAAATAATGCTGGTGAAGAGGAAAGGTTGGGCATGAGGCTAGCAACCCCATCCTGTAAAATAAACACTGCTACAGAAACTTCAAGCCATTAGCTTGAAGCCCTATGTTCCACTGGGGAACGTGAAGGAATAAAAAAAATATATCTGTCTGTCTGTCTGGATTCAACATAGAACTTGGCACAGAAGTGCAGCAGTTCGAGTTGCCGCGTTCCAAATAGCACACAAAGGTAGACAGGAAAATGGGTGAAGAGAATCAATAGAGTTTTGACAAGAATAAGAGTGAAACAGAATGAGTAATGGTAGAAAGGAATATGAAAGATTACAGAGACTGAATACATCTGCGCCATTGACAACGATTTTGAGCCATGTCACCTATTGTCTCCAGCCATTGATTCTTAGAGTCCCGACGGCCACAACCCGGAAGTCTGCATCTCCCTACCTGACTCAGTTTAACTGTCAAGGATTTCATGGATTGTTGATGCCATGTTTTTGTTTGGCCACCATTTACTCTTTTCCAACCTGCACCTATATCAGTTAGTAATACCCGTTGGGGGAGGCGATGGTTAGGCATGCGCAGCACGTGACCTAGCCATCTCAATCTATGTAACTTTATAGCCTCTTCGATTGATTTTCCCCCTTTGCCCAACACTCTACGCCTAATGTCAACATTACTTACCTTATTATGCCACCTAACGTGAGAAAGAGATCGTAAACATCTATGATCAAAAACAGACAACCTTTCCATGTCTTCAACTCGTATTGGCCATGTTTCAGAGCCATAGAGAAGGACATATATATATATATATATATAATAACAAAAAAGATTTTTAAATGCGTTTTAATTTCAGTGTGGATTCCGTTAGTGAGCAGCATCAGTTAGGAAATCATTGAAAACCAGGGGGCACTGCACAGGTGTTTTGTCCTTCTGTAGTGCGCTCTTACGACCTCACCAAGGATCGAACTCGTGAGCTTCAGATTATGTGGCCAGCTCGTTGACCATTCAACCACTTCGGCTAGAATTCAGTGACCAGTAAATTCGAGCTTCTATCAATTCACGATATAGCACTACTGTAACCGGTGCCATTAAGGAGCATCGTCTTCACCTTGACATGAACTCCATTGGACACGGCTTCTTATAACAACTTCAGGACATTTATTTACACAGTAGCTACGATTAAGCTAGAGATCGATATTTTAGATGATGGATTTTGTAGGGAATTGCACTAATATCAGTGTAGATTTTAGTTTCATTCCATCACAAGTCTAATTCTTTATGTTTTGTAATTGTATATCTCACCTTGTTTACTTTTACACAGTTCTGTTATCGAATTTCTGTGTTATTTTCCCGGAATCACCAAATATTCTTTGAGAAAAGGTGTCATTATTTGTAGGATATGAAACTAATGAGTCTTAGAAGGTTAAATCTCACAGTACAAAGTAATTAAGGATAGACTATTCAAAAATGATTACTACCAAGATATTTAATTATTTTTTATTAAATAGAAATAGACTACTGGATAGCGGTCATGTCAGGCTGAAGCCAAATAACCTGATTCACATGTAGCAATCGCAATATATTCTCTCTCTCTCTGTTATAGTCTATAAACTTTCAATGTTGACTTGCTTCTGTTTAACAGGTATCATGAATTACTGTTTATTGTCGATACATGTCAAGCTGAATCTATGGGAAAACTGTTTTACTCTCCAAATGTAGTTGCAATCGGTAGTAGTGCAGTGGGAGAAGAATCTTTGTCTGTGAGTGTAGTTAACTACAATTATTTTAACAAATTTCATGACAATATTCTTGTTTGTTGCTTTGTTTGTATTCAAATCATCCTACTTATGTACAGGCAACATAGTTTTTTAAAGTAAGATATACCTTTATAAATATATAATCCCCGTGTTTGTTAAGTCCTAACTATATTTTATTTTAGTCAGCACTAGAGACTCTTCATCATCTATGCTGTTGAAAAATGTCACATTATTATGTTATTGCTTTGCGTTACCAGTGGAACACATGGCTTTAAGTTTGAGCCTTGAAGTTTCAGTAGCAGCGGTGTTTGGTTTTTACGGGGTGGGGTTGCTAACCTCAGGCCAAATCTTCCAATTTTTCTGGGTTTACTACCGGCCAAGTGAGGTGTGTAAGAGTGGGTTGGCCGGGGACCGAACTCCTGACGACGTTCGTAGCTGATGAGTATTCTACCACTGAACAACCACTGTGATAACTGCCGGCTGATTGTGACGATGTGGCTCTTTGAATTAAGCATTTAGCTTTTGGCCAGTTTTTTGGATATAATACAGTAATACAGCTTTATTTATTGACTGATGACGTTTTGGGTAAAATTTATTGACAGTAATCATATTACGGCACTCACAACCTAAGTGTACTACTTTGGATAACTGTAGCTCCGTTGCATGCTGTTGTGCGATTGTGTTTTAGTGCATGTAGTGCAATCTTACTTAATCTATGTAATAACTTGCAATGATTGTCTGGTTAACTACGTAGGTTATTCCAGTAAATCGGGTGAGTTAGTTTATCAAAGCGTAGAAATCAAAGTGTAGGATGATTCATATCAGAAAGATGACTAGCTTGAAAGAAAACTCAGTGATTTCAATGTGTGTGATATCAGATAATCGCAATAAAGTGAGTCAGGTCTACAGTTCTAAAAAGTGATGTAACTAGGCGGAGGCAGAGGTTGACCACTGAATCTTTGTTCTTGGCATTAAGCATGCCTTAGCACGGATACCAGACATATGGAAAATGTTAGTTATAATATTAATGGATAAGAAACAATCTTGCTGTAGAGACAAAATCCATGAGTTCTCTGGCTACCGTTGATACAGTTATGATTCATGCATTATGCTGGAAACGTTTTCAGTGAATAAATAATCCTGTATTACTGAAATCGCTGAAGAATTTTAAGGGAGAATCTCTTCCTACCTGAAACCAAATAAGGCGTCTGGACTGGTACAGATGGCCTCCAGAAGATTCTGCTGCTGATTATGCTGAGGCAGAGATTCTTTAAAAACGGCTGTCGATATCTTTCAGTAAAACATAATACGCTGCCAGACTACGAATAATAGTTTGTTAAGAAACTAGTCGGTCAGCACGTGAAAGACATGCTATCGCATTGGGTCACATCAGTACGCATTAGCTCCCGTGGAGTCTAATACATTTGTTGTACCATGCGTGCGCATGTAAGACGCACTGTGTGAAACACTATCCAGCCTGACTATCAAAGGGAGAACCTAGGTATGTCTTGTGAACTCAGCACACTGATCTACATTTGAGAAGTCCTTCAGGTCCTCTACAAGACTCGATCAAACTTTGCATAGATGAGTCACTAGTGACCGAAAAATTAAAGCCAACGTTATGTATAGAACGAAACACTTGCAGCCTTTGTTTTATCATTGCTGTCATAAAGAGTTATTTTCTCAACACCAAATAATTATTATCCGATTATGTATTCAATTTGAACTTCGTGTTTATTCCTTTTATAGTTATGTTTTTATTCCCGCTTGTGTTGCTTAACTTCGTGTTATTCGGTATATTTTGAATTCCGGCCAGAAATAATTCTGGAACTTTCTCACCCACCTTGTTATATATTCACGAATGCACAACCTAGTTGATGACTTCGACGGGGGGATGTTTCTTCGTTTCAATGGTCTTTGTATTTCGTTGTTGATATTAGTCTGATTTGTTTTGACGATCTCAGTATTTAATTGGTGGATGGTAACTAGCAGTGGAATTCAGGATGCACACTTCGTCCTATTTAGGACTCGTCATCTGGATGTACCTGCATTCAGTATTTAACCTGACCTAATAATTTTTATTGGAAAATTCTGTTAGAACTCAGTTTCATACTGTAATATATGTGAGGTGGGTCTCTATTATGGAAACCATTTTTTGAAAATTGGGTGCTTGAGCGAGCTATCGGAGTCGAAGCCCATGGTCATTCTGGCTTCGCGTACTAAATGGTGTAGTAAGTAGTCAGCGCGCGATGTATGTGGCACACTGTGTTGTTCAGATTTTCGTACAGTTATTTGTTTGTACTTCATGTAGATGCGAATGTGTGAGATTGCTTAAAGCGACTAGGCTTTCAGTCGATTGGGCTCGAGTCCCGTTTCAGCTACGTCAACATAGACAACTGGGTGGCATCATCAGTCACTACACGATAACTGTGGCTCTTAGCCTGGTAGCCTGAATGATCTGTTCCGGGTAGTTGAGTTCAGTCAAACAAATCTTGTATGTTACCTAAAGTATCATGAGAATATAAGGTGTAAAAACACTTTAACACATTAAGTAACTACTCAGTTTAAAATTTTAAACAAACAATAATATTGTACATTATCTATTCAGAAATCTTAAAGACTGTATATACATCTGATATTTCTTTAAAAATTTTGCTCTACACTGTTTTTCCTCTTCAAAAATTCATTCTATAGTTGCATGCTGATCGTGAGATTGGAACCTACGTGTCTGATCGATATTCTTTTTATGCATTTAAATTTTTGGAGTCACTTACACCAGAGAGTAAAAAAACTTTATACGAATTTGTAAGTTATGCAATTTATTAATTATATGCTTTATTATTATAAGTATTAGGTATGTTTGTTAATAGTAACAGTTATAATAATAATGGTGCGTAGATATATAGACATTACAATACATTAAAGTACAGTTCTTCTGTGCATTGTCTGTTGATTTCATACCACTTCACCACTATTATATTATTATTATTCCTTTTGGTTTCTGGTCGAACATAAGGTTTCACCTGCACATCTCCATTTCACTCCGTCCGCTGCACTCCTTTTAACCTAACCTCACCATTGTCCATAACGTTTCATCTCCTCACATCTATCTGTCTGTCTATTTGGTTTCAACATAGAACTTTGCACCGGTGTGCAGCAGTTCGAATCGCCACACTTCACTGAGCACACAAAACCAGATAAGAAAGTGAAAAGAAACGCAAAATAGAGACAGTAAAGCGAGATATGAGGCAAAAAGAATAGTAATATCGAAGAACAATTTAGTTTTATTAAAAATTATAAGTCACAAGGAGTGGATGCATCCACGCCAGCCATTGAGGACGATTTTGAGCCATATCACCGATTGTCCCGAGGATCCCAACCAGGAAGTCTTCATCTTCCTATGTGGCTGGCTTAAACTAACTGTGTGTGTGCCATGTTTTGGTTTGACCGCCACTGGCACTTTTCCAGCCTCACTCAATGTCATTCCATTATGGGTAAATTTTTATTTTGATAGAGTCTCACAGTGTTATACAGTAATATTTACTGATGACGTTTCGAGCACAATTTATTGCTCATAATCAACGGCTAGGCATGCATAACACATGTCCTAACCATCTCAATCGATACAGCTGCTTCACAACTTCGTTTACTGATTTCCCCTCTTTACCTATCACTTGACGCCTCCTCACATGATCTCCTCCATGTTACCCTCAAAGTCATGCCCAACTCGCTGTTTCCCATTTGGGTTCCATTCGAGTGATTGCCTAGCGTGGGATGTTACTCAACGGTCTCCTCACTGTGTGTCCAATCCATCCCTACTTCTTTTGGCATATTTTTGTTGGGTAGTAGGTTCTTGTTTAGGTGGTGCACTTGCAGAGTTCCTTGTTGCTATTCCCTTCTGGTCGGCGAATTTCATCTTCAGTATGCAGCGAAGAGGGCAGGTATTGATAAAAGTTTGCAATAGCCTGTTGGAAAGGCCACTTGTGACGCACATCAATTAACCATAGCGGGGGGGGGCTGTTGACGATATGGAGCTTAACAAATCCACTGGTGTGTTTAACCACATAGTGAATTCTGTTCCTTATTAGCTAGAGCATTCAAGATGATATGCCAAATAGTCCTAAGGAGTAAAGGTTAACTATAGCTTTACGGAATATGGGTTTTCTTTCATGAAAAGATTAATGTTTCGTGTGCAATGTTGGAAGAAAGTGTTTCTGTGATGCTTATTATTATTATTTATTCAACAGAAAATAGAACAAACATCGAAATTCTTTAGGAGTAGGATAAGCGTTTTGCTCTCAGAAATGTGAAATGATTGCTTTATCTATACCTTTTAAAATAATCATTTTTTCTTCTATTAACTTCACTGTATGTTGTTGTCTTCTGTGTCCCCTTATCGGCATTAAAGGTTTTGCAGATGGTTCATTAATGTAGTCGTCCACAGTTTCTGTGAGCTGCAGGTAATATGTCTTACCGATAAGTTCTAATTAAGACGAAGCGCGTGTTCAGCCTTCCACTGCTAGTCACCACTTATCAAATAATATCAAAACATAACACTTTTGAATCGTTTTAAAATGTATAAAGTTGTCATTCATAACCATTCATTCATCTGTAAAATAGGTCCATGTTGTATAGTTAATTGTAGATTTTTTCAATAAGCTACTTGGTGATTGACAGTATTAAGTGAAAAGAGTAGAAATACATACCCAGTGGTATTCATAAGTGGTCTGTACATGGCTGGTGGATTTCTAAATGATTCTGTCTTCATACATGCATTTCGACATCCATTTCATGGTACATTCATATGAATGAAATTTGAATGCGATGGTTTAGTAGTGTAATGGTAGAGGGATCTGATATATTACATCATCATTTAACCTTAGTGAGTTAATATAGTGGGATTTATTGTTCTTGTCTAACTGGATCTTGTTAAACACAAATATCAGTGACTATTGTTCAATACTGTTAACAAACTTCATCACGTAATCGCATGGATAAAAGCTGAGTTCGTTGTGTAACTGTTGTACAACAGTTGGTGCATATTATTATTCCCTTGGGTTGCGAGTGGAACACAGGGCTTCAACAACACATTTCCATTTTTTTCTATTCGGTGCTGTCCTCTTCAACTGGGTCCACGATTGTCCACAATGTCTCATCTCCTCTAACTCGCACGATTTCCTCCATGTCACTCTCGCACTGATGATCCAATCGTCGCTTCCCATTCTGGTTCCACTCGAGCAATGGCCTGGTGCGCGATGTGATTCGACAGTCTCCTCAACGTATGCCCGATCGATTTGCATTGTCTTCTACATATTTGTTGAGCAATGGACTCTTGGTTGGTTCGTTACATTGCAGAGTTCTTGTTGCTAATTCTTTCTGGTCATATTGTGGCTGAGAGCTGACTGCGAACAAGCCAAAATTGTAGACAGCAATTTACGTCAGTGCTATGTCTCGAATCGGGGGCATGACACAAACAATGACAAAGCTTAACCTTGAGGAACTTACCAACCAATCACAGCAGACTTAACGTGTGCAAATTGTATAATTTGCAGATATATGGCTTAACTTTCTGAGAAACGGTCGCAAGCAGTACAGAATAACCTTGAGCAAGAGAACAACTAATCAGAAGACGTTGCTTCTCTGCTAACAATAACGCTAATAATAATGTGTATAAAAATCCATAAATATCTCTTGATTTTCTCAATAAACGATCTGTTGCCTGGCCTTTGACTTCTGTCGTTACAATATGGAGCTAGCGGAGGCAGCTGTTGATAAAAGTCTGTAATTTGTTGGAAATCCTTTTCGTAACACTCACTGCAACTTCATGACCTGTGACTGACTTCACTTTTATGTTGAAAATCCGAATCTTGTTCTTTATGCTGACTGAGTTAAAGTAGAAGATTCTCAAACTGTTTTCAGGTTGATGACGGCGTATCTCACTTTTCCTGTTCTGGTTGTGATATCTTCCCCCTTCTATCGCCTGTGGTTGAAACCGTGCTTCCTAGATAACTTAAGGAAGTAACCTTTGTCAAATCCCTCCCGTTGATGGTGATTGGTGCTGTTGGTTGGTTGGTTGCCTTCATCATCTTGGTCTTCTCTATGTTCACCTGCAGTCCTGTCTTCGCCGCCTGCCTCTTCTACCAGTTTGTTGATTTTTACCTGTAAGGCTTCAAGTTTGTGTGACATTAGATATCAACCATCCATGTGCGAAATCCAGATCTTCTTATCTGTGGTCCAACGTATTGCTGTCTTCTTACCCCCATGTACAGTCTGACGCATAATCCAGTCCACCACAATTAGGAATATCATCGATGATAATAGGCAAGCAGCCTTGTCTTATTTCTGTATGGACTTCGAACGCCTCACTAAGTTTTCAGTTGTGTTTAATTGATTCATAATTTATTCCTAATAACAATGATAACGATAAAAAATCATCCTCTTTTACGATGATGATTATGAGTAACCAGTTGAAGTATTTTATTTTGCCTCATTTACTATTAAAATACAAACTTGGTGCATTATTGGCACCAAGAGTTGCGCCCCGGAAAGTCACATAGTTTGTGTGAGGACTGCGATACTTACTGCCCGGACACTCAGACCGAAGCAGGTGGTTGTCTTGTGCCACCATCCTCGAGTCTTTGACTATAGGTTTGATTCAAAAGGCAGTGGGGCTAGCGTCAGGGGGTCTACGTTGCCATGGTTGTAGCTGACCGAAACAGGGGATTTCAGGTACATCCAAGTGACGAGTCCCAGTCGGGACGAAATGCGTATGCTGGATTCCACTCCTAGTCACTATCCACTAAATCGCCTCATGTTAATCCTCAGACATCGTCAAAACGTTTGTACTGGGAGCCGAAATATCACGAAATGCTGACCGTTTCAGTCCAGTTACTCAATGGAAAGATGAAAATTAATTTGAAGTAATTACGTAGAAGTTGATTTTAAAAAAGAATATTATCTCATTAATAATTTATCGCGAACGAATTAAAATCAAGAAAAGAGAAGAGGCTAAATAAAGTGTCTTCTATCATGATAAATTGCGGTTTCGATGGCTAAAAGCTTTTCAGGAATGAGTACTGGTAAGGCGGATCTGTACTGATTTTGGCACGTTATCTTTTGCCTGTCATAGTTCATCCTTTGATTATGCTATCTTCGTATGCTATCTTCACTAATCTGAACAACTTCGTTTTTCAAGTGTTGGTTTGTAGGGATTCGATTGGTTACAGGATTTCATCATGAGCTGACATTAGTTAGAGAACCATTGGAAAACCTGGGAGTACTGGACAGTTGTTTCATCCTAGTTTGGGACTCTTCATCAGTACGCACCCATAGGGATTTGAACCTAGAACCTTCTGGCTTTTGTTCTTTACGATTCTCACAAATCTGTGTGATTTTTCAGGCTATAAATATACATTTCTTTTCATGTTAATTTGAATGCTTCCCATTTAGTAGCATTGTATGCATCTTCACATAGACATGTCTTGTTTTATGTTGGTCATACAAAAGAAAAATAATATAATATGCATTTAATCCCTTTTTTCCTTTCCCTTTTGTTTTGTTGGTGAATTAGTCTCATTTGTGTCCATATTCACTTTGTCAGTCAACTGTAGTCACTCGATCTGATTTATTTGGACGTGATATACGCCGTGTCCTCGTAACAGATTTTTTTGCTAGTGTACGTCATATCATTCCTGGACCAGTATTACAGTTTAACACATCCGTGTCGTTGAATGAAGAGGATTCGAATCTGAATGAAACGTAAGTCCATTAAACTGTGTGTATTATGGTTTTCTTGTTTTCACTTCAGGGAGTTGTATGACATTTTCTATAACACTATACGTACCGTACTTGTTGATTCAATCTTTACACAATAAGGTTGTAACTACTAGTACATGAGCCAAATATGTCATATTTCTCCTGGAATTCTTGCTAGCTCATTGTCCATCAATTTCAATCGTTAAATTTACATCATAAACCAACATCATTTGGAGAGATCATTGAAAACCAAGGAGCACTGGACAACTGTTTCGTCCCAGTCAGAAACTCTTCATCAGTGCGAACCCACGACCCTGTCAGGAGTCAAAGCCGGGACCTATAGTTTACGGGACCGAAATAGTTAGCCACTTGAACTGGATTTCAATGACCTCAGAATTCTAATTTTGTCAACTTGTGATTTAACACTTCCCTCACCAATATTTCCTATGAGAATCCAATTCACCTTGACTTGACGTACCCTATTGGTCACGACTTTCCACTGCGCGGCTTCAGGACATCTATCCAATAGTCACCAGCGAGCAGGCAATTGATATTCGGATTATAGGATGAATGGTCAGCGAGCTTAGTTTCGTCGCCTGAAGGTCCCAACTTCGATCCCTCGCAGAGTCGTGGTTGTGCACACTACTGAAGAATCCCAAGATAGGACGCAACAGCTGTCCAGTGCTCCTCGGTTTCCAGTGAACTTTCTAACTGATGTTCATAACGCAACTATAACAATTGAAATTAATTCAAAATTCCCACAAATAATGCTAATGTCTACAAAACCCACAAACACTCCGGGACGAACCTTTCAGGTTGAAGCATCCAGTTAGTCGTACTAGAAGAACTGGTAATCTATCGAATCAGTCTGTCTGTTTTCAACATAGAACTTTGCACAGATGTGCAGCAGTTCAAGTCGCCACACTCCATTTAGCACACAAAGCAAGAGAATAAAGTAGAAGAAATCCACAATACAGACAGTAGACAGGGAAATGAGACAAAAGGAATAGTAATAACGAAGAACAATGTAGTTTCACTGGGTATCATAAGTCACAAGGAGTGGATGCATCTGCGCTATGCATTGAGAACGATTTTGAGCCATATCACCGATTGTTTCCAGCCTTCATTCGTTTTGCCGTCCTGAGGACCCCAACCAGGAAGTGTATATCTTCCTACGTGACTGGCTTAAACTAACTGTTGTGGATTTCACTGACTGGTGTCATATTTTGGTTTGAACACCACTAGCTTTTTTCCAGGTTGACTCTATGTCAGCTGACAATGCCCGTCGAGGGAGGCGATGGCTAGTCATGTGTAACACATGTCCTAACCATCTCAATCGATGCAGCTTGACAGCCTCATCTATTGATTTCCCTTCCTTACCTAGCACTCGACCGATGCCTAACCTCAATATTGCCCACTTTATTATCTATCGAATATTTTACGATGACTGTGAAGTCAAATACATAGATCAAATCAGTAGATTGGGTTCAGAATACGGGAATAGACCATAAACAGACCCTAAACCATATTGTAACGAATGCACTAACACACAATTTTGCGACCCACAGTTCTAAATAGTAATATATAGTCAAGTGGAAGAAGACGGCGATCACTGAATTTTCCACCTATTGAATCATCAACATCTACATCGGAGATGTGGAGGACATCATTACGGATAAAATCGAAAGATGAGAAATACTAGGACTACATGAAAAAATGTAGAAAGTGACGTGTGTGTGTGCACCTTGATAGGATTATGGTTGGTAAATTGTGCTCATCAGTAAATTTCTGTTTTTATTTGTGCCAAACTTAAACTTAGCACACTGTGGAAACGTGCTACACAACAGAACTTCCATATTAGTTTGTTTATTACATATATCACACAGTGAAACAGTATTATTTACTTACTACCACAGTGCCCAAGTTTTACACATATATTAACAACAGAACTTCCCTTTAGAGAAAAATGCGCTTGAAGAATAAGGATGCGTGGTCATGTTAGGGGTGGGGTAGGAGATTGGAGTTACCCAACCTTGGTTGTATCAGGTCATTTTTATGAAGAGGAAGGTCACATATTACTGTGAACTATGTCAGGTGAAATCTTTCTGTTATTGAAGTGAAGAGAAAGGCGAAAATCCATCATTTATTTACCTTATAATTGTTATACTGCAACTTGGATTATATTCCCTCCATATCTTATACTAACACATTACTTAGTTTGGCACTTAGTTGTCACCACCTCTGCTATACACAATTCACACAGCTGATTCGTCGCGCGTTATTGCAGAAAAAACATGGTATACTCACTGCGTTTAAATTAGATTCCTTACTACTGTTCCCTAATGGGACATAGCGAGAGCTCCAACAGTACATCTCGATTTCATCCTGTTTTCTGCAGCCCTCTTTAGCTGGCTCCATGATTGCCCGTAAGCTTTCAAATCCTCACGTCACCCGTTAACGGCTAAATGGTCGTTCCCCGTTTGGGCTCCACTCGAAGGTTTGGCTGGCACGCTATGTCAGTCAATGGTTTCCTCAACTTGTTTCCAATCCATCTCCATTTAGTTCTGAATGTTTGTTAAACAATAGGTTCTTAGTTGGTTCCTTTCCAGAGTTCCTTATTGCTTAACCTTTTTTTTCGCCGGTCATTTGATCTTCAGTATGAAGCCAGCGAAGGCAGCTGTTGATGAAGACCTGCAGTAGCCTATTGTAAATGCTTTTAGTGACCGCACCAAGTCTCTGAATCATATAGAAGCACTAATGGATTTGACACAAGTGTTGATAATCTGAACCTGGTTCTTTTAATGCTGATTGTAGTAGATTGTCATACTAAATTTCAGAGTAATGAATGTCTGTTCTTGCTCTTGCGTGATCCCTTCTGGCTTTGAAATTCTCATCCGTGCCAACTGCCTTGATGCTGCCGCCTAAATGAGTGAAAGAATTAACCTCGTTCAAATTTCTCCCGTTGGCGGTGACTGATGCTTGTTATTGCCGTTGGTAAATATCTTCACTTCTATGTCTTCTCTATGTTTACTTGAAGTCCTGTCTTCGTTGCTTCGATTAAATTACTAGGCATTATTCTACCAATAGGATTCAAATCTCGCCTACCAGTTTATGATTGACTTACGAATCAGAGTAGTATTCAGTATTGCCAAACTTTGAAGAATCACTCAAAATAAGGGGATGAAAATGTAGTTCTAACTTAGTGTAGAGATTAACTACATTGTATTATTATTATTTTCAAAACTTAGTTTGTAGGGATTTGTTTTGTTTCAATTTTGATCACGGAGTGATATCAGTTAAAGAAGTATTGAGAAACTAGGAAGTACTAAACAGATGTTTCGTCCTAGTTTGGGACTCATCGGGAGTACGCACTCACCGCCAAGATTTTGAACCCAGGACCTTCCAGTTGCAGGTCAAGTTCATAGACCATTCAGCCACTGAGACCCGATCCAATGGCCCGTAAATTCTAACTCCTGCCTATTTATGATTTGTAGCGCAATCACCAGCCGATGTCATCATCAAGTAGCTCTGTTCTCTTACTTGACTTGGGGGATCTCTCTGGTCACAACTTCTCACTAGAGCTCCTGCTACGAGTCATTAGCGAGCATCTGATTAATTTCGAAGTTAGCTTGAAAGGATTTGACCTGTTTCAAGTGTAACCACGGATTGATATCAAGCATTATTATTAGTATTAGTGTTATGACTATTATTATTATGACTATCAACCGCAAACTTAGTACGATATGGGCACCGACTGACGCCCCACACTGTTACATGTATTCAAGTATTCAGTGCTTCAGTTTCATTAGGTTCGTTTCTGTTCACGATATGCACCAAATAACTTGTGTTTAGTTATAAGTGTTTGCTTGACTACCTTTCTAGATGCTACTTTCCAAATCAATCATTATATACTCTACCTAGTAGTGAAGTATATAATCCTTTTTTACGAGTTGATCACGAATTGATATCAGTTAGAGAAGCCTTGGAAACCAGCACTGGAGTGCTGGACAGTTGTTTCATCCTAGTTTGGGAACCAGCGGCAGTATACACCCACCGCCACGGTTCGAACCCAGGACCTTCCGGTTACAAGGCAAGCTCGTATACAATTCAGTCACTGGGATCCGATTCAGTGGCCAGCCTATGAATTCTAACTTCTACCAATTTGTGATTTAGCGCGACCCCAGTCGTGATCAGTGAGGTCCATCCAGTCACGTGTGAGGATGGATGTCCCACTGGTGATATTGGTTGGGGTCGCGCTAAATCACAAATTGGTAGAAGTTAGAATTCATAGGCTGGCCATTGAATCGGGTCCCAGTGGTTGAATGGTATACGAGCTTGCCTTGTAACCAGAAGGTCCTCGGTTCGAACCGTGGCGATGGGTGTATACTGCCGCTGATTCCCAAACTAGGATGAATCGGCTGTTCAGTACTCCTTGGTTAGTGTTCCAATGGTTCTCTAACTGATATCAATTCGTGATCAACTCGTAAAAACAAAACTAACCCTTACAAACCAACTATAGAAAATGTATTATCTTCATTTTTTTCCTTTTTTTCAGCTTAACTGATGCAAATATCAAGAAGAAACAGTTTTCTTATATTGAACCTATTGATCGTGATCTGTGATCTTTTTTTCTTGTACTTTTGTGTTTAATTGTTTATAGCAGTTTATGGCAACATTTTTTTTTTCCAAATTTTATATATTTCTAAATTTCTTTTTAAAAGAATCTCTGTTGAATACATTAATATAAAAGAAAATTTTTGGTTTCTCCTAGTTAAGCTAACAGTTGAAAAGGTGTATACTTGTTGCGACGTAGCGTTAATTGTTCGTCTAACTTGACTAGAATGCGCCTCCAGAACACGGCACTATAGCCAACCAACTGAGTTAAGCTGTCAATGTTTAGCTGTGTCGGTAATTTACAGCTATGGTGACGTTTAAAGTTCTCGCCTGTTAAATTTTGGACAAAAGAAGAACTTATTGGGCAGGATAAATATATAGTACGTTGGTTCTTGTCAGCTGCGTACAACCACCATGAATACTTTCAATATCAATACTTTGATTCAACACTAGTTGTTAGTAACTAGTAATATGTGTCTAGTCCTTTGTTTCCATCAATCAGGTGTAGAATGTGGCCACCATTCTAGGTGGCTGGCCATCACGATGTGCTGTGAATTTGTTTGCATTAGATGGTTGGTATCCATCGGCAGGAAGCCTTGCACATAGATTTCGTGCTTGTTGGCACTCACCAGTCAGAAAGGGGTATCCGCCATCTTGAAGGAACTCGTATGCCTTTTCAGAATCGAGCCTGTGTCACCCAATGGTGCAGTCAGAGACATTACCACTGAGCTAATCGGGCTAGCGATTGGTCTCCAATCAAAGGACTGAACGCATAACACAAGGCACTTAGTGTTTAATCAAAGTGTCTAATACAGTCCTAAAGGAGGTCAATCGCGACCCCGATTAGCTCAGTGGTAGTGTCTCTGACTGCACCGCTAGATGATACGGGTTCGAATCTCAAAGGGGACAAGCACAAAACTTAGGTGCAAGGCTTCCTGCCGATCGCCTCCAACTATCTGATAACATTATTATCAATATACACAAAATATTCAATCAAATACTTTAGTCATTGATCATATAGATGATGGATATTAATGTCACGTGATTAAGTAACATAATCGAAGGGTATAAATGTCGTTGTCAATTTCGTTAGTATTTATAGAAATGATTTTAGAATTACGAGTTAATGATACAACTTGAATACAGGTGTAAAATCAACAGTATACACTTACGTAAAATGCACTATATAGATGGGCTACTCCAAAAAAGACTATGTCATATTGTGGTGAGAGCTGTCTGCTAGCCAAATTGGTAGACAGCAATTTACACCAATGTTTACGTCCCAAATCTTGGTCAGGAGAAAAAAACAAGAACGAAGACTAACTCAACAACCAATAACAGCAGACTTTGCGTGGGCGGTATGAATCGCAGATATATGGTCTGACCTTCTAAGAAACGGCCACAAAGGGATGACAGAATAACTTTCAGAGGGAAAACAACCAATCAGAAGACGCTGCTTCTCTGCTAATAATAACGAATAATAATGTACATAAAAATATGTAAATATCTCTTGATTTCCTCAATAAACGATCTGTTGCCTGGCCCTTGTCTTCTATCGTTACAATATTACTAAGGGTATTAAAGGTTGTCGGTAGGGCAAATAGTATGTCACTAAGTCAGCTCATCAGTGTTGTAGTCGACCGACAGCTGAACTCGTGCGATAAATGGTTTAAATACATATTGTCTAACCCTCAACACCCTCTCTATTCACACATAACTCTCGCCTTGCATCTCATCAGGTAGGACTAGAAGTCATCATAAAAGGTCATATTCTTTGACAATCAGGTAGGAACACTCAGCGATATCCTATTTGGCCCACCCACGTTCTATGTGATAAAGATAGTGTTAAGTGTGAAAATTACAACCGGCTTTGTAATTAGCAAAACAAAATTGCCTCTTTTATCTTCACTTATCTGTAATTTATGGTGACACTATTTCAATTAGCTCAAAATTTTAGCCATTAACATTATTATCATTGATTTACACTTTTTTTGTAAATTTTTTGACTGAATTGTACTTTGAATATAGAAAAAATCCCCATTCATACATTTGGAAAACAGAAAGATTGAGCGAAGAAATATTTACTTTTCAATTAGATCCTCATCTCTGGCTCTACTCTAATATACACGTATAGCATTTTTATTACAATACACAACAGTTTACCAAACAAGTGGTGATATGTTTGTTAACAATAATTAAACAGTGTCAAAATGTCAATGGGTTGATAATTAACGAAGAAAATCAATACACATTTAAAAGGTAGAAGTGGTTAGAATAAATTAATTTTACAAGGATAACATGTAATTAAAGATGAAGTGGTCAAAATAAAAATAAAATAATTTGAACAATTATAATTTTTATAGGTTTAGGGGGAGGGGGGCGACGTAGTCCTGTTTATGCATTCTTGTAACGATGGCCACGGTAAGGAAAGTGGCTGTACAAATTTCTTCTGAACACATAGGCTTGGCTTCTTCAGGTGGATTCCGATTGCCTCAGCTGTCTGTAGAAGACGAACTCGTAGAGCAAAGTTAAGATTAGTCGGAATGCGATAAATAATTTTAAATGCAGTATTAACATCAACTTTGTGCTCAGTATCAACAAGGTGTGCTAAAATAGAACTACGAATAGATCTTGTTTGTCCCTTGCTTAACCATGATGGATGATGTTCGGAAATACGACGATGAACCTGCCTAATTGTACGCCCAATGTAGCTGGCTCTGCAGCTGCAGTCAAACTGGTAGATACACATAGAAGAGGCAAAATTAGGTAGTTTATCCTTATTTCTCGAACATAGAATAGGAGTGGTTTTGAAGAGACAACGTACCTCTGCTGCATAATAAGCTCTTTTAACTGCATTCTTCAAGCGTTGTGTTATTATTTCGCTGATGTTGTCACCGAGGAACTGCAATTTTATGAACATTGGTTTTTTCGGAACTGTAGCCATACTGACTGTCTTTGGTGCTGAATTCATATTAGTCTCAATAAATTTATCTGGATATCCATTTTTTCTAAGTAATTCTTTAATAATCTTTATCTCCTCATTGGGGCAGTCTGAACAGATTAACTTAGCCCTATGAACCAGACACTTTACCAGGTTGCGTTTATATTTCAAAGGTACAAAACTCAAAAAATGAGTGTACTGACCTGTTGTTGTAGGTTTCCTATACACACTCCTAAGTGTGCCATCTCCTTTCCTTGCCGTGAAGACGTCTAGGAATGAGATACTATCATTACTTTCTTTCCCTATGGTAAAGTTTATTGCTGAATGTGCATCATTAAACTTGTCAAGGATATTCATTGCATCATTCTCATCTTTCATAACCACAAATGTATTATCCATATATCTACAGTAGAAATCCATGTCATTAATTACTCCTTTCAGTGGTCCATTCTCTAATTTAGCGAGGAAAAAATCAGCTAGGATTGGTCCTAATGGTGAACCCATAGCTACACCATCAATTTGTCTGTAATATTCATTATTGAATAAGAAATGAACATTCATTGTACATCTTAAAATAATTGTTAATACCAAAATACTGCTATTAATCAATTTAAGCTACTTGTATCCTGTGATATAAATTTTTCTTAATTTTTGCTGTAATCGAGTAAATTAGATGTCATATTGTACCAAATCCTGAGAGTTATACACTGTCTCATATGTATGGCTTGGGAATAAAGCAAATTATTATTATTTCCGATAAATAAGGTCTTTTGACATTCTTTCACTGCTGACAATCTTCTCAGATAAATCCCTTACAATCTACAGGATAACTTTCATATATAGGTGCATATAGCTGTTTTTAGGAGAAAATTTTATGAGTAGAATGAAAAAACTTTTTTGTTACTGAGACAGAAGGAATTATATTGGTTTCTTTTTAGCAATGGGATGATGAAATCGCTAAGGGAGATACTTCGGTGGGGAATTTCTTATGGTGCCATCATCTCAATTACCTTATAATTTTAGTTATGACTATTATGAGCATTTTAAAGTTTTTGTACATTTTTGACAGGAGAAGGCTGTCTTTGATTATAGGTGCCCGCGTTCTATCTTCTCTTCCTTTGTGTACTACATGGAGGCTGAGTAGCAACTCGAACTGGTGCATATCTGTGCAAAGTTCTATGTTGAAACCATTCAATCAGTCAGTTTTGACTTTATTATCACAGCTAATACCAAAAAGCTGCTATTGTCAATTTTATTTACCTATACCCTGTAATGATCTCTGGGAGCGAACCAACCAGGAACCGATTGTGCAACAAATCTGCAAGAATAAATGGAGGTGGATTGGCCATACTCTGAGAAAACCATTAAGTGACATCACACGACAGGCCATCGCTCGAATGACACCCAAATGAGAAGCGGCGAGTTGGTCGTCAGTGTGAGGCTGGGGTGACATGCAGGAGGTCATGTGAAGAGGAGATGAAAGCATGTGGGCAGACGTGGAGTCAGGTGAAAATGTTGGCAGAGAACTGAACGCAATGGAGACGTGCGGCTGAAGCCCTACGTTCCTCTAGGAACTAAAGGAAATAATAATAATACCCTGTAATATTTATTTTTCCTTTTACTGTCACCTATTAAATTATAAGAGCGAAATAATTTGGTTGAAAAAAAGACCACAAAGAGGTCTGGTAAAGAATATAGATGAAAACAAATTAAGAGCAGGAAATCACGCTGTCAAAAGCAAATACAATTAAGATAACAAAAGCAATTAAATAGTGTAAAGTATATTTACGAAGGTGAAGCAAGATTGACAATGGCTCCCTTTTGGACGCATAAATTTGGTTTTATTCCTTCAGTGATACACAGCAACCTGGAGTTGTAGTGAACTTTAATTATCTAAAAGGATTTTAAGGCATCGATTTCATCAACACCCTGTAACCGATGGCTAGCAGTCTCACTGCTGAGGACTTTTGCACTTTTTAGACTCAAGTTTCATGGAACATTCTCACAAATCCTTTTTTTTCTGTTCGTCTGATAAACGTTCTTTTTTATGTACATGTAAATTGGTATATGTAATCAGAGGTAACACGGAAGGAGGGATTTGGCAAACTTAGATTGTCTTAGTGAGCATTTTATTCAGTGAATTGTGATAAGTTTGCTTCAGAGTAGCATTTATTCGATATTTAATTCTTCCGGATGCCTTATCACCTTTTATAATCCAAGATCAAGGAAGACTTGCTTCTTTTCGACTGTATCAAATGTTGCTTTTATATTTGTTATCCTCTTGTGTTTATCAATGAATTCTCGAGAATATCCATCGTCTCGTAAACACTTTTCAGTGATAGCCAGCTCACCATTAAGTCTTTCTTTCAAACAAAGTTTTTCACTGCAGCGGAACAATGTCCTCACCAAACCTTTCTCGGGGCTTATTGAACACAAACTATCGAAATGCAAATATGGTCCGTCCCAAAATTCTTTGTAATGAATTTGTATCTTTGTGTACTTCGATCTGTAGAAGTCCGAGATCCAAAAAGTGAAACTTTCTATTTTGTTCACATTTCATAATGAGGTGTATATTCATATGTGCCTTATCGAGTACGTTATGTAAATGGAAGGTACGCTTAATATCATCTCATATAATAAACGCGTCATCAATATATCTCTTGTATACAGTTACATCATCTTTCGCGGTTGTTTGTTCAAGGCTTATTCAGTTAGAGGTACTCGGTGCTCGATCTTTGCTCAATTACTCACCTTAGTTTATGAATAACCATCCGGAAATATCTCTTTCATTTCGATCGATTGGTCAGTTTTTCTTTTACAGTTGCAAGGCAGTTGATCTAAACACAAATATTTAACAGTCAGTTTGTAGGCAAGCTCGTTGACCATTCAGCCACTGGGACTCGATCCAGTGTCTAGCTCATGAATTCCAACTTCTACCAATTCTTGGTTTTAGCACGACCACCAACCAATGTCATCGGGGATTATTTGTGGACCCCACTGGTCACGATTTCTCACTAGAACCCCAGCATAGTTGGATCGGGTCCCAGTGGCTGAAAGGTCTACCAGCTTGACATGTAACGGGAAGATCTTGAGTTCGAAGTCCGGTGGGTGAGTACTGCCGAAGAGCCCCAACTAGGACGAAACGACTCCGTCCAGTACTCCCTGGTTTTCAATGGTCCTCTGACTTACATCAATCTGTAATCAAACTTGAATAAACTTTCAGACCATGATGTAAATGAAACTTAAAACCAGGATTTTAGCTTGCGCGGTAGTTATTGGTTGATTTTTATGTCAAAAGCGTTTAAGGATTTGTGTCAACTGAGTTTACGTTTTGGAATCGAAATCGAAACCATCACTAGCACACAGATGTTTATTTCACGAATCAAACTTGATTAGGCGAATGGAGCTTAGCTGTTGTATTTAATCCCAACTTTCAGTCTATTTTTATTTCATACTATGGAAGAGTTAAGTGAATCAATCGTCAGTTCAACAAATCAACTGTTTTGCACAAAAGTGTGTCAGTTGTCTGCGAAAACTATTTTGACCATTGTAAGTCATTCGCTTGCATGTAATCATACAATAGGATAAAATTACTAAAAGCCCAGGAGGTCATAATATCTTACGAACAATCATTCCATATAGCTTCAGTTAGCTGAGAACTGTAATTACTGCTTGCATTTGTAAAAAATTCCCCTTCAAACACTTACAAGTAGAAGGTCTGTTGAAGGTATGCAGTGAGCGCCCGATGGATTTGGCATGCTGTTTTGTTCCATTGTTTTCCTGACCAACGTTATATGAATTTCATTTGGGTTAGGATATATTAAACAGTTCTGTGGTGTTAGAGTGATAGGCACACTTAAGCCATTTGACGTAGATCAAAGAGGCCAGCAAAGTATATTATTTTCGTAAATTTACTTCAAAACTATATAGTTCTATGGTGTTGTACAAGGTCATGACTACATGATCTTACTGTCAGTTTCATGACCTTTAACGACAGCACGTAGCTGCTCAGCTTTCAGGTGAATTTATGAAAACAATATGTTTTAATGAGCTATCTTTTCGAATTTACTTCACAACCATCCTTTTCATCAATATCCTGGTAATTCTGCTGTTTTGGGAGAAACCTGTAGCTGTAAGTAATTCCCCAGAATTATTGGCAACAGCATTCAACACTGAAAATTAGATACTGGCCCTCACCGTTTTAGTCGATTTGTTTAGTTGAAAACTTCCGGTAAAGCATCCACACCATTTAGCATGCGTGTGTTACGTTCGTTCGTTCGTGCACTATCCGTAGCTAGTTAAGCAATCATGTGGCACCCCTATTCGGTCCCGAAATATAACTCGTAATTTGGACGATCAATTGTGGTGTTTTGCCTTGCTTTTGGTCTACGCGGAACGAATACTATAGAAGTTCTGGGTAATAGATCTTGTGTTAGTATACTTCGTACTGTCCGTGAAACGGTGAGTCCTAGAGTGGTCAATAAAGAACAATCGGTCAAATCTCTCCCGTCGACGGTGATTAGTGCTGGTTGTTGTTGCTGTTGGTGGTGGTTGGTAATCTTCATCACCTCCGCCTTCTCTATGTTCACCTGGAGTCCTGTCTTCGCTGCCAGCCTCTTCTGCCAGTTTGTTGATTTTCGCTAGCAAGTTTAAGAGTTGGAATGACATTAAACATAAATCACCTGCAAAATCCAGATCTTTTAGAGTCTTCTTATTAGTCGTCCAGAGTCTAACTGTCTCCTCAATCTCAACGCACAGTCTGACGCATAATCCAGTCCACCACAACTAGGAATATCATCGGTGATAATAGGCAGTCACCGTTGTCTTACTCCTGTATGCATTTCGAACGCCTCACTCAGTTTATACGTTGTGGATCACCCGACACTTGAAATTGTCATATAGTCACTTGTTTATGTGGGCGTCGGTGGCATAGTGGTTAGGACTCTCGCCGACCATGCACATAGTCCAGGGTTCGATCCCCTGCCGACGCACACCCGATATTTATAGTCGGCCTGCAAAATTTGGGCTACCGATATCACATGCTGAAAATTCCATACTTGTGCTGAAAATACGGTGTGGCATCAAGCTGTAATCAAAATTAAAAAATTAAAATTGAGTGATTTTGATGAAGATTTAGGGACTGCGAACCGTAGTGTTGAAGTAGTTTCCAAATTACTTCCCGGTCGACGCTGTCTGGCGAAGGCCTTCTCGAAGTTGACGAAGTTCAGGTGCAGGTTTGACTGCCATTTTATTCTTTGTTCGATGGCGTGGATGATGTGTAAAGTTGCGATTTGAGCATCACTTCACTCCAATTCTTGCAGAGTGAAGCGTAAATCTCCATTCTTTGGTAGTTTGACACAGTAGCCTTTCTTCCAGACAGTAGGCAGTTTTCCTTCCTTCCAAACCTTTTAAAATAGTGGCTTGAGCGTGTCTGCCACAGTCTCTGAGCCCGTTTTAAGCGCCTCGGAGGAATTCTGTCTGGTTATGCTGCCTTCCCGGCCAGAAATGAGCGGCTTGATTCCATTCAGTATATCTGCTTTGATTGAAGGATTGGTGTCCACTGTTGCCCAATTCTGTTCGTGCTGTTGGTGGTGGGTGTGCTTCTGGGTGAGATGCAAGTGATGTTCGATTCAAAAATCCTTTGAAGTGACCAGCCCACTGTTATCTTTGTTCCTCCTGCTCTATAACTGGGTCCCCTTGACTATTTTTCATTAGTGTCATCTGGTTGGCCTTTTCCTGAATAGAGACCTGGTTATCTGACATAATGTTCTGAGGTATCTTTTACCTGCAGCCCGTTCTGCTTCAGTTGACAGTGTCGTAGAATTGTCTTTTGTCTTTCCTAGCACTCTTCTTCACTTCTTTATTTAGCGCAGTGTACATTATAATCCACCTCTGGGTTGGTTAGTGATCTATTTCACAATCTTGTCCCCTTTTATTGCTCTCCGGGTGTCCGTAGAGGGTGATTCTTTCCCTCACCTCCTTTTATTCCTAAAACCGCCGTAGACATCTGCCTAAACATAACTTGCAGAGAGCTCCATTGTCCTTTCACAAAGGTTGCTTCAGTGATACTACTTAATAGCTCCGACTTCGCTGTGGTGGCTGTAAACGTGAATGAGTGAAAGTCCGCGAAGGTTTACCCTTGCCATCCATTTCGTGGGTAGTCTCTAGGCCCTTGGTGAATTATTTTCGTTTATTGTTTACTCACACATTGGGGTTCATATCGCCCCTAAGGATTTAGGTATCGCCATTTGGGATGTTATACATTGTGTTGGTAGCTGTCCATGGGAATCTCCCTTCTTCTCTTGTTCTGAATTGCTTTTAGGTGCAAGGCACTGGTTATTTGTATCTTTGCTTCCTTCTGAGTTGAATCCTGTCGTCATGATCCTAGGAGAGACTGCTTCCTACCGCATAAGAGCTTTGACAAAAAATCTATACGTCTTCTGATGTCTTGAAAAATTCTGGGACAGAGACAGACTCGATTCATATCCATAAAAGATCAGAAGTGCGCGTTGGTTCAAGTCTGTGTAGTGCAAACTTTATTGAAGACAATCTGCCGTTCTAAAATGGAGCAGACAACGTATAAATGAAAAGAAAGGTTCGTCACGAAGAGGTTTTGGTCGGTGATAGTTTTGAAACCCCAGTACTTACTTATATGTACTATACACGGATGCCAGCACTCCGTTTAGCAAACGGATCAAGTTGGGCTATCTGGTTTATCAAGGTGTCATCGTTAAAAAAACTAACATCTGACTTCAGTGGCAAAGGAGTTAATTTATAGGACTGTACCCTCAGTGTAGCGAATAAATCAATTTGCAGACGTAAAGAATTCGTCATGTAATTCAAGAAAAGTCGACTGCAATGATGGAATTAGCCAGTGCATCACAAAGATGGTTATATACTGCAGAATGGGTTGTAAGGGATAAGACATGGATTCACCTGTAATAAGGAGATCTCCCAAGGCCATTGTGGTTGAAGTCTTTGTGGTTAAATTTTGCGCATGGACGCCAGAATACCAGTATACAATGGTCAGCATATTCACTACTCCATTCTTTGACGAACGATGCCGCCATCAGGCGATACATTCGACTACAAGAGTGATATTTGTAAACCACTGGCGGTGACTCTGATTTTAGACAAAGTCATGCAGCAAGATTTCCAGTAAAACTCATCAGCTCTAGACTTCACTTTCCTCTGCCATGAGTTCTAATGTCTCGTAAAATCTAGCATCCACAGGATCAATGTGTATATCGCTTCATCAAGTGACTGGACCGCAGACTCTCAGGTCACTGACGATGCTGAATATAGTCATTCCATGGGAATGGAATTTCGGGTAACGCATTCATACATTCTTTGGGCTGTCTCTAATAGGTGAAAACGTGGTGCTGTGTGAATAAATGAAGAGACATTTGCAGTGTGTTTGAACGAGTTCGCAAGTGCTGGAACGACTTCATCACTCTTGGCACACTAGATGCTGGAGATCCATACAGCAAAAAACAAATCTGTGATAGAAATCAGGTAATCAAAAACTATATTTGTACACGAGATGCATCATGGCATCCTCAAGCTTAATTTTGGCGAGAACGTATTTCGCTCATTCTTTAGGGAAATCTGTCTTGTATCGTAAGCCTAACGGTAGGAAGAAGCTTAGTCAAATGCAGGGACAAGAAACCTGTGAAAGCTGCCCACAGAGATTTTGGCAAAGTACTTGATAAAATGGCTTGAACCACACTATTGGTGTAACAGAAGGATTTTGACATAGCCAGCAGCCTACTTACTCTGATGAAAACTTGTCACCAGGAAAAAGAGAATAAGAACCCACGCCAAGTCCCCCTCTTGTTCTGCCGTACATTTCGGTGTACTACAATACAATCTACTAGGCCTTTCATCAAGAATTCTGCATAACAACAGGTTATTCAATGATTACCTAACATCCGTTGGTTCTTTATGTCAATGATCAAGAAATAAGAGGTGAACCCACTACTATATGACATTGAGTGCACGATGAAAAACTACTCCATCTTGTAGCCCATTTGTAGGACAGAAATTTAGAGCACTGTGGGCCAAACAGGTAAACTTCACTGTATTCACTTGTGATGTTTGAACGATTCTTGCCAAGAAGCAAATAAAAGACGATTCAGCGAAGAAAATTTTCTTAATCGATGGAACCATCCCCACAGCTGTACTGTCGTATTTGTATTTACCAAAGATGTATAGTGATCTATTACTGGATACTAAGAGGTGACATAATTGATGTAATTACTCAGAAGGGGCTTCAAAATTTGAAGTAAAAGTTGTTAACCATGTAGTACTTAACGGCATTTCAGGGGCTGACGGTATTGACGTTCACGGATACTACGAAGTATACTAACGCAAGATCTAATACCCACAACTAACCCGTTTATACGAAACACAAATTATTATTATTATAACTTCTACATTGGACCAAAGACAAGGCAAAACACCACAATTGATCGTCCAAATTACGAGTTATATTTCGGGACCAAAACGTACTGCGAGATGATTGCTTAGCAAGTTAGAGATCGTGCACGAACGTGACACGACGGAGTACCAAATGGCGTGGCTGCTTGACCGGAAGCCTTCAGCTAAACAAGTCGACTTAAACAGTGAGGGTCAGTATCCAATGTTTATTGATGAGTGCTGTGGTCAATAATTTTGGGGAATTATTTACCGCTGCAGCATGAAGGGAGGAAGTTAGAAATTTGATAAGGGTAAAATTGTTATTGAGTGAGAAGAAAAATAGTTGAGTGCCAGTTAAACAAGTGTGAAGAGGGTATGCAAATGTACTAAAGGAAAATTTGAGAGTGACCATAGTGAATTAAGCATTAAAGTAAAATCAAACTAATGGTAAAAGTGAAAATTAAAAACTGAAAAATAAAATTTCTTACGGGGACCGACTAGTGAACAGGTTAAGACCACTGTAGAATAAGAGACTGGACAAATGTTTTCTGTATACAGAGTTCAGGGTTGCATTAACGAATTGCCAGCGCCTTAACCATGCAACAGAAGCCGAAACCTGACACCCTTTGTACCATTTGGCTTCACTTTGTAGAGGATCTTGAAAGACAACTCTGGTGGAGCCACGTGGCTTGAGTTCACCAAATGCTCGAGAATCGAGCTAGTAACTGTCTAGCATTGTCCCTTTGCTAACCATGCCAGATAATGTTCAGAGATGCGTTTGGAAAGTTTGCTCTTTGTGCGGCCAATGTAACTATCTCTGCAGGAGCAGGGGAATTTATAAAAACACACTGAGGTGGCCCAAAGCGGAAGTTTATGCTTTACACATCCATTGATCATTTGTTGGCTGTAGAAATTGATCCGTAGATCAGCGGTAAAGAAGGCTCTTCGCAGTGATCTGCATAAGCGATTCTTCAGGGTCTCAGCTGTGATATCACCTTTAATTTCAACGTTCATAAATAGGGGTTTCTTCGGCCCCGTCTGGGTTTTTTCAGACTTTTTCCTTAACTCCGTGAGGATTTGTCTGAGTCGCTCCAGATCCCCGTCGATTGAACCACTGGAACATATTCCGTTAATTCTTGAGGATAAGGACTGGATCAGAATTCTCTTTCTTCTCGAAGGGACCCAACTAGGAAATTTCGTGTATTGACCATTTTATTTTGCTTTCCTGAATGTTATTATGGCAGTTGTTGAATCCCTTAGTTATCATTTCGATGTTTGTGTTCTCGCCACATATGATCAAAGTATCACCCGTGTGTCTTTGTTACGTATGGAAACTGTGGATAGTGGGCCACAACTTACTGATCTCTAGACTTGCCAAGAAGCAGTCTGCAAACAAAGGACTCAATGGTGACTCTGTCGCCACCCTATCTCCTTGCATATAAAGCGTTCTCTTAGGCTTGAACTGGACAATAAAAATGAACCTCAATATTAAGTTCTTTAAGTAGGGGGTTGGAACACCCTCGTCTACATTATTGTCCTCAATGAATTAGCATATAAAGGAAATAGTTTTAGTGAGAGGAACGTTGGTGAAAAGGGACGTAACATCCATTAATATATCATTTTTTTCCCAGATACATCAACATAACTTATTGATCGACGAGTTCAAATGAATCTGAAACATTATGCCGACAGAAATTATTTTTGATGGGTAGGAGGGTGTCTGCGAGCCATTTAACAGTAGCACGATATGAAGGATTTGTCTTATCCAAGATTGGACGTAGTGGTACGTTCCCTTTGTACGCTTCCGGTAGACCATATAACTGGGGAATTCTCGGGATGTTGTAAACTAAGCAACTGAATCTAAACAGCCAGGGGTTGCTTAAAATTATTTGAGTAAATATTAAAAAGACTAAATCTCTCTTCCGAATCACACAGTAAATAAAAATAAACATCTTATCACTAATTTTAGAAGTCCGATAGAAAATTATGGATCTTATTCATCCTCCTTTTCTCTGTCTCTCAAGATTCGAGGAGCGTTCAAAACCTAAGTACTAACTGTAGTCGTGGAGTACTCGTACACCACCATTTTTCGGGAGAAATTTCTGTGGCAGCAATAGACTCGTTGAAAACAGGAACAATCAAAGACAGCTACCCAGTAGAAAATTACCAACCTAGGGTCAAAGTATTCTATCCTATATCCAAATATATGAGTTCTTACATTTCCTTCCCTTAATTCTGAATTTACATTCGGAGACATTTTATTTTCCACTTTTGCTAATTAAATACAGAAACACGAGGTGTATTTTCGAGTAGAAACAAGTGAATTGCATTTTCACAATAAGTGGAGTTAATACTTTGTGGTCTCAGATATCCAATCATTATTATTACTCTACTTTTATGACTATACCGAATGACCAACGGGTGTTAGGTCAAACTCCATTCACGGCAGCAGCTGAGTCCTAACATACTGCACACTACAAACCACAATCTTGACCAATCCTCGCATCACTCCTCCTGGAGTCTACCAGAGCTAAAGCAGTCGAGTGGCGGGATTTACTACGCATAAGTTCACCGAAGATCTGGAACCTCTACCTTACAATCAAGAAGCGAGCTCAAAGAAATCACTGGTTTATACTAGCTCGTAATCAGGATATTGGATATTGG
Organism: Trichobilharzia szidati; assembly: GCA_944472155.2. Classification (NCBI taxonomy): domain Eukaryota; kingdom Metazoa; phylum Platyhelminthes; class Trematoda; order Strigeidida; family Schistosomatidae; genus Trichobilharzia; species Trichobilharzia szidati. The sequence goes on along the minus strand of OX235272.1, from coordinate 45,982,752 downwards.
AAGGTCGGCACTATTTTGAATTTGCACGTTACACACCTCTGAATTAATGCGCAATGAACGCAGATGAACCTAAACCGATGGTAAGCCTTATAATTTGTGCTGATAAGTCCCAGTAAATTAGCTCATTGTTATTTCGATGCATAAATATATGACTATTATATAAAACATTCGAGTGATTTTTTAAACTGCATCGATTCAGAAGTAGGGATATATCTAACCTGTTTAATTCACACCGATGATTAAATTTTATATTTCTGTAGTGATTCGCGTCATCTGAGCCAATTTTACTTTGAAATGGAGATATAGGCTTGTAAACGGATATTTATAAGCTATGCAGTTTTCAGCAGTGAAAAATTACAAAATCTAGGGATGCTATTATTTATAAACCAGATTGGTCTTGACGGTTTCCCTTATTTTATTTTTAATTATTGAAGATAAATGCATATTCATTTCGAACATTCTTTAGATATTTACAGCCACCCTCTGTATAGATAACAGCTAGATTTTCGAGATAGACATTCACTTAATCCATGTTCCACTTTTATGCTTTTTGACCTTGATGTTTAACTCTTCATGAAAACTGTTTCAGTTAATTTTATGTAATTATTCATGCGTAATCATTCAGACACAACCAACCACTTTCCTGTCATCAACAAACTACTGCTCCATCACCATGTAAAATGTATAAAATTTTGGGTCAAATAATTTATATATATAGGCTGATGAACACTTTTTTCACCTCACCACTTTCATAAAGTGATACATGGAGAATGAATTCAAACTTTTAAGATTTTTTGTTATCAAAAGCTATTGTCACGGAAAATGATATTTTTCGTGTAACTCAGGAATTATACGTCAGTTTGTTCCCAAAAGTTTCGTCGAACGTTATTCTTACTTACTAACTGACACCGAATTCCAGAAGTAAACAACATTGATTGAAGTGCACAATATATCTTGTGTCTTGTGTTGCGATATCATTGAACTCTACCTAACTTCATCATATTAAAAGAGTTACTTTTTCGCCTGAGGTAGGGTTTGTTTCCAGGTTGTCCATTTCTGAAATGGAATCTGAACACTCGTTTACTTTCAATGAATAAGGTTATTATCTTTACTCATGTAACGTAATTATAGTTATTCTCCGTCCTTTTGATATTAAAAAACGCTTCAGCAGGTGACTGGGAATAAGACATGTAACTGAAGTTAATCTCCTACTCTGGTCCGTTGAGTGAAAAGTATTGAAAGTTTCTCAACATTTGCATGCCCGCTTTCTTATAAGATTGTAAGAAGGTTTCAGAACAGGTTTTAGTAATTTGTAGATAATCTCCACTGTTTTGGATTGCCATAATGATAATATTTCCTGGTTATTCGGCAATTTACTTTCAAACGAACCATCCCATTTCACTTTGATTTGTAGGTTAGTTAACTGCATTATCCACATTCTTATATCTAGTGCACTATCTCACTATAAAATGGAATCATTTTGACGACTGTGACTAATAGTAGAAATTCGATTCTTAACTATTCACATAAATCTATTTCACCCTTTAAGTTATGTTAGCAGCAGGCTGCAGAATTTTTTGAATATCCAAAAATCAAATGACATTACTTCCAGGATGTTTTGACAGAAGGTTTGCATTATATATTTATATATTCACTGTGTTGATGGCTTAATTATCATCATTAGTAGGGATCCGGTTAGAAATGTATGCAAATATACGTTGCTTACATTTTGGTGTTTTTGGTCACAAAGGGTTCATAAATAAACTTAATGTTTTTAAAATGTATCTAGCTCCACCAATATCTTGGGAATTAACTTTCAAGTTAGCCAAATGAAATTCCAGCAAAACAGACAAAAAATAGGAATTGAATGAGAATGTATGATTAGCATGCAGCATTTAAGTGAGGGTAACAAGTAGCTTTTCGCACACCTTTTAATGTAAGATGGATCACATAGCTGAATATTTTGCATATCTTCGCACAACATTCCTCTCAGTTAATTGACGAGAGCATAACATGTTCACCCGATCTTATCCAGAACAGTCACCTGAATCCTTTATATAGTCATCAGTTATATCAGTAGTTTTATAGTGATGTATAAAACACATGAAATTTACTCAGCCGAACGGCCTTCGTGGAAATCCATTTTCTGTCAAGCTGTTTACTTGACTTTGGATTTACTTCAAAGTTTTAAGAGATCTACAGAGGGTCTGTGGTAGTTTTAAAGCTCAGTGACAGAATTTTGTGTTACTTAAGGAAATTAAAAGTAATCTGGGACTGTTTAAAGTGAACCAATATTTCATATAAATACATTAAAGTGTTTAGAGAAGTTTAGGTTTACAACTAAAATGTTTTTGCGAAGCATTGGCTTTGAAACCTTGAATAAGGGGGGATGGTAGGCATTTTGAGTGACCATAGAGTACAGTTAGTTCGCAATACATTAGAAGAGTGAAGTACATGAAGTAAAAGGAGCACACACCACACGATGACTAAGTCAAATCTTCCTAGTAAAAATTTGGAAAATTACTCTTATAGTATTACTTTCCAGTATAAAAATTTCTTCAATAATTCTCCATCTTAGGTTTCTTTTCTGCCGAACAGATAAACAGAAAACTAAAACTTGATCTTCAGATTATAAGATGTGTATGGAAATCGGATTAATTTCAGTCGTTGTAATTTCGTTATAAACCAACATCCCTTAGAGAGATCATTGAAAACCGAGGAGCATTGGACAGGTTCGTTGCACTTCGGGGTTCTTCATCATTGCGCACCCACGACCGTACCAAGCATCAGACCTAGGACCTTCAGGTTATGAGACCCAGCTCCAGCTCACTGGTGGCTGCTAGGCGGATTTCCTGAAATTGCGCAGCGGAAAGTTGTAACCAATAGGGTACACCATGTCAAAATAAACTGGATACTCACAGAAGGCATGGATCAGGGCAACGGTACCTTATGAGTTGACAATTAGAATTCACTGACCACTGAATTCCAGGTCAACAAGCTTGGTCTCGTAACCTAAAGGTCCGGGTTTCCAGCCCCGGTGGGGTTGTGTATGTGGGCTGTTGATGAGTCGCCATTTAAGATGAAACATCGATCCATGGATTTTAATAATCTCTCTAAATGATGTTGATTCCTCACGAAAATATAAAAATTAAAATAAGACTAGATCGACTCTATAGTAACAGCTATTATTCGAGAGCTTTTTAACACAAAGGTATTTACTCTTACTAACTTTTTTCTAAACTGGAGTTCTTAATCGGTTCCTTAAAGTAATAACTGTGTTAGACGCTAGGTTTTTGTCTTTTAGTTGAAATTATTTAACTAAACCTAAAATGAATAGAATGACGACTAATTTGCTCCTTTAGTGCCAATAATAAGAATATTAATACCAAATATTGTTTCATAAAGAGGTTGAAGTATCATATCTTGGTCTATTTAAAAAATTGTGTTGAGGTATTTTGAGTAGGTAACTTTTTCTGTCTGTCTGTCTGTTTCTGTCTATTGTATAACTTTGTAGTGAATTTGAAGAAAAAAACAACTGGTCCTTTCTTTACAATGTCTATCATTCTTATCCTCTCTTATTGTAATTAGAGATACAATGTTATGCATCACAGTGCACATATTATTTTCATTTCCAGACGACATGCTTTATTCTTTCGTCTGTAATTCTATAACAATACTATACTATTTAGTAGTTGCATAACTTTAGATATAAAGAGGAGTCAAACTGCGAGTATTCTCTTCCTTTTAGTGTAAATAGTTTCTATTACCACACAAGCTGAGAGTTAAAAGCAGTTAGGTTATCTTGACATCGATGATAAATGGTATACATGATTAATCAGTGATAGTTTAGCTGTCTGTAACTTTTTTTGAAACATTGGTTTGAAGTTCTGCGCGTTTTTTTGGAAATGATGGAGGGGATTGTTTTTAGCTTAGATGGATGATTTCAGTGTCGTTGTGTCTTCTAAGTTAAATTTTTTTAACTGAGAAGGATTTATTGTTCGTTATTTTGAAATTATCTGTGAAGATTTCTTTTCTGAAAGCTAATTAAAAATTCCGAATTAAACCGCTTAGCCCACACAACATAATAAAAACTAAAAAGTTACATGTTTAAATACTTTTAGTGTGTTTATTTCATGCTTATTATAGAAACACCTTACTGGTTTCTCTTCCATATATTTGTATTCTTAATGGAATACTTGACTTCAAGCTTACGCTAGCGGTGGCTTTATCTCTTTTAGGAGCACATTGGTCGGGAATCGAACCCAGGGTCAGTCGGGTGGTTAGTGCATAGTCCGCCAATAAACCACTGAAGCACCATTTTACTGGTAATTATGAACAAAATCCTAACCTGGTTAAGATAAAGCCTCTAATCTCTTAAAATTATTTGCTTGATTAAAAAACACAAGCTAACTGAAATACCTTGTTGGTTACCTTAGACAAATACTTATTTATCCGTGGAATTAGGTCATTAGATGTGGTGGCTACACACATTAATATTTAGTAGAGAGAGAGAGTTTGATTAGCTAATTTGGCCCGTGAGTTTAGTTCTAAATACTCATTAGAAAATGAAGGTCTCGGTTAGCACGGATAATATGATATGGCGGTACATGAATGTATACTCCCTCGTCCCACTCTTAATTATACTTGTTCGAAAAAGATCAGAGGACAGTTATTAGACTAAAACAGAGTCAAAATTAGATCGTCCAAAGTACTAAGTGTATTTCTCAGGATCGATACCTCTGGGCTGTGATACATGCCAAACTAACTAAGGATCACTTATGAATACCCAAATGACATGGGTCATTAACCTCCTGCTTTCAGCCTCACCAGCTTACTTAATCGGTGAAGGTCAGTACACACTGTTAAATGACAAAGAAAGCTGTAGGCTAAAAGCTTTAGCTAACTACTAACCACTATAACATCATCTATTAGTAGAAATTAATTGTATGCATTAGACAATAAAATGCATCGATGGTTCACTGATAGAATACGTGCCAACTATCCACGTGGTCTAGAGTTCGATTTCCGACCTCACTTATCCGATAATAAGTCTGGTAAAGACTGAGGGTTAAGCGTGAGCCTGGCAACCTCACCTCATAAGAGACAATTACCGTCGCTACTGAAACTTCAAAGCTCAATTGTGAAGCCCTCTGTCCCACTCGGAATACAAAGGTCTAAAAAAAGTGATACCAGAAGTTAGAAGTAGCATGTAAATAAGGTGATATCATCAGTAGGATGAAGAGATAGTTTCCAAGTTGTGTAATTGCACTCAAGCTGTAGGTGTCTACATATTCCTAAGATACTTTAGTACCCACCCATTATACTAATCGCTTTGGCACAGAGTATTAGGTAGGTGCTTGTTGATGGAGTATATATATATATTTATGAACGGTCTAAAAAATGCCGGTAACCAGGGAATTATATGGTCCGAGTAGTGTAGCCGAATGGAATGAACTGAACCGAATTTTCATCATAAAACTTTGCACTAAAGTGCAGCTGTTCAAGTTGCCACTCTTTATAAATCACACATAATGGTAGGCGAACAAAAATGCAGTGAAACTCCAATATATATATATATATATAAATATTCCGGAGACAGAATAATTTCATGTAGAATGGATCTACAATGCTGAGAATTGTGTAAGATGAGAAGCATAGTTAATTACTTTTTTCGTTGTATCGTTTAGCCGCTGGAAATAAGGAAGTAATCAAGACTTCTGTTATTTCGCCATATATATATATATATATATATATATATATATATATATATTGCCATCAAAAATCAGTGCTACCGTTGAGCATCCGCTTCACACATTCAATTTGGTAAACTTCATGGATTACAACTTCTCACTGAAGTTCTAGGCCATCTATCCTAAGGGTAGTCACACTAATCAACAGAAGATTAATATTTGAACAAAGAAAGAAGAAACATTAGCGCAGAATAATCTGGATCCATTTTATTTCGTTGGTTCTCATCAGCTGCGTACAACCTGAATTCTTTAATAAAATAAAAATAATTGTATACAGTGACACATACATTGTATGCAATGATTTGAGTCACGCTTCGTCTCTATTAGACTCTTTCAACAATGTACACAAAAGCATCACTTTCACGATGGAGGATGAAGATGATGAAAATTCCAATTTTGGACGTAAACTTGGAGAAAAAGTACGACGGGACATTCGAAAGATCTGTATATCGTAAAGACACATGGATTGGTCTTTACTTGAATTTCAACAGCTTCTGCCCAGTGAAATACAAACGAACGCTGGTGAAAACGCTTTTCTCTAGAGCGAAGAGAATATGTTCACCAAACAAACTAGACAGTGAACTAATGTTTCTTGAAAAATGCTTGAAAGAAAATGGTTACCCACAAAGTTTCATTAACAAATATGGCAAGAATGAACGCAAGAAGCTTGATACAGCTACAGTCAGTAAGAAGCCTATTTTCATCAAACTCGACTACAAGGGCGACGACATTATGAGAATGGTAAATAAAAGATTAAGCGCAGCCCTGTCTAGGACGTATCCTGCAGCGTTATTAGTCTCTCTATCCCGAACAACCTCCTCACTGGTGCAGTCAAAGATTGACAAGTACCCCTCACATGTTACCTCCAACTGTGTATACCAATTCACATGTATCTGCGGGAGCAGTTACATTGGAAGAACAGTGAGGGGGGCCTACGTCAGATTCTGAGAACATTTACCAAGGAGCCTCCGGTTAAAGGGATCGAATTGTTTAAGCTCTTCAATCGCCAAACACCTGATTGACACAGGACACCTAGTAGATGTGCTGGAATCATTCAAAATAACTAACAGACAAAGTACCTCAAGTCTTTTCAGGTTTGCTGAAGCTATAGCAATAAAACGATTGAAGCCTGACTTATGTGTTCGAAAAGAATCCGTTGTTGGACTTCAATTACCCTGGTGACTCACTTCTTAATAACTCTTTGTTTTCTAATTTTGTTAACTTATCTTTTCACTCCACCCACCCTTTATTTTTCGCTTGACTCTCTTAAGAGATAGTTTTTCTTGATCTTCTGAGTTCTGCTCACTGTATTACATCATCAACTTCTCATCTGACCTCATGTGCACCGAAATTTTGATCTTCTCTTATCTAATGGCGTAACTATTACTAATTTTCTTTTGTTACCACCCCAACAACACAACTGTTAATATTTTTTTACTATGACGCTCTGACAATATGCTTGCTAATGAACAAAAGTTTGTTAAAATTGTACACTTTTTATTTTTATTTCATCAAAGAATTCAGGTTGTGCGCAGTTGATGAGAAGCAACAAAATAAAATGGATCCAGATTATTCTGCAGCAATGTTTCTTCTTTCTTTGTTCAAATTTATAAAAGGGAATCATTGTATGAAGATTAATAGTTGAATTTTTGAGTTTTTAAGGATTTCTGATAAATGTCTGTGTAAATTTTGTGATGAATCACTAAGTGATGTTAGTTCACCATCACATGGACATCAATATAAAAATAAAATATGCAGCTAAGAGTTTAGTGGACACTTAAAATAATAACAATAGAGGTACTCATGACTAAAAACAATACACTAGATTTTATCAGTCTAACTAGAGATGTATCTCAATATGAGTAGTTCTCATGACTACAAAACTTTCTATCACGTGAACTTGTAGTCTAACACAGATTTGTGTTAAAATTCTGTTAATATTACTGTATAACAGCACTGTGTGATTTATCAAAATAAAATCTTATCCATAATGGAGTTATGCTCTACCAGCACAGTATTATTATTATTATTATTGTTCCCTTGGGTTCCTAGTGGAACATAGGGCTTCAACTGCACGTCTCCACTTGTTTCTGTCTTCTGCTGTACTTTTCACCTGCATTCATGTTAGTCCATACTGTTTCAGCTCCTCTTCACACGATCTCCTCCATGTCACACTTGGACATCCTACTCGCCGCTTCCCTTCCGGGTTCCACTCGAGCGTTGGCCTGACGCGCGATGTCACCCAGTGGCCTCCTCAGCGAGTGTCCAATCCATCTCCACTTTCTCCTGCACCAGCACAGTGCCCAAGTTTTATACTTATATCTGCCACATATAAGTTGTAAATTTATGCTTCATTTGTGGAAGGATATGCTTTGTCACTAATCTATGTAAGGATAAGAATAACAGAGACTAAATCACCGTTTCATTCTAGTTTAGTACTCTTCATCGGAATATGCAGATAGCCTGTCGACGAATCAAAGGACCATCAGGTTTCCCTGATTGATAATTTGCAATCGATACAGATTTCAACATATCACGGATGTCAGCTAAAGTTATTTAGAAGTATCTCCCTTAGTTAGACAAATGAATGAATCACAGGTTTTTGTAGCGATTGTTGTGTTACCTACCATCTGAAAGTCAGTCAGCGGTAGGAAATATGCTGACATTCATAGGATAGGAGGGATAGGAATTCGATTGGTCTTAATATTGGTGGGATCATGAAGCATTGAGAAAAGTAAATAGCTGAATAATATATCGTGCTCCTAATTGAACCATCCTCAGCACAAACCTATGAGAGGTTTTATTGGTTATTATGTTGTGGTGAGAGCTGTCTACTAGCCAAATTGGTAGACAGTAATTTACGTCAATGTTTACGTTCCCAAGATTTGTCGTGAGAAAATGGTGAACAAAGATTGATTCAAAACCGACCACAGCAGACTTTGCGTAGGCGGATACAGTTAACATATAGATGATCTGACATTCAAGAAACAGTCACAAAGAGATGAAAGATTAGCTTTAAGTGAGAAACAACCAATCAGAAGGCTGTGTTTGTTTGCTTAACTAATCTATAATAATGTACATGAAAATATATAAATATGCTTTGATTTCCTTAATAAATGATCTGTTGCCTAGCCCTTGTCTTCTGTTGTTACAATGTTACTATTATTCTTTTTGGTTCCCAGTTGAACATACGAGGCTTCAAGCTAGAGGCTTGAAGTTTCTGTACTTTTACGGGATGGGGTTGCTAGCCAGCTTCATGCCCAACCTTCCCTCTTTATCAGTCTTACTACTGGCTTAGCGAGGTAAAGGAGTGCGTCTGTGGCTGGGGATCGAACCCCGGACCACATGAGGCGTGGTTGGCGAACATTCAACCGCTGTGCCACCAACGCACAATTTCTGAAATTTAGGACTATTAATTTGTTTCATGAATAATCCTCATCTAGGCATTAATTAAAAGAAAGAAACTAGTATTTCAGCGAAGGGTTTCTTTTCAAAGAATTCACTGGCTTTAGTTGTACAATGCAATTTACATAGTGTTTTTTAGATATCTATAAAACACAAAATGATTGAGCAAAGAATATCCTTTTCGATAAATTCCTCTTCTGGCTCTACAATTATGTATATGTTTATATACATAGAATATACTAGATTAGTAGTCAATAACAATATTAGTGTTTTTTAAATAATATCGATTTGTTAAGTAAGATAAATGCAATTACAGTTCATTAAAGATGCTTAAATTATAATAACAATATAGTAGCAAATAGAATATCAACTAAAATTAGGAAAATTCCACAAAAATTCAGGATCATTTAAGCCTAGATGGCCAAGGTAAGGACAGTGTCTGAACTAGCTTCTTTTGGAAGCACAAATTAGGCTTCTTAAGGTGGATCCCAACAGCCAGCCTCAGCAATATTTAGTAATCGAACTCTTAAGGCGAAATTAAGATTTGTTGGTATGCGGTAAATGACTCTGAAAGAGGCCTGGTTAACATCAATCTTGTTTTCTGTATCCACAAGATGAGATAGAATAGCGCTGCGAATAGATTTTGTTTGTCCTTTGCTTAACTACACAGGGTGATGTGTGTGTGTGTGTGTTAAGCAAACGACAAACAAAATCTATTCGCAGAGCTATTCAAAAATACAATTCCTTATGGTTACAGGAAGGCAACAGTGGATCTATTATGAATAAAATAATTGAAAATCTCTTCAATACTAGTCATTCCATTTCAAGATTAAATTAACTCTTAACTTGTAAGGGATTTGTATAGTGTCTCATTGACACTTGCAAGTCAGAGGATATTTTTATTGAAAGTTAATGAATATGATATTGATTTAATCTCTTTGTCTTTTGTCTTATTTTGACCAAAATCTCTACACCTTCACCGTCCTATGTTTTTCTTCTTTCTATGAATCTTTCTGATTTTCTCTCTCTAATTTACATGCAACTACAAGTCCTAACTTCAGGGTCTAAAACGTTGCATAAGTGAAAATTGGTGTAAAATTGCCAAATGATTAAGGGATATAAGATAATAAGGTATTAAGGCTTGAGATCACGGGTTTTAAGCCACTATCCATCTATCCTGTAGTAACTTTAGCAAAAGCTTTACATATAGAAGGCTTGAGTGTGGGTTATACCATTCTCACACCTCCGTAATATTCCTGTGGATCGGTTTCAGTAGTCTTGGCCGAGACGTATTTAAGCCACTTGGTTCATCGGTGGTTCAGCGGAAGAATGCTCTCCAATCATCCACATGGTCTGGGGTTCTATCTTTGGTCGATACACTTCTAAACCTCACTGCTTAGTATGTAGTAAGGCCAGTAAAACGCAAAGGTTGGCCATGGGACTAGTAACTTCATCCCGTAGAAAGGAATAACACTAATCCCGCCGAAACTTAACTTCAATGCTCAAGGCTTGAAGGCCTATGTTTCACTCAGAGCGTAAAAGAATTAAAAAAAAAAAACCAAAAAGAAGCTAACCCTATAGTGTGGTAGTTTCCATAACTCTGGCTCCATTCTTTATTAAACCTTTTCATTCCTGAGTTATTATAAAAATCTTACCAACTAAGAATGAGAGCAATTCACCAAGTGACATGAATTAGGTAACCGTTGGAAGCCTGATAGCACAGGAAAGCTGTTTATATTCCCTGTTTGGAACTCGTTTTTTCCGAGTTGGAATCTTTATTTTCGCTTCGGAGTGAAGAAGCTTACAGTTGGATAACAATAATGGAGGTTGTAGGTAGCAGAATACATATTGAGTTAGTAATGATGCAAATTACTCCCGCAATGGCAGCAGATATTCAAAGTAATAAAAGAAGCATAAAATATGTTAAGCTAAAGATTGAGGACTAGAACTACTGTATTTTATCCATAAAAACTCTGCTGACCAGTCGAAAGTATAGAGTATCATTTGGCTTCGTTTCAGCTTTTGTATTTGTCTGCGTGTGTGTGTGTGTGTTTGTCGATGAATCAGAGATATGAAACGTAATAATTAAACCATCTAGTTAGGTGTTCTCAACATATGCCTAGTGAAGCATAACCACTCAGTGACGATATAGGTACACCCAATTGATGAATCCTATATACAACAAAATATGCGCAGATGTTTCGTCCTCGTTCGGGACACTTCATCAGCACGCAACCATGACCTCATCAAAGATCTACTTCTGAAAGGATTAATTTGTGATCAGTGTTGAAAACAAACAGTTTTCACTATCTATCGTGCGTCGGTGGCACAGCGGTGGAGTACTCGTTGATCACGGAGGTGGTCTGAGGTTCAATCCCCAGCCACAGACTCACTCCTTTACTTCGCTAAGCCAGTAATAAGACTGATAAAGAGGGAAGGTTGGGCATGAAGCTGGCTAGCAACCCCATCGCGTAAAAAAATAAATTTCATTGTTACTGAAACTTCAAGCCTCTAGCTTGAAGCCTCCTATGTTCCACTGGGAATGTAAAAGAATAAAAACAATCTATTACCTGTATAGGCATACTTGTAGATTCACAGTTTTTTTATGTGCAGAAACGATAAAGAACCTTACTTACTAAATGATTGACGTTAAGTGGTTTGTTTTGTAATTCATTTCACTTTTCACACTTCGCTGTTTTTTATTAGATCACTTAAAGAAATAAATTTGTTTTCCTTTTCTACTACACTTATGATGAACACTTAATTCTTTCTTTTTCTTGATCCAACATGTGCATTCACATTTTACTTTTACTGCGTCATCGTCATAATAATCCGTAGGATCATGTGACTGCTTTACTTACTGCTCAAGGTCACTGTTAGCTTGTTAACCAATGAAAATTGATCTCAGTTACGTGTTGATAGACAGTGTGTGAATTTGAAGTGCTTATGCAGATTAATGAAATTAAACAAACAAATATCCGTGTAGTTTAAGTTAACGGGATTAATACTGACCTAACCTTTTTGTCGAATGATTTGTTGAGTAGAATTGCATTGGTTGTAGTCACTCCGTCTTACACTTTGTACAGAACAACTAATTTATAATATGGAGGATTTCATCATGAGCTGACATCAGTTAGAGAACCATTGGAAAACCGACTGGGAGTACTGGACAGCTGTTTCGTCCTAGTTTGGGACTCTTCAGCAGTACGCGCCCACCGGGATTCGAACCCAGGACCTTCTGGTTACAAGGCGAGCTCGTAGACCATTGAGCCACTGGGACCCGATCCAATGGCTCATGAATTCTAACTTCTGCCAATTCACGACATAGCGCGACCATTTCGCAATGTCTTCTTAGATGAGTTACTGCCTCATCTTCAACCTGCTGTACCCTACTGGTCACGGCTTCCCACTAGAACCCCAGGTTAACTGCCTGAATCCATTGGATCGGGTCCCAGTGGCTCATTGGTCTACGAGCTCGCCTTGTAACCAGAAGGTCCTGGGTTCGAATCCCGGTGGGCGCGTACTGCTGAAGAGTCCCAAACTAGGACGAAACAGCTGTCCAGTACTCCCAGTTGGTTTCCCAATGGCTCTCTAACTGATGTCAGAGCATGATTAAATCCTCCATGCAATTAAACAAAATCCCTACCAAACCAATACTTGATAATTTATAATACTCAGGTTAAATTAAAACAATGAGTGGTGGTGGGCCTGAGTTGCTGTGGAAAAACCATTACCAACTAGGATGCTAGCACATACAGCCGAAGAGTGCAGAAACGTGTGTCATGGTTTCCACTACTTGTCACCACGATCCAAGCAACGTCTAAATAACTTTAAAGATCATTGGAAATAACGATCATATATGCTTGTGTGTGAAAAGTGATTGATATAAGTATGTTAGTGGCACTTAGTAGTAGACCTTCATATCTAGACTTCCTGCACCAATAACCAATGTCAATAGGACTGATTTACCCTATGGAATTCGTATACACTTCATACAGTGCTGTCACCAGAGAATTCAGACAGCCAGAATAGATCTATGATAACGTCCTTGATTACGGCACTGAATTGCATGGCCTAGAATACCTGACAGTTATTAGTTCCTCAAAACTTCAGAAACTATAAGTTTAAAAAAGTATGAGGATTATCGATTACCGCTAATATCCCAAAATCAATCAAAAGTGAACTTTTTTTTACTAAGTCTTCTACCTTGTTGATCACATGACAGTATTTGTCAATAAAGTTTATTCAGCACTTAATGATTGACTGTATGGCATTAGTGATTTCCTAGTTAATTAATCAATACGAAGAAAAATTGATTTTTCAGACGTTGATTACAATTAATTGATAGTTCGACGGAACATATATACATTCATTAAGACCACTTGTGATGTAAAGTTAGCCAGGGATTACAGACATATATAGGTTCGGAAAACAGTGGATATTTTCTAGTACAAGTCAACTGAGTAGCGTAAGTTTGGATACTAAATTTTTTTTCAATTAACGTTCCCCAGTGGAATATAGGGCTTCAAGCTAGTGGCTTGAAGTTTCTGTAGCAGTGTTGATTTTACAGGATGGGGTTGCTAGCCTCATGCTCAACCTTTCCTCTTCACCAGCATTATTTCTGGCTTAGCGAGGTAAAGGAGTGCGTCGGCCGGGGGTCGAACCCCGGACCATGTGCATGGTTGGCGAGCGCCCTAACCCCTATACCACCGACACTGTTGGATACTAACTGATCATATTAAATAATAGTCAACTAACATCCTTAACTGTGATAGCATTTCGAAAGTACGAACGAACGGGTTTTGATCTCAAGGCGAGCTGATAACTTGCTAATCAAGAGACTTTGTAATTTTGTTCTTAATTTCGCATAATAAGGATAGGGGATATTCAATGGCCCTTGATATCCCTGATACTGATTTCTGATTGAAATCAATGTACAGTAAAGCAGGTCCATGAATGTACAATGGACAATGTCACTGACTGTATGTCTTAGTTCCTAGAGGAAGGAGTGTCATCTTTTCTCATCCCCTTGCATCTCGAGTGGAACATAAGGCCTCAAGCTTTGGACTTTGAAGTGGGATTAATAACCTTAAGCCAAGGTTTCCATGTCTGTAAGAATTACTACAGGTTAAGTGAGGTTCAGGTGTGCATCATCCGGTAACTTTTGCATGGTTAGTCAGTATTCTACCAGTGAACCACCAATGCACAGAGACTTCCTCAGACGGCAAAGTTAAACTACCACAATCGAAATCACAATGATCTTCAACAACCAATCAGAATTCAGATGAAAAAATGTCGTATAATCGTTACAGAATATTGAAAGATGATTGCAAACATGATATTACACTGGATAATTGTCTCTTATGTGTTGTAGGAGTGTGTCTCTCTGTAACTTCAAAGACAATCCATAGAGAAGTCATATAATCCACTATAGACCTATTCATCCAAATGATTCAACCACCATGATCTACATGTATATCATTGTATTCTGGATTCCATCGACAATACTGACTGTGTTCTTTAACCCACGCCTAACCATAACCTTAATCACAAACATATTAACCGTAACCGTAATCCTACGTGACTAGAGAATAAGTACAATACTGTATTTACCCTCACGTAGTCCGTTAGGGAAGGTATGATATGATTCGGAATGACTATTTGTATTATTATAATATTATTATTGTTATTTCCTTTAATTCCTAGAGGAACATAGGGCTTCAGCTGCACGTCTCCATTGCGTTCGGTTCTCTGCTAAAGTTTTCACCTGGCTCCACGTCTGTCCACATGCTTTCATCTCCTCTTCACATGACCTCCTCCAAGTCACCCTTGCACTGACGACCAACTCGCCGCTTCCCTTTTGGGTTCCACTCGAGGGCTTGTCTAGTGATGTCACTTGATGGTTTCCTCAGAGTATGGCCAGCCAATCCACCTCCATTTCTTCCTGCACATTTGTTGCACAATCGGTTCCTGGTTGGTTCGCTCCCAGAGATCTATGCTGCTGATCTTTTCTGGCCATCTGATCTTGAGTACTGAGAGAAGGCAGCTGTTGATGAAGGTCTGTAGTTTGTTTGAGATGCTCTTCATGACGCACCAAGTCTATGATCCATATAGTAGCACTGACTTCACATTGGAGTTGAAAATCCAGATCTCATTTTTGATGCTGAGTGCTGTTGACCTCTTCACACAGACTTGAGAGTAATGAAAGCTTGTCTTGCTTTCTCGATCCTTGCTTTTATATCCTCATCAGTTTCGTCCGCCTGTAGCTGAAACGATGCTTCCTAGGTGGGTAGGTAAAGGAGTTTGTTTCTTTCAGGTTCCTCCCATTTATGCTGATTGTTGTAAGTTGTTGTTGCTGTTGGTGTTGCCCAGGAATCTTCATCACTTCTGTTTTCTTTATGTTTACTTGGAGTCCTATCTTTGATGCTTCTTCTGCCTATTTGAAGCATTCCCTAAATCTGATTGGTTGTTGAGGGCCACCCTTGACTGTAGCTCTAATAGTTTAACTTTTCCCCGTAGACATAGCACAAAATTACTCACAATGGTTCATATATCGTTACTCCTTCAGATTATAAACTTCTTTATGTCTTTCACGTCCATACTGTCCATTCTTCGCATAGTTCTCCTACTGATCTCTTCTTTTATATACCTCGTTTCGAATTGTTACAACTTGAACAGTTACGCTGTATGTAAAATTATTTGTTGATCGATCGATCATTCCTTACAAAGTAATGCGTAGGTGGCACAGAGGTTAAGATGCTCGCCGAGTATGCACATGGTCCGGGGTTCGATACATGGCATGCTAAATTTGGGCTACCGATATCACATGCTGAAAATTCCATATTTGTATCAAAAATACTGTGTGGGGTCAATCTATTATAAAATAAAATAAAATGAAATGCCGAGTACTGAGTTCCCGTTTTCACACCCTTACACAATTGGTCGGTGTAGCTGCTTTACAACTACTTTTATCAATCATAGTGTAGTATATTTCATCTAGAATTTTTAATTTTCAGGATAATTTCCTCTTTTGTTAGCTCATGATTCAAAAAAGAAATTACATTTAACCAGTCTATATGACACAAAGCACAGACACACACGTGTACACACACACACACAAAACTGAACTCAATCATCACACATGTCATTCTTTCTAATAAATAAGAATTCAAACATCTTTATGGTGTTATTTTTTTAAACTTAAGTAAACACTTATATATATGAATATTGATGGTGAGGAAATTTATTTGCTTAACATGCACATGACACATCAATTATTATTATTATTGTTATTATCTGTGTACTTTATTCAATTACGCGCGCGCACGCGTGCACGCGCCCACATTCACACATGCACATATGCACTTCATCATTGAACATTTCTTAAAAACAGACATAATTATGTGGTTTAAAAACTTTATTAGTTTTTTTTTCTAAAACATAAACATTAAAAAAAAATTAGCAATTCAGCGGATTTGATGGAAAAAGGTCTTAGTACATGAAGAAATAAAATCTAGGTGAAGCATATTATCAATGTTTTTATTACACATCAAACTGTTATTGTACATTGAACAGTATACGCGTGAGTAGATAAAGTCTAGTGAAGTTTCGGTTTTTTGAAACTATATACAAAAGTACTCCACTGTGTTACATTTTCCGAATTGGAGATAATCAGAAACAATTACAGGCACTAATCACCATCAATAGGGAAGATATTTTTGTAAAAGGTTACTTTCATCACTTATCTTGGCAGAATCGTTTCAAATTCCGGTGGATAGCACGGATGAGGATGTCAAAACTAGGATCGGAAAGGCAAGGTAAACCTTCATCACTTTGAAATCGGCTTCGCTGAACATAAATAACAAGATATGGATTTTCAACACCAATGTAAAGTCAATTCTTCTAGGCTCTCGCTTCACGTAAAGCATTTCCGACAGGCTTTAGACTTTTATCAACAGCTGCATTTGTGTTGACGCCATACTGCAGATCAGATGACCAGAAAGAATTGACAACAAGAAGCTCTGGAAACGAATTAATCAGTCAACCAAGTATGCTCAAGAAAATGGTGTGTAGACCGTTGGGTGGTGGTGCCTGATTAAGAAAAGATGAATTGAGTATGGGTTTGACATGGAGGCGGTCATGTGAGGAGAAGGTAATAACCTATGGGGTAGTTGTGAAACCAGCTAAATAGGACTGCAGACAACTGAGATGGATGGAAATGTTCTACTGAAGCCCTATGTTCCACTCAAAATCCAAGAGAATATTCATATAACATTCATTATATAATGTCCCTTACTTTCTAAACTCGCAAAAGATTGTCTCACATAGTAATTATCTTTTTACAAGTGGAACAGATTGTTCGGCAGTATAGACTAGAAACGAAATAACACTAAGTACCTTCCTGAAATTTTATATGTACGACAACGCCCTAAAAACTAAAAAAGATGGAACAAATATCGTACAAAAACAAACTGTTCTAGGCTTTTACAAGCCTACGAACTTAAACACTTGCCTATCTTATCCCCGATTTAGCCCCCTCCAAATAAACATTTTCCATGTTACGTCACAAGTGGTGTCCATAGGAGAATATTTGAAACACACGATGTAATTAAGGTAGACAGATTTAAAGATCAATGCAAAGACTTACACCTAGATGAATAAAGTTCACTTGGACTGATTTTGAAGAGGCGCAAAAAGACATAGTGAGTATATGCAGCAAGATATTGTAATAACCAGGTCTCTACATTAGAAAATGATGGATTAATTCAATAAAATTTTGAAAATTTAATTCAATTTCTAGATTTTCCCGTCGATTGATTGGACCAAAGTGCTCGGTCTCAGGCTGACATGCGGCTTCTTGTGCAGATGCTTCGACGATATCTGGGCATGTAATTACAAGTTAATTGGTGGATGGTGACTAGTAGTGGAATCAAGGACAGCGAGCATTTCTTCCTATTTGGGACTCGTCAAATGGATGCACCTGCATTCCCCAGTGAGTGATGATGTTCCCACTGAGGCTTGAACCCAGTGCCCATAGTTTCAAACGCCAAAGCGTTATCCACTAGACCACTTGGGCCACGACAGCCACCTCTTGTGCAACGGGTCATATTAACTTCTAATTACAGGCCCAGACGTCATTGAAGCATCTGTACAAGAAGCCGACATGTCGACATGAGACCGAGCACTTTGGTCCAATCAATCGATGGGAAAATCTCAAATTCAATTAAATAATTAACATGCCCCTTTGCACAAGAGGTGGCTCTCGTGATCCAAGTGGTCTAGTGGATAATGCTTTAGCGTTTGAAACTATGGGCACTGGGTTCGAGCCTCGGTGGGGACATCATCACTTACTGAGGAATGCAGGTACATCAAGTAACGAGTCCCAAATAGGACGAAATACTCATTGTCCTGGATTCCACTGCTACTCACCAGTCACCAATTAAAATTTGAAAATGTTTAGAAGTAAGCACATTTAAACCACTGTGACTCATTGTAGACTGTGTTACTAGAAGTCACTAGCCTTTTAACCTGTTTCACTCTAAAAATTGATACAACACATTCTTAGATTCAATGTCTAAAAACAAATAAAGTTGAGAGACGCAACAAATATGTTATTCAGTTGTTAGCTCAGATTTTTATCTTCATTATAAAAAAGCTTTTTGTATTTCCCAATGAATGAAAAACAAAACGATGTTGTTTCTACTGTCGTTTCGCTATTTAATGCCTCTAATAGCTTTATCAGAGTATTGTGGTGAGAGCTGTCTACCAGCCAAATTGGTGGACAGTAATTTACGTCAATGTTTACGTTCTCAAGAATCGTCGTGAGAAAATATGAACAAAGACCGATTCAAACCGACCACAGCAGACTTTGCGTAGGCGGATACAGTTAACATATAGATGATCTGACATTCAAGAAACAGTCACAAAGGGATGAAAGATTAACTTTGAATGAGAAACAACCAATCAGAAGGCTGTGTTTGTTTGCTTAACTAAACTATAATAATGTACATGAAAATATATAAATATGTTTTGATTTCCTTAATAAACGATCTGTTGCCTGGTCCTTGTCTTCTGTTGTTACAGTATTATTAAACCAGAATTTACAAAATCTCAGCATACATAATATAATATAATATAATAATACTTTGATAAAGCTATTAGAGGCATTAAATAGCGAAACGTCAGTAAAAACAACATCGTTTTGTTTTTCATTCATTGGGAAATACAAAAACCTTTATTATAATGAATATCATATACCCAATGCCCAAATTTTTTCAAAATGTTAAAAGTGAACTTGGTTTGGACATATATATAACAGAGTTTTATCTCTTGGTGGCTTACTGCCTGAACGATATGATTTATTTGATCTAGCGTACTTGGTTACAACAATAATGTATTGTAGAGTGTGTAATGGATCACCTGATAGTTGCTTGTAATCGGACCACCCACCTTGTACTCAATTTTGTATGATATTGTGGGTGTACGTACACTTTTGAAGAGTGTTGTCAGCTGGTATTGAGTAGGTGTTCACTATGCTTTTTTGTTTTTAAAGTTTCCAGTTATTCTTTCACTTGTGTGTGAAGATGAAAACAGTTTTTTCAATAAATTATTGACAGTCCCAACTAATCCTTCTAACTTTTTATTTCTTCTTGCAATTTTGACAATTTTCGTTTTTCCGTGTTTAATGATACTTAAAATCTTGCTTTGTCTTGTTTTGTCATTTATGCAGTGCGCTTGTTTGTTTTCGTTTTATCGTCAATAACTCTGACTCAAACTGTGTTTCAATAACTTCAATGAATTATTATTATTATTATTGGTACTTGCCTGTTAAATATTTCAACATTCATAGTTCACAAAGAAGTTTGTCTTCGCATTGAAATAATTTCCAGTTGTTTACTGTCTGCATTTAATCTTTCCGGATGTAGTAGGGATAACAAAATTGAACTTCTTTTGGCGCAAGGAGATTCATCTTGCTGAAGTTTCTGTAGCAACTTTGTTTACAGGGTGGGGTTACTAGCCTCACGCCTGAGAAGGGGGTTGTTACATTAAAATATAGTTTACAGAGGAGCGACCTTGTGGGTTGCTCCCCTTAAAATCAGGAAAACAAGGAATAAAGCAATCAGAAAAACACCAGTAAATAGGAAATAATTCACAACAGGAAGGGCAACAAGCGAAAACAACAATAAAAAATAACTTTAGCAGTAGTATCACAGTCAGATACAGTTAACAAAAATGATAGCAAAATCATAGACTCACTGACTTGAGCCGACTTAGGCATGTAAATCCATCATTATACACAATCATAGATATTAGTTAGTGTTAGACAGTCACAAAATGGCAAGCAGATAGTTATAGGTATTATCGGTCAACAAGATTATATCCACAGATTCAGTGTTCGAAAGGCAAATAATTACAATAAGTTCCACAACTTCTTGGCAAGAAACTCCACAGAAATCGAAATGAACTTCACTTCCCCTTAAACTGACGCTTGAGAAGATCATGAAGAGACCTGCTGTTAAAAGTGGCACTATTAGAATTATTTTTTTTCCTACTTAAGATCCTTTCTGTGTCAATTCCTTCTAAGCATGCAACTAGCGTCGGTGGCACAGCGGCAGAATGCTCGCCGACCACGCCTCATGTGGTTCGGGGTTCGATCCCCAGCCGACGCACTCCTTTACCTCGCTAAGCCAATAATAAGACTGGTAAAGAGGGAAGGTTGGGCATGAGGCTAGCAACCCCATCCTGTAAAAATGATCATCACTACTACAGAAACTTCCAGCCTCTAGTTTGAAGCCCTATGTTCCACTGGGAATGTAAAGGAATAAAAAAAACGCAGCTCTACAACAATAGACGGCATTACTCAGGCAGTTAGAAAACTATGCCCTTTGAACAGATCCCATCGCTTCATCAAAATGTTTATGAAAATAAGTCTTACACTACTGTTCATTAGAAATTCTTTTTATAGAATTCCCTTTCAGAGGTTAGAGATATTTCTTTTACAAATTATAACATGACTTATGTTGTGGTGGTGTGATACACACAATGTGTTCCAACGGAATATTATGCTCACATATTCCCACAGTTCAATTCGGCATTCGCAACAGAATACAATATTTCTATTTAAACATTCTATTTGAGAGAAAATTAAAGACAGAATACTATTCCCACGGTTATATACTGACTGCATTAACAACAAAATACTATGTATATTTGAACATTCTATTTCATGTCTTTTGACGGAAACCGAAATCACATGCACAGTAATTGATTGGTTGACGAATATAAACTGTAGATATATAAATAGCGGTTTGATTAATGAAAAATATACCTTGGCTTCCATGTCTTGCCTTCTATTGTTACAAAATGTTATTCGGCATGTAAGAAATACTCACGAGTTTCATGTTATAAGTACAGATATTGTTAAAATAATGTGTAAAAATAACCACTAGACTCAAACTGGATGATATTTCGATGACCAGTGTGTTCACTGCGCCGAGCGATACAGCATTGTTGAGTACAGTGGAGCGTTCCAACTTTAAAAATGAATGTTATGCAAGTCCACTGGCTTCACATTGATCTTGACATTGAAGAGTACGGATTGGCGTCGTAGAGGGAGAATAATTTTCACCAAAACTACCCGTGTAACTTCCCAGAGGGTGTTTATAAATCTGTGAATTATGTCTAGAGGTTCCTGCCGATTTCAAACCCTTAAAATCTAATATTATGTAGCGTCACTGTATTATTATTGTTTCCTTTAGTTCCAAGAAGAAAATAGGGCTTCAGCCACACGTCTCCATTGCTTTCATTTCTCTGCCGACTTTCTCATCTGGCTACACGTCTACCCACACACTTCCATCTCCTCTTCCCATGATCTCCTCCATGTCACCCTCCCACTGACGGCCAACTCGCCGCTTCCCATTCGAGTTCCGCTCGAGCAATGGCCTGGTGTGTGGTGTTACTTGATGGTTTTCTCAGAGTATGGCCAATCCACCTCCATTTCTTTCTGTGTAACTGACTCTTGAGAATTCTTATTTTTATGTTACAACAATGCCAACAACAGTATATTATCCTGTGGTGTCTGCTAAATCCATGAATATACAACAGTTTCGTCTTGAATTCAAATTAACTACAGATCAAATTGTTTCATATGCGTCTGACATATAATTTCCAATATTTGCCTAGTTTCATTTCATTTATGTTAATTTCGTTATGAACCATAATCAGCCGGCGAGAAAAAGCACTGAAATCCAGAGAGCACTGGACAACTGTTCAGTCCTATTTTGGGATTCTTCATCACAATGCAATTACTACCTGACCTGAGACATTCAGGTTATGAGGACGAGGTTTTTGACCATTCAGACACTTTGGTCAGAATTAAATGACCTGTGTATTCTAACGAAACAGCTGTCCAGTGCTCTTTGAAGGTTTTCAGTGCCCTCTCTAACTCATATAGGTTGGTGATGAAATCTAGTAACTGAAATGCCCATAAATCCCATAATCTACATTTCCCCAGTCGTTATTCATTAGTAATCAAAACTATTTAAGAATGAATGAATTAGATCCTCACTACTCTACTGCAAACTAGCTAGTGAATATCTGCAGAATATTTCTAATAAAGAGAGATAGGAAATAATGAAATATTTTCATAATATAAGAAAGTACACTTAGTTATGTTCTTCACATTCTCAGACTGGTCATAAAACTCACATGACTGACACAGATAGAAGCACGATTTACAGATTATCGTATAATAGAGCAGATTTAACAGCTCAGCTGGACGATTTATATTTGGTTACTATTTTCTGAGTCAGTTGGTTGAACTACGAAACTTTCATCGTCCTTCTAGACAACATCTTCAGTGCAAGCTTTAATATGGAGTGAATTTATTTGAATTCTTCATGAATGATATAATTATATCTTCTAACAAACTTTGTCATGATTTAATAGTGTGAAATATTCCCATATCATGAATTAAAAGTCTATCTGAAACAAGAATATTCTTTTCAATAATTTTTTCTCTTCAGGTAGTTACAATTATACAATATGATATTAATGTCGTTACAATAATGGCCAGTTATGCGGCGGATACATTTTTTACGTAGAATAACAGATTAGATGGAGGATTTCATCATGAGCTGACATCAGTTAGGCGACCACTGGAAAACCTGGGAGCACTGGACGGCTGTTTCGTCCTAGTTTTTTGAGACTCTTCGGCAGTATGCACCCACCGGGGTTCGAACCCAGGACCTTCTGGTTACAAACAAAATCCCTACAAAACCAATACTTGAAAAGTAATCTGATGCTCACTAACGACCGGCCCTATTAAGGTAGTGACCTGGGATTCTAGTGGGAAGCCGAGACCACTAGGGTACAGCAGGTTGAAGATGAAGCAATAACTCATCGAAGAAGACATTGAGAAATGGTCGCGCTATGTCAAGAATTGGCAGAAGTTAGAATTCATGGGCCGTTGGATCGGGTCTCAGTGGCCCAACGGTCTACAAGCTCGCCTTGTAACCGGAAGGTGCTGAGTTCGAACCCTGTCGATGAGTGCGTACTGATGAAGAGTCCCAAACTAGGACGAAACAACTGTTCAGTACTCCCAGGTTTTCCAATGGTTCTGTAACTGAGGCAAGCTCATGATGAAATCCTCCATCCAGTCAAACAAAATCCCTACAAAACCAATACTTGAAAATAACAGATTAGTTATGGGGTGTCAAAATAAATAGTCGTATTTGTGTGACAAACGTGCTCTGGGCTGAAATCGATTACAAAATATTGTAAAATGGGAGACAACAGTGGCGATTATTCATAATAGATTTATAGAGTGTGGAGTAGGAAAATTGACAAGTCAGACCAAGGTTACAAAAGGTGTCAGGTGAGTGGCTAGTACAAAGTGTAATGTATTAAACAGGAGGTAGTAAGACTGCAATGACAGGTTCATAATGAAATAATAAATGTGTGAAATGAAACAGGTGGAGGCATATATTGAGAAAAGAGATATTATCACTAATAATAAGTTCGGATAGTATAAATGGAAAATTCGATAGTATTGAAAGAATGTTTGCATGAAGGGCATACATTATGACGAATAATAATAATAATTGTAATAATAAGCAAAGAAGGAAAGAAAAAAACAAAGAGGGTTAAGGGGAAGAAGCACTCTTGGTGAGAAGAAGAATCATCAATTCAAGTTTGGCCACGGTAAGAACAGCGCCTGGACGTGTTCTTTTCGGATACAAAGTTCTAGTTTAGTCGATCTTATTGCAACAGCTCTAGCGATGTGTACCAGACGAAAGCGAACTGTACGTGATAACCACTTCGGAATTCTGTATATAACCCTGAAAGCTGTGTTGACTTCGATGCTATGTCCAGTGTCGACCAAGTGTGACAGGATCGAGCTTTTTATGCACTTAGTTTTCCCCTCCTGCTGAACCAAGCTGGTAAATGTTCTCGAACCCGTAGACGAACCTGCCTAATCGTGCGCTCTATATAACTTGAACCACAGGAACAGTTGAAATGGTATATGCATGAAGAAGAGCTAAGGTTAGGTAAGACATCTTTGAGTTGCTGGGTGAACATTAGACGGCTACTGAAGGATAGACACAGATGTGTAGAGTAGAAAGTTTTCTTTATCACCCTGGTTAAACGTTTCGATAGAATCTCCACAGGAGTATCTCCCTTGAATTGGAAACGTAAAAACAGAGGCTTTTTCTCCACCATTACCAGTTCATGTTTACGACTTACTCTACAAATCTAATGTGACTGATCACCACCATTATCTCCCATTTTACAATATTTTGTAATCGATTTCAGCCTAGTACGTTTATCATGATTGGTTGTTAATTCACAATATCTTCATTGATCGTTTTATTGACTTCAAATTTGAACTTTTTCATCACGTGGTCTATTCTTTATTAGTGAGTGAATTTGATCTGTAGTAATATATATATATATATATATATATATCACTCTCTGATTCATCTGAGTACTGGGCTTCTAGAAATTCCCTAGCATTTTTCGGTGTTTCCTGTGTTTGAAATTCCTGTGAAAAGACACTATATGCATTCTTTCTTATCAATACACGTAGACAGTTATATGGACATCAATCAATTTCATTGGGGAAATGAAAAATACTCGTAAACAGTGGAAACACCAAAATTTCATACATTTATTCCCCTTAATGAATTTGAATAAAGCGAGAACTACAGTTTTTGCAGAATAAAGTGGTACCATCTTTTATTTCGTTGCCTTCTCGTCAGCTGCTTACAGGGTAAAGACATTATTAAATGTATCTACAAAAGCAATTTTAACATGCACAGGGTTCATTTTAAACAAAAATTAATCAATATATGCATACAGTAATAATATATATATATAGATAGATATATAATATTGAATACTATTCCGAACAGTAATGATCATACACAATGGAATCGTTCAAAATTATGTATTCAGATGAAAGAGAGATGAAAATATCCAGTTACCAGGTTGGCGAAGAAAGACTGATTACTATTTCTTTCTGAACGCACAAATCAGGTTTCAGGAGCTTGATGGAAATGGCTTTAGCAAACTTGAGGAGAATTGAGCTCTTTTGCCTATTGATAATTTTGAACGATTTTGCGACGTCCACCTCATGACGCGTGTCAAGAAGATGCTTGACGACGTCACTGTTTAAAGCATTTGTTCCCTTTAGACATAAGCTTTTTGGTACATGTTCAGAAAATCGTAGATATACCCTTCTTTCTGTTCTTCCAATGCAACTGCTCCCGCAGTTGGAGTTAATATGCAAAGGATATCTATCGATTTTTGACTGCACCAAAGAGCAAGTTGTTCGATAGACGGGAACGAGCTTAGCTGCAGGATAGGCTCTGGCTAGTGACGTACTCAGTCTTCTGATGACCATTGCTGCAATGTTTTCACCTGAGAATTTTTCAAACGCCTGGTACTCAGATGAATCAGCAATCAACAGACATATTACTATAGATGAAATTCAAAAAACTCATAAAAAATAAACCACTTGACGAAAATGTTCAAATTCCAAATCAATAAAACTGATCAATATTGATGTAAATTAACAATCGATCCTAACAAAAGTCGTCAAGAGTTATAGTTACATCATTCCTGATGAATTCAAATAAGTTCACTCTATATTTAAGCCTGTACTGAATATGCTGTCTAGAAGGATGATGAAAGTTTCACAATTAAATCAACCAAATATAAGTTATCATATTTTTAAAATTCGATTTTAAAAAAACGGAATTATTTCTGACTATCTTTGTGTACACAGAAAGGGGAAAGCAGCAGGGAATAGGTCCGTAGATTCTGTTTGAGAGAATTCCATAAAACTATCTACGAAGTGACTGGCATCAGACGTGAGATTGAACAACTAAAATTCGAAGTGAAAATAACAGTAAATAACGAGGAGTATGATGTCAGTTTTTGAATAGCGCATAACGAATTTAATCATGCGCTGACATCAGTTAGAGAGCCATTGGGAAACCAACTGGGAGTACTGGACAGCTGTTTCGTCCTAGTTTGGAACTCTTCATCATTACACACCCACCAACAGGGTTCGAACCCAGGACCTTCTGGTTACTAGGCCACCAAGCTCGTAGACTATTGAACCACTGGGACGCGACCCAATGGCCAGCCCATGAATTCTAACTTCTGCCAATTCGCGACATAGTGCGACCACTAGCCAATGCCTTCGGCGAGTATTTGTCCTCACGCACGACCTGGTGAAACCCACTGCTGGTGACGACTTCTCACTAGAACCTTAGGTTACTACCAACCTGATTTGAAGGCCCACGAGCTCGCCTTCTAACCAGAAGGTCCTGGGTTCGAACCCTGGCGATGGGTGCGTACTGTGAAGAGTCCCAAACTAGGCTGACGAAACAGCTCTCTAGTACTTCCAGTTGGTTTTCCAATGGTCCTCTAACCGATATTATCTCATAATGAAATCCTGTAACCAATCCATCAAATCCCTAAATGCTCGCTAGCCCCATGACCAACCCTCCCTCATTTTTCTATTCGTGGATCAGTTTTTACCACTTCTTCG
Source organism: Trichobilharzia szidati (assembly GCA_944472155.2). Lineage (NCBI taxonomy): Eukaryota > Metazoa > Platyhelminthes > Trematoda > Strigeidida > Schistosomatidae > Trichobilharzia > Trichobilharzia szidati. The sequence continues at coordinate 45,955,539 of OX235272.1, read as the reverse complement.
ACTAATTGAAATTTTCAAGGTAAAGCCTATCCGTCCCGGATATCAAAAAATAAATCTATTGAATGTTGAATACTAATAATCACCTCCTATATCAATGACTTTTTAGGTACTTTGCTAGTTTTCCAGCATTCTGTTTTTTTTTATCTATAATCCTTTATTCTGGTTTTTTCAACAATAAAAGAATTAAAAACAGTTAAGGTCATTTTTTAGTAAGTCTTAATATCATCCATAATTAACTAATTAGTAAATTAGTTAATTATTTAATCGATTTTTCATTGGTAATGCTTTCTTTACCTTTTTGTTTTTTAAAAAAAACTTGGATTAATTTGAAACTTAGTTATCAATCAGATGACATTTTAATCTTAGGCGGTTCAATGGTAGAATGCTCACCAGCTATTGTGGTGTAGGTTCAGGTTCGATTCGAACTTATATAGTAACAAAAACAGTGTTCAAAACGTCATCCAATGAATAATGAATACAGGTTGCCTCACTGTTTGATGTATCTAAAACAACGAAAGTGATGTAGAACTTCAGCTAGCCTCACCTAGTTGGTGGTAAGTCTGGTAATGATATGACCGTTAACATACTTGTAGCTGAGCTAACGAATTTCCGACTTAGTCGATTCGCAAGCCTATTGTTCTAACCACTGTTAACGACGACAACAACAACGCGATACGATACCACCGAAAGCGCAACGCAAGAAGACATGAAGAGAACTCTAACTATTGACGTGGAGAGCTTTTACTGTCTCGCATCAACAGTGAGAATGACTGAGAGCGTTTGCGTTTATATATGCCTTAAAATGATCATGAGAGACAGTAATGACATTGAAAAGTTGAAACAGTCAATAACCGATAGTATTTCGAAGGTCATAAATGGGGTGAGAAAAAATTAGGTCACGTTTTGATATGATATCCGTTTCTTGATGTTAACTGCCACTGTCAGCTTCATTAGACTTAATCAGCTTTATCTGTTCAACCACAGGATTGAATCGAACTATGTTTATTAGTAAATACTAGAGAAACTATTATTATTATTATTCCATATTAATTAATTTATTAGATATATCACAAATAGTGGAACAGTGTTCTTTTCATCAATGCTTCAATCAAAATTTACTGTTGATAATTATATCATATATAATTCTATGGGTTCGAAACCCGGTTGTTATAACATAATGGTACATAGCACTGATTTTTATGAAAATTTGGAAACCACTTCCATCAATCAATTTTTATATACTTGCCTAGTCAATTTATCTAAACATCATGAGTTGACAGCATTTAGAGAACTATTGGGAAATCTGAGAGTACAGGACAACCTTTTCATCCTAGTTTGGGATTCTTCACAGTACTCACCCACCGGATTTCCATTCCATGACCTTCTGCTTACAAGGCGGAGACCAATACTCGTCAGTGACATTAGTTATTGGTCATGCTGTATCGTGAATCGGTCGGGGCTGGAATTCATGGGCTCGCCATTGGATCGTGTCCCAGAGGCTTAATGGTCTACGAGCTCGCCTTGTATCCAGAAGGTCCTGGGTAATAATCTCCGCGGTGGGTTCGCACCGTGAGGAGTTCCAAACTAAGACGAAACAGCTGTCCAGTACTTCCAGGTTTTCCAATGGCTCATGATGAAATCATGTAACCAATCCATCAAATCCCTGAAAACCAACACTTGATTATGTAAACATTGTTCATTCGAAGCCGAGATCATCATCAGTATAGCCTGTGTGACTCAACTCAGAGAGCCTAATCACTTGAAACTGGTGATACATAGAATCATATTCGTAATTTTCAGATTACAATGTATGATATGCCTGATTTTGGTGGTTTAAAGCGATTCGGCTTACTGAATCGAGTCAAAACTGGGTACTCCACTGATGAACTCGGCCGCCAATACAAGAGAAACAGCTATTCATCTGTATATACATCACTTCGTTCTGGTTTGCCACCAGTAATGGCTGATGTAATTGGTATACAGTTGATCATCTGAATCAATATGTAGTATAGAGTTTTACGCAGACAGACTTTCTTTCATGATTACTATTTATGGTATCAAGCAGACCATATACAGTGTGTGAATTCTCACCTCAAAACTGTTTAAATCGCAAAATGGGAATTTGATACTTGGGTTTCGTAGCTGTCATTCTTTTCATCAGTAGTTCTTTATAGGAATATAAGAATATCTGGGACACGCGGTGTTTTTTTAGTTTCTACTCTAGTTATTCTCACTTCTTTCAATAAACAAGACTTCTGTTAACAACGGCTTTCCTTATCCTGACTGTATTAGATTCGAGGACCTTCACATAATCATGTCTTGTGTGTGTGTGTGTACGTCATGCTATATGGAAGCATTTGGTTATAATTTTTGTCCTGGTAGGGTATCCTAATCCGCATTACGCTAAAGTATTTTGTACTCCGGTAATCTAATAGATAATCTAATCATAGATGCCTGCGTTCTATCTCCCGTGTGAAGTGGTACAGTAGGGTAAGCAATACTGAGGTTAGGCGTCGAGTACTATGTAAGGGGGGTAAATCAATCGACGAGGCTGTGAAACTACATCGATTGAGATGGTTAGGACATGTGTTACACATGACTAGCCACCGCCTTCCTCGACAACAAGCAATGTTAGCTGACATAGGGTCAGGCTGGAAAAGAGCTAGTGGCGGTCAAACCAAAACATGGCTTGATCAGTCAATGAAATCCAAAACAGTAAGTTTAAGCCACGTAGGAAGGTGTAGACTTCCTGACTGGTTGGGGTCCTCGGGACGGTAAAAACCAATGAAGACTGGAGACAATCGGTGATATGGCTGGCTCAAAATCATTCTCATTGGCGCAGATGCATCCAATCCTTGTGACTTATGATTTCCAATGAAACCATATTCTTCGTTATTACTATTCCTTTTGTCCCACATCCCTGTCTGCTGTCTCTATCTTGCATTTCTTCTAGTTTCCTCTCTTGCTTTGTGTGTTACATGGGGTGTGGCGACTTGAACTGCTGCACATCTGTGCAAAGTTCTATGTTGAAAAGCAGATAGATAGACAGACAGGCAGAATAGATAACTGGCCCATCATTATTGTTATTTGAAACAAAATGTGATGTGCATCATGTGACAGATGTCTTTTGTGACTGTGTTATCCAACCGATACAGTTCCAGCTTCAAATTTCATAAGATAGCCTAAGTACTAGTGTCCAGAGATGTCGATCAGTATCAATGACAATCAGTTTGAATATAACTTCCCAAGTTGTTTACCGCATACGTTTTCAAGATACATCCAAAATGTGAGCGTATAACATTGACCAGACATCAAATTAGTGTTACCTAAGATGATATATGTCTAATGTCACACAAACTTGAAGACTTACAGGTGAAAAGCAACAAACTGGCTGAAAAGGCAGGCAGAGAAGACAGGACTGCAGGTGAACACAGAGAAGACGGAGGTGATGAAGATAACCAACCACCACCAACAGCACCAGCAATAACAACAACCAGCACCAATCACCATCAACGGGAGAGATTTAATAAAGGTTTCTTCCTTCACTTATCTCGCCAGGAAGCACCGTTTCAACCACAGGCAACAAAACGGATGAAGATGTCAAAGCTAGCCATTCAGAATCGGAAAGACAAAATACGCCTACATCAACCTGAAACCGGTTTGGACTTCTTCTGCACTAACTCAGCCAGCATTAAGAACAAGATTCGGAATTTCAACACACATGTGAAGTCAGTCAGTTCCTCTATATGGGTCAGAAAAAGGATTTCCAACAGGTTGCAGATTTTTTTCAACAGCTGCCTTCGCTGGCTCCATACTGAAAATCAAATGGCCAGCCGGCCAGAGAGAATTAGCAACAAGAAACTCTGTTTGGAACAGACCAACAGGCGAGAGGCGATTGCTCAACAAATATGTAGGAGAAAACGGAGATGAGTCGGGCATACGTTGAGGAGACCGTCTAATGACATCGCGCTCAATGCAGGCCATTGCTCGAGTGGAATCCGAATGGGAAGTGGCGAGTTGGTCATTGGTGTGAGGGTGACATTGAAGAGATCGGTGAGTTGGAGGAGGAGATGAGAGATTGTGGGCAATCGTGGACCCAGCTAAAGAGGACAGCATCAAATAGAACAAAGTGGAGATGTGTTGTTGAAACCAGCCCTATGTCCCACTCGGAACCCAAGAGAATAATAAATAATAAAATAAATAAAGTTACTACTACAGTGACTTATCATACATACATAAAAATATATGATTATACCTTATCCTTTGTTAATATTCAAGTTTATGAATGGATAAAATTATTTTTGTAAATAAATATTTTTGTGTGGTGTGTTTTGCTCACTTTTTTGGTTTTTTAATCTTTGCTACACTAAACAAGAAGAAGAGAAGAAGTAACATACCACCTGCTTATTGATCTACACTCAAAAATTGACCTTGAAAATGAGCTGATCAGATATTTGTACTTAGTTAGAATAGCGTAGAAAAACAAGACAAAAAAAATTAAAAAGTTAACTAGTTACAAAAAATGTCAGGGTGATTTTAGGCTGGAGGATGACATATTTTACAAGTAACAGCGGTATTTATCAATAAGCAATAGGGATGTTAGACTGTACTTTGATTAGTCACTGGGTAGTAGTAGTACTGATTGTTAAACATCTAGTCCTTTGTTCGGTACAGACTGAATATTAATCAGTCAAGGTTACAATGTGTTCATAATGCTCGGTGATTTGACATCATCGTGCGCCTTAAACTGATATTAGATCGTTGAAGGCAGTCGGCGAGAAGCACTGCTTGGATCTAAGTTTCGTACTTGTCGGTATTCACTAATTAGTCAGCAAGGTGCATCTGCGATCTTGAAGGAACTCATGTCCCTCTCTGAGATTCAAACCCGCGTCACCCCAGTAACCAATCAAAGTATCTATTACAGTCTTACAGGAAGTCAAAGGTCAGTCTAAATAGCTCAGTGGTAACGTCTCCTAGGTTTGAGTATTACAAGGAGCGGGGTTTTTTAGCCTCACATGCAGCCTTCAAACTCTTTGCCATCCTTACTAACAGGTAAGAGGAGAGAGATTGATAAGTACTTTGGCTGGGAGTCGAACTCTGAACCTCGTACGTGGTTAATGAGTATTATACTACTGAGTCACCGGTGAACAATGTTTCCTGTGTACATAGTACAAATGTTACCTAATTCTTGTATTTGTACATCACTGGCACAAAGGTAGAATGCTTGTCATCCACGCGTGTGGTTCGAGGTTCGGCCCCCGGCCGACGCACTCTTCCTTTACCTCGCTAAGCCAGTAATAAGACTAATAAAGAGGAAAGGTTGGGCATGAAGCTGGCTAGCAGCCCCATCCCGTAAAAGTAAACACCACTGCTACAGAAACTTCAAGCCTCTAGCTTGAAGGCGACCTATGTTCCAATGGGAATGTAAAGGAATAGAAAAACAAATCTTGTATTTATTCAACTTATTCATGGGTGTTTTCACTAATTTGTTTTCATGATATTATTATTCCAGATCAGTGGTGATGCAGTCAGTTTAGAAGAGAAAGTGAAACTTGCCTTAGAGGAGAACATCAATCTCAAATCATATATTGATCGTATGAATAATGAATGTATGGAGTTGAATGCAGCCTTATTTGAAGAAGCTAATAAAATGGTAAGTCAGGAATTCATCACACCTAGTAGAAGTCTACTGATGTATACTTTTCAATAAAACATTAACACACGAGAGTATTCACAGTCATCTATGTATATCATTTTTTTCAGGGTGAAGTCAATTAGCTTAACACCATAGCGTATAATAAGATGCACAAAAACAACAAAGTGTAAAACTTATGAGGAATTGGAAGTTTCATGAAGAATCCCTTTTAGAATACGTAGAAAATTAAAACAAGTGATTGAGCGAAGAGTCTGTTTTCTCAACAATTCGTGACCAGTAGGGTACAGCAGGTTGAAGAAGACATTGCGAAATGGTCCCGCTATGTCGAGAATTGGGAGAAGTTAGAATTCATGGGCCGTTCGATTGGGTCCCAGTGGCTCAATGGTCTACGAGCTAGCTCGCCTTGTAACCGGAAGGTCCTGGGTTCGAACTCTGTCTGTGGGTGCATACTGATGAAGAGTCCAAAAAATTAGGACGAAAGAGCTGTCCAGTACTCCCAGTTGGTTTTACAATGGTTCTCTAACTGATATCAGCTCATGATGAAATCCTCCATGCAATCCGTCATAACACCAACAACAAGCCAACATCAAAGACCAAAAGAAAATTCATCCTACCACATATATGAAAAAATATCTCTGAAATTACAGCTAGAATATTAAGACTGTTTGAAATAGATACAGCACACAAGCCAACACGATGACTTCATTCACTACTGTGCAGACCAGAAGATGACAAGGTCAATACCGACTACAAAATAAACTGAATGAATTGCGATAAACACTACATCGATTAATGTGGGGTGTCCCCTTGGAAACCGAATACGAGAACATAAATTAGCTGTGAAAAGACATGATATATATATTTTTTCATATCAATGCATTTAGATAATTATGGACACCAATTTAATTGGGATAATGTAGAAATTTTAAATAGGGAAAACACCAAAAATGCAGTCAGGGAATTCCTAGAAGCCTGGTACTCAGGCGAATTAGCCAGCGAGTAACAAACACATTATTATTATAGACCAAATTTACCAGCTAATAAAAAGTAAATCATCACATGACAAGAACATTCGAATTCCAAGTCAATAAAAATATGATCAATAGAGATGTAAATCAACTATAAATCTCAACAGTGGTTGCATCATTCATGGAGAATTTAAATAAGTCCACTTCATACTAAAACCTGCGCTGAAGGGGGATGTTGTCTAGAAGGACGACGAAAGCTTCGCTATTAAATCAACCAGCTGCTCAGAGAACACAACTAATTCATTCATTCTGTACAATTGTATATATATAAATAAGGTTAGAAGGCAATTAGAACATAATGCCACAAGGTGACAACTATGATAAGACGACATTGTGCGTCGGTGGCACAGTTGTTAGGACTCTCGCCGACCACGCACATGGTCCGGGGTTCGATCCTCTGCCGACGCACACCTGATATCTATGGTCGGCCTGCTAAATTCGGGCTATCGATATCACATACTGAAAATTCCATACCTGTACCAAAAAATACGGTGTGGAATCAAGCTGTAATAAAAAAAAATTAAAAAATTGTAAGTAAGTTGATTAAATGAAAGTGACAAGTGAGGTAATATCGGTAATTCCTCAAAGTGAAAATGATTATAATACCAATGAACATAAAAAGGGTAGCGTATACTAATTAAATAGACGAAATGATGAAAGGTAAGTAGGACCAAAGTATGACCAGGGGTTTTATCATATGTTAACTTGAACGAATTAAGACCAGGAAAGTTGAAGGGCTTGAAAAAACGTTTTCTCTACATAAAGGTCTGGCTTTTCTAATTCAATGTCCAAAGTTTCAGAAATACAGTCAGGTCGGTGGGGCGATTTTTCTGTGCTTTTCTTGAGGGTTTTGGTTTTGATAGGTTGGCTTGGGGGTATATGCCTTGTGATGAAATTCCGTGGGTATCTATTCTTTTGGAAGACGACCATGGAGCCACTACTCAGCAACGACGAACACCTCCCACAACAATCAAAAATGCAACACACAAGTTGGATGGAATGCATAAACCTATGCCTAACAACGTAAATCCAATTCAACGGCTAAATATATGAACAAGTTAAAGGAACACCCATGGGATCGCCAATATCAGGTTTGATTGCAGAAGCAGTGATGCAAAGGCTCGAAAACACAATCCTACCAAAGATCAAACCCAAAGTTTGGATACGTTACAAAGATGACACATTTGTAATAATCAAAAAAACGACTTGGGTAAACTCACAACCTAATAAACTACGTTTTTAACGACATCAAATTCAAGAGAGAAAAAGAATCCGAGAACAAAATCCCATTTTTGAACGTCTTAGTCAAGCGAACAACCACAAGGAAATTAGAAACTCAAGTTTATAGAAAATCAACTCACACAGACCAAATACTGAATTACAACAGCAACAATCCAATAACACACAAACGGAATTGTATACAAACACTAATCAAGAGAGCCAACCAGGACTCATTGCAGCACTCCCACCTTAAGGAAAACTGAAGAAAGACATCTCGTGGACATCTTCCAAAAGAATGGATATCCATGAAATTTCATCAAAAGACATATACTCCCAAGCCAACCTATCAAACCGAAGGCCCCCAAGGAAAACACAAAGAAAATTCCCTACCATATATAAAGGACATCTCAGAAATCACCCTAAGACTCTTCAAACCTTTAGGAATTGACGTCTCACACAAACCAACAAAATCACTTCACTCAACAACGAAAAAAGATAAAACTAACACCATCTACAAAATAAATTGTAACAACTGCGAGAAACACTACATTGGCCAAAGTGGACGTCCCCTTCGTCTTCGTATCCATGAACATAAACTAGCCGTCAAAAGACATGACATCTACTTCCTCATATGGCCGCATACAGATAACCACGGATATCAATTCAACTGGGACAATCAACGTTCAAAAATGTGTGACAGAGGAAACACGAAGAATGCTAGAGAATTTTCAGAAGTAGGCCTGGTATTCCAGTGAATCGTCAATCAATAGACACATCGAGATAGACAAAATTTACCAACCAATAAGAAGGAAATCTCACACACAAAGTGTCAAAGTTCAAGTCAAAGAAACAATCAGTTCCAATACCACAAGTAGCCTAGAGAGTGTGAAAACACACAAAAACCACCAATCACGTCCTAGGTCACCGGGAGAGATGATTAATAAACTCGTGGAGAAATGTAAAAGCTCACATCAATTCGAATTGAAGTATGCGCTGAAGATGTTGTCTAGTAGGGCAATGAAAGCTTCACAAATAAAACCATCCAGCTCAGAGAACACAACTACACCAGAAACAAACTAGTCATATCATGTTTCTTTCTCATGGTTAGTTTTACTCCATATGAGTTCATCTTCCTCACTTAAATACTCTCAGCTGGAATTCCTGTACGACTGTCTCGTTATCACCATGAGTTTCTTTACAGCAATCTAGAGGCAACTGGTTCCAGTATTACTGTGACCCCTACTTTCATTTTAGCTTCACTCATCAACTGTTACGACACTTCTAGTCTAAAAGTCCAAGCCTATGGGAGATAATGTCACTATGAAATAGGCGTTTTTGTTCACTGTTGACCAACGCTGAAGTCTTGAGCTGGCCAACTCATTGTATGCTAGATGACTCCATAGTTGAGAAATACGCTCCACCCCCGCAACCCCCACCCACACTACACACAACATACTAAAACACAGGCATTTCCAGTTGACAAATAATTATAATAAGTTATCGTTAAATAAATATTAACTCAAGAAAGTATTGAATTTCAATCACAAAGGTAAGTCACAAATGAGTTATGAATTCTAACACCTTTACTAATATATATTTACTTATGATATTCATTTTCTTTTTTCTTGCATACATTCAGGTAAATGATGCCTTAGCTAAACAACATTATGCTGCTAAACAATTAAAGGAGAAAATTCAAGAAAATGAGGTAATAATATAAGTCACTTTTTGATTGGTTGAAATCATATTGATTTATCGATTAGTAAGTAAGTGAATGAATATATGTGTGAAGTAAACTAAAGGTACAGGTGACAACAGATTACTCTGTGTGTATATAGCAAGATATGATATACACTACTAACTGATATGGAGTATTTCCAAATCACTCACGTCAACCAGTGGTAATCGCTAACCAGATTGAACCGTTTTGTTTGTGTTGGCACCTAGCTTATCAGTGGCTTACGTAGTTTTACACAGGTCAGGATCTTAAAATTATTTCAAAACTCCCGAATTTGGATATGTGGAATTAAATTTTTCACTGACTACCTATACACTTCCAGATGGAAATTGGCTACACTTTTCTTTGGAAATCAACAGTGTTCTCTTCACTTATGTTATCTGTGGATTGTTAAGAGATTTGTCAAAAGTAATCAGTTTGCTTCATTATGGATAAGATTTTATTTTGATAAATCACACAGTGGTGTTACACAGTAATATTAACTGATAACGTTTCGAGCACAATTTATTACTGCTCATAATCATATCAAGTCACTCACACAACTTTTTTCCTTCATTAATATACATGAGTGGAACTGATGATTAGACATTTGAATAAAAATCAATATAGGATAATGTACAGTCATTGCAGGGTATTTTGTAAATTATATTATTTTGTTTAATTGGCTCCACCGGGTCTTTTAGCCTATAAAATTCATTAGGAGATCAAAAAAGAAGCAAAATAAAAATAATTGTGAAACTAGTAGTGACAACATAAATAAGAGAGAATATAAAGCATCTACTGTTATACCATAGAAGGAGGGGACTTCTGAGACCCTCCCTACGTAGGATTCTCAATAAAGCAGGAATTAGGGTGCCATTCAAACTTACAAACTCACTCAGAGACAAGCTCTGTAGGCTAAAAGACCCGGTGGACCCAATTAAACAAAATAATATAATTTACAAAATACCTTGCAATGACTGTGAGGTCAACTATATAGGTCAAACTAGTAGGTTGGGGGTAATCAGATTGTCGGAACATAAGAATTTAGCTAAGGTAAGAATGGTTGACCCCGAGAAGATGAGTAATTTAGAAAAAAGCTCAGCAATCGCACTGCATGCATTAACAAACAACCACACAATAGGGTGGGAGAGGGTCAAAATTCTAAGAAGTAATCTATGTAGGTGGAGAGAGAGATTGATTCCTGAATCCTGCCTGGTTCATCGAGTCTACACACAACACAACACATGCAACAAAAATGACTCAATGCAAATACCAGAGATATGCATGGAAGATATTATTACCACCAGTCAGTCAAATCAGAGGAGGATAATAAATAATCTCAAAATTCTATTTCCATTCAAGCACATCACAACATTCTAACAAGTTACTTATTTATTTTGACTATAAAAACACTCGTCTTATTTCCCATCTGATTGTATTTGATCAATAACACTCATATTATTATTTCTGAATGTACATTATCCTATATTGATTTTTATTCAAATGTCTAATCATCAATTTCACTCATGTATATAAATGAAGGAAAAAAGTTGTGTGAGTAAGTGACTTGATATGATTATGAGTGTCAATAGTTTGTGCTCGAAACGTCATCATTTAATATTACTGTGTAACACTGTGTGACTTATCAAAATAAAATCTTATCCATAATGGAGTTATACTCTACCACCACAGTGCCCAAGTTTTATACTTATATCAATAATCAGTTTGCTTGTTGAAATGAATATTCTTGATTCGACAGAGGATACACTAAAGACGAAGTTGGTTGTTGTGTGCCTTGTTCTGTTCTTTGCTAGTGTTAATTATTATTGGACTTAAGAGTAATGCTTTCACATGACGAACTTTACTCTAAAATTATATGTACTGTAATGCCATTGATAATGGATTGGTAATTAATAGCTTTTTGTGTTTAGCTTCATTACTGCACACTGATTGTTGACGAAATCTCTACAGGAATACCGAAGGCTCACACAGCATTCCACAACTTACGCCATCTTTGGCGTAGACTTGATACGTGGCTATCGATTAAAAGATGTGCGTACTGTACAGCGGTTCGCTTTATTCTCCTCTATATGGATGTAGAAATGGCCATTGGAAGTGGAATATATATATATATATATATATATATATATATATATATATATATATATATATATATATATGAGAAGGCTAGCTGCCTTTTACCTCACGTGTTTATTTTCTGTCGTATATTTTCAATGATATAATACGGTGAATAATACACAGGTTAGACGTAGAGTGTTAGGTATGGAGGGTAAGTCATTTGATGTGGTTGTGAAGCTACATCGACTTAGATGGTGCATTCCATGATATCACCTTGCATGATGGGCAGTGTTAGCTGACATAGGATTAGGTTGGAGAAGGGTTTACTAGTGGTCAAACTAAAATTTGGCATCCGTTAATGAAGTATCTGACAGTTGGGGTATAGGATGTGTAGTCCACTCCACCCCTGATTAGAGTCCACGGGATTCTAAGAACTAATCGCTGCGTACTGATGGTGGTGATATGGATCAAAATCGTTCTCAATGGCGCAAGTTCATTCACCCTCTGTGTTCTCTTGTATCCACTAAACGGTCATGTTTTCCCATGTTAACATTCCTTTTCTCTCATATTTCTGCTGATTATAGTTCTTTTGAATATCTTTCCTCTCTCTCTCTTTTCTCTACCTTTATGTTCCACATGGAGTGTGGCAACTTGAAGAGGTTCATTTCTGTGCAAAGTTCTTGTTGAAACACAGTCAGACAACTAATATATGGTGACTTTAATATCCTTACTTTTTCGGATATTTTAGAGATATAGATATTATGACAGTTTTATTTCTAAGCCTCTCTTTGTCAGTAGTAAGCCTTGTAAAGAGGGAAGTTTGGGTTTAAGGCTAGCCATCCCAACTCCTAAAGAAGAACAACGCCACTGCTTCTGAATAAGATGAAAACATAATTCCATTTCACTCCAAACTGACATCTACTGGAGTGCCACTGATAGTGAATTAGCAATCAAACAGATGTCTCTTTTTAGCTTTAAACTGTGTAGCAATGTGTACTGAAGACTTCGGGAACAGCCACACCTAAGACTGTAAGATTTCAAGGCTAGTATATCTAAATTAGATCACTGGTTCAGCTGATTGGTTATTTTTCACTGCCCAACAATTCAATCTATAGTCGTTCTTGATTTTCAATGGTCATTTTAGGTAAATATGTCTTATTTTAATGAAGAGTATCAAAATCCCACCTATTTCAACACATGAATGCACTATACCACATTCTTATAAATCTAATCAGAGTTTAAAGGTTTAATTAATAAAAAAGGCGTCTTTGATGTGGCTGTGTTCTCTGAGCTGGATAGTTAATTTGCGAAGCTTTCATCACCCTACTAGGCAACATCTTCAGCACATACTTCAGTTCGAATTGAAGTGAGCTTTTACATTTCTCCACGAGTTTGTTAGTCATCTCTCCTGGTGATCTTGAACGTGACTGATTGGTTGTTTTGTGTGTTTTCACACTCACTAGGCTACTTGTGGTATCGGAACTGATTATTTCCCTGACTTGAAATTTGACTGAAGAAGCTACAGCTATTTACATGCTTAATCTTCAACTCTAATTTGTCTCAAACCTTGAGAATTTTTTTATTAGTCCTAATTTTAAAAAGCTGTTGATGTTTTATTGTTTTTCTCCCTACTCACTGCTACATTTCTGTTCCTCATGACACTGGTCTTTATCTGATCCTCTTTTACTTCTAGTTAAGCTCTGTTCAGTCCAGTCTGTTATGTTACGTCTCTCAATTTACTTATTGAGTTTTAACATGAAATTTAGGTCAAAAAGTTAAAGTTTTAGTGACACATCTATGGAAGCTTCCTTTTGTTGCTGACAGGGTTCTACATATATATATATATATATATAGGTCATTTTTTTGATTGCACACCACCAGTCAGTAACTAGTACATCATGTCTAGTGTTCAATCAAAAGTATCGATACAGTCCTACAGGAGGTCATTCGCGAGCCAGCCCGAATAGTTCAGTGGTAACGTCTCTGACTGTAGTACTAGGTGATGCGGGTTTGAATCTCAAAGGCGGACATGAGTTGTTCCTTCAAAATTGGAGATACGCCTTGATGACTGACTGGTGAGTGCCAACTAGCACGAAACCTAGGTCAGGCAAGGCTTCCTGTGGCCGATCGCCTCCGGCAATAGATGTCAGTTAATAAGGGTCGTGCTGGATTGCATACAGGAAAGTCTAGACCGAAACCAGAAACAGTTGCAAAAGAATCTGTTTTTTATCTGTCTAGAGTATAAAGATAAAAAAGTATCAACAAGAACTGAAAAAAGAAAGAATCAAAGCAGCGTTGATTAAGACAATTCTCGCCAGCAGACTGATTTCGTGTTGTAACACAATATGCTCATTGATTCAGATAAAAGTAGGAAAAGTATCCTGCTTATGTCAACTTCAAACTGCATTTACCGATTCACTTGCACTCAAGGTAGCAAATACATAGTATAGACTGAAAGGAGTGTCTCTAACTAGATTTTCTGAACATATGCTCAACAATCTTCATATAAAAAGTAAGACAAGTGTTTGCAAGTAGAATTTACCAGAAACTTCTCTACTCAATCCTTCTTTTACTTTGCAAAATTTGAATTTTAAGCCCACCCACACTCTCTCTTGTTTCTTTAATTATACCATAAATAGTATTAGCGTATTTTTTTAACACTGAATAATCTGTATACTTACGTCATTATGGAATTATGTCGCATGGTTACTTTCTATAGATAACTTAACGTCACTGGGATAGATTCGTCCTTTCTTTCTTCATATAGTAATGCTGTCTACATTATTGCAGGTGTTCATTTTGAAATGTAAAATGAGTCCTACAAGTATGGACTACCACTGCTGCTGCTACTACTACCACTACTACTACTACTGTAACAACAGAAGACAAGGGCCAGGCAACAGATCGTTTATTTAGGAAATCAACAGATATTTATAGATTCTCATGTACATTATTATAGATTATTGTCAGCAAACAAACACAGTCTTCGGATTGGTGGTTTTTCTCTGAACGTTAATTTTTCCTCTCTTTGTGGCTATTTCTTGAAGTTCAGATTACCTATCTGCAAATTGTATCCACCTACGCAAAGTCTGCTGTGATTGATTGTTGAATCAGTCTTTGTTCTTATTTTTCTCATGAGCAACATTGGGGACGTGAACATTGACGTAAATTACTGTCTACCAATTTTGACTAGCAGCCAGCTCTCACCACACTACTACTACTACTACTAATAATAATAATAATAATAGCTGTTGTTACCCAATTTGATGAATACGTGTCATTTGTAGGAATTATCAATGACTCATTGTCTCATTGTCTGTGTGTCTGATAAAGAAATAAACTTGATGATACCAGTGTTTAATGCTCGTATCAGTTAATGCTTATATGATTCATAACTAAATAATTTCGCTAACTAACTAACTAACTGACTAACCAACTTATTTAATGCGTCTATTTTTTTTCTTCTTTTTTTGATTAAGTCATGTGTTAATCAACATTATGAAAAATTTATCTTCTCTTACAGATGCTTCATTCTGAATTGAGAGCATTAAAAAAATTAGTCGGTGAATTATCAACGAATGTTGTAATTCAAATGACAAGAAACCCTTTCGGTTCTTCAAGGTGAGCTGAATTTCACGTTTACGTATATTTATATACGGCATGTACAGAACTAGAAATTATTATTATTATTATTATTAAAAGAAGATTTTGGTATATAAGCAAAATGAATTTTTAAAAATTGCTAAAATCGACTGAGAACTAGTTTACACCTCTTCATTGGTGTTAACACACACACACAAACACTACCTGTAATTGATCGGAGGAACTTTGATTGAAACTAAACGGTTCATGGATTGCTAATCTCTGTTAATTCATTTTGTAGCATCACAGACGGAAAAAGTCATCGATAAGTAGGTTATGTTCACTCTTCTTTAAACTTCAGAGTTCATCATGTGCTGCGCTAAAGAGTCGAAAATCTGGATCAAATAGCTGTTCAGGTGCATCTTAGTCAGAAATTGGGTTGGGGAATGTAAAAATAAAATAAATGATGATAGTAGGGATAGTGATAATAATAATAATAATAATAATAGCAATATTAATGACGACATGCATGTAAAACATGCGCAAGATAATGACAACACCAACAATAAGGAATCTAAATCATCAGCAGTAATTCTATACAAGGAAGGACTAAAAGTGGCTGGCATTCAAACCACCTACAAACTCAATTAGAAACAAGCTTTGTCGGTTAAAGGATCAATCCTGTGGAGCCTTTAAAACAAAACAATTTAGTTTATCTAATACCCTGCAATGATTGTCAGGTCAAATACATAGGTCAGAGTAGTAGAACAGGGGCAATCAGACTAGCTGAGCATAAAAACCTAGCGAAATTTAGATTAGCTGACCCGAATAAAATAAGAAATCTAGAGAATAGTTCAGCTGTAGCGCTCACTACATGCAATTACACACAACCATACAATAGGATGGATGGGAGAAGATGACAGTTCTAAAATCTAATGTCACAGGAGGGAGGAAGAGATTGATAACAGAAGCTTTGTTTATCGAATCAACTGCAAATACATGTAACAGAAATGATTCAACACCTGTCCGGTCGGACATCTGGGAAATTCTACTACTCCAACGACGAAAAATAGGAGAGGACAAAGAAAACTATAAAACTCAAGTTTCGAAGTCGTGTGATTATAATTGATGGAATGATTATGAACAATAAATTTTGTTCAAAACTGTGTCATCCAGTAAATAATACTGTTTCATCACTGTGTGATACATCTAATAAACAAACCAGTATGGAATTACTTACTATCACAGTGCCCAAGTCTTACACACATATATTAACAGGTGCATCTTAGTTTTCGGTAGTTCTCTAACCAGTGTTATTTCGTGTTATGATCAAGTGATACGGCGTTGAGGGTTCATCTAACTTGACTAGAGTACGCCTCCAGAAACCGATATTTATAACCAAATGATCACTTGAAAATATCTCCCACACTGGAATAGACACAAATCTTAGACTGGGATAAACGACGACCAGAGTGACCACAACATTTACTAGACACGATACATTGTATATATATATCTACAAAACCTTGGGAATTTAAGGCATAAATAAACAAATTAAAAATTTCCAATAAGGTTATTATGTCGGTACATGCATTAATCATGACTTCAGAGCTAACAAAGAAGCTTGTCTGTCCTAACACCTCCCTGTACTATTAAGTCTCAATTGCAGAATCACCAGAAGATACTCTGTAGACCTGTGCATTCTCTGTTTTAATTATAGTTTGTGCTGAGATCTACCTTGAAATCAGATAAAGCGACACAAATCCTCCATCTGAATAAGTTACTTAATATGGTTCTGGTCATTAAGTCAATTTAATGAGTATGTTTATATCGATTTCTATTTCTTTCTGTCTCTTCATTGGTATTATTTTGTCTTTACAATTGTAATATTTTACATTTTCAACTTTCCTGTTCTCTACCCCCAACCGATTTAATTTCTACACTTCATTACCACCGTTAATGACTTGACCAACGCTCAATTTCTAGTCATTTATGTTACGTCATCCAATTTATTTGCTCAATTTTAGTCCTAATTTAAATGGCATTATTCTCTACCCCACCTCTAATTAGTCTCTACCTATAATTACCTCTGTTGCTATGCTGACCTAAGTTGAAACATTTTAGTCAATTATATTACGTCATTTCACTTACTAACTCAATCTTACTTTAGTTGCTGTCTAATTAGATCATTCTTGTATACCTGATTAATTATCTAAACTTGACAAACCTCATGTACACACACGCCGATAAGAGTCTCTTCGCTGAACGTCTTCTCTTTTTCATATGACTCAATGGGGATTTTTAAGCTACTTATATCGATTTATTTATATTTAATATTTAAAGGGATCCCTTATTTTGCTTAACTTTGTGCAAGATATTTTTCTTTATGTTAATGTATTTTTCAGTTACCTTTCTAAGTAAGGTATACAAATAACATTCACTTAAAAATTGACGAACACATTGTCAGCCATCTGGAAACAAGTATTTGCCTACCTGATACTATTCTATGCTGGATTGTACATGCAGATGTTGTCTAATCCTTGGTGCTGATTAAATTTCACAAGACAGGTTTGTCATCACCCTAGAACTGATATTAGGTTGTTTGAGGCTGTTGGCAGGATGCCCTTCACCTTGGGCTTTGTACTTAATGACATTTGTTAGAAAGGTGTCCTGCCCAATGTTTGTATCTGTACCACGGAGTGCTTAAGTGGGAAGTGCTACAGCCTTACAGTAGCTGTATCTCTACATGAATAGTTGACAAATTGCAATCCCCAAAAATTTAGATCTACGACCTCCTGTCTTTGACATCCATCAACCTAATATAAACACTGATTTGTTAATGATCTTTTTTTATTCCTTTACGTTCCCAGTGGAACATAGGGCTTCAAGCTAGAGGCTTGAAGTTTCTGTAGCAGTGTTTATTTTACAGGATGGGGTTACTAGCCACATGCCCAACTTTCCCTCTTTACCAGTCTTACTACTGGCTTCGCAAGGTAAAGGAGTGAGTCGGCCAGGGATTGAACCCCAGACCATATGCATGGTCGGCGAGCGTCCTAACCGCTGTGCCACCGACGCACTATTAATGATCTGATTCAATTAAATGTAAAGTTTATAGCTTCTCTAATAAGTTAATTAGATCCACATCTTCGGGGGGAGTACATCTTGCTATCTCAGATTGAAATGTGGTGTGCTTCACTTTCGCAACCATTTTGCAAACTTTGATAAGTATTCAAAAATAAAACAGAATCAACAACTCTATTGGTGACCATTAGATAAACCGATTCGAGTAATCAATAATTTCAAGTCTGACCACAAACTGACATTAGTTGGTGAACCACTGAAAATCAGTGTGAGTACTGGATGGCTGCTCGCCTCAGTTCAGGACTCTTTATCGGTGCTTACCGGTGACCATACCAGGAATTCAACCAAGGAACAATGTGTTAAGAGACGCAGACCCGTCTACCATTCATATACTGGAGCGAAATTCAGTGGCTTATGATGTCTAACTGCTGTCCATTTTGCGGTTTTATTGTTTAAATAGATTGTAGACTGCCAGTTATCATGCCTAAAATCTGAATTATGTTCTATCAAAAGGTTGTTCTTAGTATTTACTTTCGTTCATCATATAGGCTTTTTAATTTCCATAAGAGTAAACTTTGATGATATTAGATGGTTGGAGGCAATCGTCAGCAGAAAACCTCGCCTGACCTAGGTTTCGTGCTAGTTGGCACTCACCAGTCAGTTAGTCAGCAAGGCGTATCTGCAACCTTGAAAAAACAACTCATGTCTCCCTTTGAGATTCAAACCCGTATCACCCAGTGCTGCAGTCAGAGAAGTTATTTTAACTATAAAGGGTGAACGTGTGTGTTTATCCTTTCTTATCGTTCTTGTGGGTGACAGGTATCCACCTTAGAAATCATCCCTTATCATTCTTTTACAGAGTATCTATAACAATTCCATTATAGATAAGATTTTATTTTGATAAAACACACAGTGTTCGTTATACAGTAATATTAACTGATGACGTTTCTGGCACAATTTATTAACTAGTGCTCATAATCATATCAAGGTACTCATACAACTTTCTAACTTCGTCTGTATATAATTCCATCATTATTTTTCATCGCTTGATTTGATTCGTAGTAGTAGTATTTTCCATATTTCCGGTATGAGTGATGAGTGATTCCTATTGCAGGTGTTGTGTTGGGTGTAGACTCGATGAACAAAGATTCAGTAATCAATCTCTCTCTCCACCTACCTATATTACATCACTCATACAGGAAATATGGGAAATACTACTACCAATCAAATCAAGAGATGAAAAAAATAATGATGGAATTATATATAGACGAAGTTAGAAAGTTGTATGAGTACCTTGATATGATGATTATGAGCAATAAATTGTGCTTGAAACGATATCAGTTAACTATTACTGTGCGTCGGTGGGAACAGTGGTTAGGACTCTCGCCGACGATGCACATGGGTCGGGATTCCATCCCGGCCGACGCACACCTGATATCAATGGTCGGCCTGAAAAATTTGGGCTACCGATATCACATTGCTGAAAATTCCATACTTCTACCCAAAAGAAAAGTACTGTGTGGAATCAAGCTATAATCATATATATATATATATATATATAACACTGTATGATTTATCAAAATAAAATCTTATCTATAATAGAGTTGTACTCTACCACAGTACCCAAGTTTTCTACTTATATCTATAACAATATCAAAACAACATAATAATGATAATGATAATAGTAGTACAATATATACATATATATATGCATACATAATTCTGATAAAAATGCACCTTGATCTCAGTGTTAACCTAAAATATGATATCGTATGATTTGTGTCAGTGACAAAAGAGAGAAAAAATGTGCCTTGTTTTGTAAAGGGTTTTCTTTTAGTCAATCTATTCAGTGTGAGTATTGTTTTCCGTTATCAAACAACAATTCAGTAGGTATATGACCTAATTTCTATCAGAAATGATAATATATGACATAATATATGTATGATAATTATGTTTATAATCTATGGTATGCATAAATACATCTAAGCTAACTTTAAACTATGCCGACATGTTTGTATCCACTGTTGAAGTAGACATGCAGGTGTATGAATCTCAGACAGGGTTGATGAAATTCTGAATCTGACCATTGTGCTTTTAATGTCTCACGTATGAGGTCAAGTGTATAGATTTAAGCAAAAAAGAAATATGAGGAAATCGATCGAATACTGTATTAACCGTATGTTACGGTGAAATCGTAATAAAAAGGCGACTCTAGACTCAAAACTCTAGGCATCTGTATTTCCTTTAATGGAAGATGACTAGCAGTGGAATCCACTGGGGAATGCACGTACATCCAGATGACGAGTCCCAAACTGGGACGAAATGCTCGTTGTCCTGAATTCCACTGCTAGTCACCATCCACCAATTAAATTCTAATTACATGCCCAGACATTGTGGAAGCATCTGCACAAGAAGCCGACAGACATGTCAACCTGAGACCGAGCATCAATATCAGTCTGTTAGACAGTCGCACCAAAAACTGTGACTTATGCATCTTTTCAATTAGAATTCAGCTGTGTAAAGCACAAGAATAAACACTGTAGAATAGAATTCTGATTAACTAATTAATGCAAATTTATTCACAATAGAAGGAAATACACTTGATGATCGTGTGGTTTTGTGTCTCACAAAACGGAACATTATCAACACACACACACATATTAGACAAGTCTCAGGTGATTACGCCAGAAAACACGAGAATAAATAACTAACAACTAAATTATCTATGTAAAATGAAATATTAAATCATTAGATCGATAATCAATAATTTTATAAGATATATGTTTATATTATTTATTTTATTCCCTTTGAGTTCCGAATAAAATATAGGGTTTCGAGCCTGAGTTTTGAACTCTGAGTATCAGTGGTGCTCTTCCTTCTCCACTTTTTACTGAGCTTACTATCGGGGATAGAACCCCAGACTAGGTGGGTGGTAGGCGAGTATTCTATCGCTGAACCACCAACTTCTATAATCTTTGATGCAAGTGGGAAGTCTGACTATCCATCAATATTATTATTGTTCCCTTGAGTTCCTAGTGGAACATAGGACTTCAACTGCACGTCTCCATCTGCTTCTGTCTTCTGCTGTACTTTTCACCTGCATCCATGTTAGTCCATACTGTTTCAGCTCCTATTCACACGATCTCCTCCATGTCATCCTTGGACGTCACACTCGAGCGTTGGCCTGACGCGCGTTGTCACCCAGTGGCCTTCTCAGCGAGAGTTCAATCCATCTCCACTTTCTCCTTCATATTTGTTGGGCGATTGGTTCTTGTTTTGTTCGTTCCCATAGTTTCTTGTTGGTGATTCTTTACGGCCATCTGATCTTCAGTATAGAACGAAGACAGTTGTTGATAAAGGTCTGCAACAGGCTGTTGGAAATATTCTTTGTGACCCGCCAAGTTTCTGATCCGTATAGCAGAGCTGACTGACTTGACGTTTGTATTGAAAATCCGAATTTTGTTGTTGATGATGAGTGACAAAGATTTCCAGATTGGTTTCAGGTTGATGGATGTGTTTCTCGCCTTCCCGATTCTCGATTTGACATCCTTGTCCGTTCCTCCTCTAGTTGAGACAATGCTCCCTAGATAAATGAATGACTATCCATCAACCAACGTGTTAATATATTCAGCATTCTGTTTTGTTCCACTTTTCGGTTATGGGATAATCCTTTTGAAGATGTAGGATATGAAAAAAAAACTGAAGTTTTCCTATCACAAATGCCTCTATCCAGTCTCTGGCGTTAGTAGGAGCAATATGTTCACTAGTAATGAGTTGAAGCATAGAATATTAGACATAGGGGTTGAAGTCAGGTTTCATAACCCATCAACATCTGTACGACAGCCATATTATCCTATTTTGGAACTCTTCAGCAGCACCCACCCATAAACCCGCCGGCAATCAAAATCAGAATCTTCAGGCTACGAGGTCAAAGTCGTCGAACATTCAACCACTTTTAATGGAATTCAATGGCTTATGAATTCAATTTCGGCGCAACCTCCAACCAATGTTATAAGAGAGTATTTCTCCTCACACTCGAGCTGGTTGATCCCACTCACTGGTCACGACTTCTCACAACGACTTCAGGCAAATTAACAGAAGTCAGGATTCCGGCCCAGTTGACTGAATGGTCAACGATCTTGGCCTCGTAATTTCAACTTCGAACCCCAGTGGGATCATAGGCGCTTACTGATGAAGAGTCCCAAACTAGGATGAAACAGTTGTCCAGTACTCTCTAGTTTTCAATGGTTCTCTAACAAATATGAGTGCGTGACCAAGCTTCAAACATATCAAATCCCTACGTATTAAATCTTGAAAATTAATCCCATGCTCTCCAGTGACTGCTCACAGGAAATGTAGTCATGAGTTCCAGTGAGAAATCGTAACCAGTGGGGACTATCAGGGCGGGAGTGAGGACAGACACTCACTAACGACAGTGGCTGGAGGTCATGCTAAAATCGCTAATTGATAGAAGTTGGAGTTCACAGGTCCCAGTGGCTGGATGGTCTACGAGCTTTCCTTGTAACTAGAAGGTCCTATATTCGAACCTTGATAGGTGAGTACTAACGAAGAGTCCCAGACTAGGACAACAACAGTTATCCAGAACTACCTGGTTTTCAACTCTTGTCATCGCTAGGTTTTCCGTTGAATTAAGCATATAATTTCAATTTTTAAGTTATCTGATATTTTAAGATTGACATATTTATGAATATTTGTAGTTCTGATCTTTTTCTTAATTTATCTTTAAAAAATCCGTTAATAGTTTCAGAATAAAATCCTATTTTTAAATCATAATTCTGATTGAAACCCTGGGTGAATAGACGACGTCAGCATAGAGTGTTAATGTCGTCACTTCGTTAGTAGGATGCACTAAGCTTTAGCTTAATCAATCAATAAGTAAGTGATGGTAAAATCTAATTGGAAATAAGCCAGATATGGTTAATAGAGAGCTGGTATTTTAATACAATGACACTACTGCCATATCTCTTCATATATATATACTACTGATAAAACTAATCAGTACTAGTGAAGCTACTACCAAGTGAAGCTGATAATAAGTACAATAATTGCACCAATAATTTAAATATTATTGATAATGTCAAAGTAATACCGATCTTGTGGAATGGGTGGATGATAATTCATCACTTTATTTCGTAAAATCATTGATTAACTAACTAACTGGGTATTTATGAGTAGTCTAAACCGTCCAGGTGAACATAGACAAGACGGAGGTTATGAAAATAACCAACCAACAACAACAACATCCAGCGCCAATCACCATCAACGGGAGGGACTTGAAAGAGGTTACTTCATTCACTTATCTAGCGAGCATTGTCTCAACTACAGGAGGAACGGACGAGGATGTCAAATCGAGAATCGGGAAGGCGAGAAACACATTCATCAACCTGAAACCAATCTGGAAATCTTCGTCACTCAGCCTGCATCAACAACAAAATTCGGATTTTCAATACAAACGTCAAGTCAGTTCTTCTATATGGATCAGAAACTTGGCGGGTCACCAAGAATATTTCCAACAGCCTGTTGCAGACCTTTATCAACAACTGTCTTCGCTCTATACTGAAGATCAGATGGCCGGAAAGAATCACCAACAAGAAAGTATGGGAACAAACAAAACAAGAACCAATCGCCCAACAAATATGCAGGAGAAAGTGGAGATGGATTGGACACTCGCTGAGGAGTCCGCTGAGTGACATCGCGCGTCAGGCCATCGCTCGAGTGGAACCCGGAAGGGAAGCGGCGAGTGGGACGTCGAAGGGTGACATGAGGAGATCGTGTGAAGAGGAGCTGAAACAGTATGGATTAACATGGATGCAGGTAAAATGTACAGCAGAAGACAGAAGCAAGTGGAGACGTGCAGTTGAAGCCTTATGTTCCACTAGGAACCCAAGGGAACAATAATAATAATAAACCGCCCCCCCTTTACTCCTTTTTCAAGTTATAAATCTACAGTAGCCAGTTAATTATATAGGAGAAACAATAATAGGCTAACAGATAGAATCAAATGAGTTTAAATTCAAGGTTGTAACGGTAGGTAGTTATTTTCGACTATATGATGTGTTTGTAAAATCTTCAATTCAAGAGTGTAGTGTCATCAGTGTGTGATGAGTAATGATGAGAAAATAGCCAACAAACAGGATAATTTTAGTATAAATTCAATGAAAGAAGATATTAGAGACCAGAATAAATTGAATTTTCAACTTGCAACTTTATACTAAAGTGTAACAGTACAATTTTCAAGAGTTAATTTGTAGGGATTTTTGATTTGTTTCACGTCTGACCCCACGGATTGATATCAGTTAGAAAACCATTGGAAATTAGATAGTACAGTTTTGTCCTAGTTTGAGACTGTTCGCAGTAGTATGCACCCACCGTGGTTCTTGAAAATTAATCTGATGCTCACTAGTGATTGGTTACGGAATGGAGTTTGTCTTGAGTTCTAGTGAGAAGTCATGATCAGTAGGTTCCTACTCTCTGTGAAGTGAGGAAACACTGACCGATGACAATGTCTGGTGGTCACTGTAAAATCACAAATCGGTAGAAGTTAAAATTCATGGGCCACTGAGTTGGTTCTCAGTGACTGAATAGCCTACGAGCTTCTCCTGTAACCGAAAAGTCATCCATTTGAACCATGTGGGGCAGCATTGATGATAAGTTGCAAACTTGGACAAAACAGCTGTCGAATACTCCTCGGTGTCAGGCTAGCAACCACCTTCCCTTGTAAAATAAACACCACTGACACTGAAACTTATAAGCTCAAGGCTTGAAGCCCCATGCTCCACTGGGAACTCAAGGGACTGAAATCATAATAACAGGTCTGCCAGATCCCATTCAGTGAATACATCTGAGAACAGTTTTGAGTCACATCAGCAGCACTCTCAAAGGTATTACTTCCTAGTCTCAAGGACCTCAGTAAGGCAGTCTTACCTCCCTGTGTGACTCAAACCAACAGTCAAAGACTTCATGGAATGAATGATACCGTATTTTGGTTTGAATCCTGACTTTCCAATCACATAAAGGTATCATGTTACATTGCTAAATTATGTGTTCTTAATTTTTAAAGTACTTAAACCCCACTGATTAGGATTTGCAACATATGTCTTTGATAAGCCTCACAAACTAGGCGTCTCTCATCCTTCTATTCTTGCTCAGAATTCCACTGTTTATCTGGCATTAAGTTACAGTGTCACCAACATTAAATTTATGTATAGTTTTGCATTATTCCTGAAATTCGGATGGCTGGAACTATTTTCATCTCCTTTGGCTGTGTCTAACCTGGTGGAGTGTTGAAGGGCTAGGTTTCAAACGTACGAAACGGCCATCAGATCACTTTGATCCGGCTAACAAGCCTTTTATGGTTGACATGATTGGTTTCGGACAGTTTATACCAATTGGTAGTACATACCATCTTACAGTGTTACCACTTTTTTCTCACAATGTATGCTCAATTGTTAATCTACAGTTCCTTAAGTGTAAATAATGTGGTATATCATAGATGGTGGTGGTGGTGATAGAATGAGAACATAACGTCTAAGTGTCCTGAACAAGACAGGTTAATCACCTGATTTGTTGGGAACCTCCTACTCATTTGAGTTTTATTATCTAATCCTAAGTATCATTTTATCAATAAGGTGGTAAGTGGAATAAATAGCTATTGGTCAGAAAGGTATGAATAAATATACCGTGTCAGAATGGGCTAAATATGCCCTACCAGAAACTATAGATAGACACTGTAAATGATATGATACAGAATCTTATTCTCAATTTTAACAGTTTTAGGGGATATTCTACCGTAGTTTCCTTTGAAAACAAAAGCCATACTCATCTCAGTCAAATCGAAAAGAGCACTAACAATCGCACTTCGCACTAGCTATCAAGCACTACTGACCTATATGAGCGATAGTCATCTACTTATATCACTCAATCATTAGTATATAGCATCATCAAGGCACTGATCAAGGTACTCTACTCAAACTCATGCAGCCAACCAGGTAAGAGCTTACGGCGAGTTGTCATCTGAAGTGGTGACAACTAGTGGTGTCTGTCAGGGATGCCTACCATCCCAATTTCTACTTAATTTCATCGTAGACGTACTTAAGAGACTCAGGGATTGACTTGTTACCTGAGAATAATCTCGTTGACGTGGAATATGCAGATGATATAGTCCTTCTACGTGAAGACGCTGACAAAATGCAGAGTCTTCTGAATACCTTGACAGGCTGCAATCTACGAATGTTTGGCATGCGATTGGCTCCTGTCAAATTCAGGTGAGATGATGCTACAAGACTGGACTACACTGAATCCTAGCTAAGAAATGCGGAGTGAAGTGGTAGAGCACGTTGACCACTTCACTTATTCGTCAAGTTGCATCAACCCCAACGGGTTGATCTCTGACGAAATCTCAGTACGGATACAGAGGGCTGGTTTCGCATATGCCAGTTTACGCCGTCTCTGGCGTAGACGTGATATCCGGCTGGCTGTCGACCAAAGGGCGTGTGTACTGTTCAACAGTCCGCTCCGTCCTCCTTTATGGCTGTGAGACGTGGCCATTTAAGGTGGGATATACGAAAAGGCAGGCTAGCTGTCTTTGATCATAGGTGCCTGCGTTCTATCTCCCGTGTGAATTGGTAAAATATGGTGAGCAATATTGAAGTTAGGCATTGAGTGCTAGGTAAGGAGGGGAAATCAGTAGACGAGACTGTGAAGCTATATCGACTGAGGTGGTTAGGAAATGTGTTACGCATGCCTGCCTAGTCATCGCCTTCCTCAACGGGCAATGTCAGCTGACATATAGTCGGGCTGGTGAAGAGCTAGTGGCGGTCAAGCGAAAACATGGCACCAGTCAATGAAATCCACAACAGTTCGTTTAAACCACGTAGGAAGGTGCAGACTTCCTGACTTGTTGGAGTCCTCAGGACGGCAAACACCAATGGCTGGAGACAATTGGTGATATGGCTCAAAATCGTTCTCAGTGATGGCGCAGATGCATTCAATCATTGTGACCTATGATTTCCAATGCAACCATATTCTTCGTTATTACTATTCCTTTGTCTCATATCCCTGTCTGCTGTCTCTATTTTGCATTTCTTCTAATTTCTTCTCTTACTTTGTATGCTACATGGAGTGTAGCGACTTGAACTGCTGCACATCTGTGCAAAGTTCTGTGTTGAAAACAGACAGATATAGCATTATATGGATATGATACATAATCAATCACATGTGAACAGATGTGATGATGATGTGTTTGAATTCAATGATTCTTGCAATATTAATGGTACTGCTGTAAAACCATATCAGATATTTGAAGTTTGACCACGGATTGATATCAATTAGAGAACCATTGGAAAACACGGAGTACTGGACAGTCGTTTCGTCCTTGTTTTAGGATCTTCAACAGTACCGACCCACCGTGATTCAAACCTAGGACCTTTCGGTCAGAAGGTGAACTTGTAGACCACTCAGCCAGTGATCCTGATTCAGTGGTCCATAAACTCTAACTTCTATCAATTCGCTAGTGAAGGTCTACAGGACGAAGTTGCCTTGAGTTCTGGTGAAAAGTCGTGACCAGTGGGGTTTATCCGGTACGGAGTGAGTAGAAATACTTGCCGATGAAAATGGCTGGTGGTCATGCTAAAACCACGAATCAGTGGAAGTTAAAATTAATGGGACAGTGAGTTGGGGCCCAGTGGCTAAATGATCAACGAGCTTTCTTTGTACCTAGAAGGTCCTGCATTCGAACCCCAGTGGATGGGTATCGCCGACAAATCGCGAACTAGGACGAAACAACTATCCATTACTGCATTAGTTTCAGTGGTTCTGTAACTGATATAAATCCGTGGCCAAAGTTGAAAGAAACGCATTTCCTAATATCTAACTTGAAAATATCGAATTTTACCTACCTCGGTATTAGGTTTCTCTATGATCTTTGTTGATAGTCTCATGACTCGTCGATTTCTGAAAATGTCTTTCTAGTAATCTGTCACATAAAGTGGCTGTAGCTTTTTGGCTATAAACCAACCTCTTCTTTTAAATTTTATTAATTCATTTATTCTACTGATTCCTTAACAGTGTTTGCCCTTATGCTCTCCAGAGCTTCTCAAAAGCGACAATCTCATATTATGTAGGACTTTGAAGGATGTAAACAGGATTATTGATACGATTGTGATGTGAGTAACTGACATGGTTCCTAGTACATATTTAACCTGGTTTATGTAGTTGGCTAAGATCATCTTGTCCGGTGCTGAACATCCTGTTTATTCAAGAATTTATTCTTAGATTGCCCAAGGAATAGCCAGCGGTAATCTCACTAGAGTTTATGCTGGTATGGTTAAATATTAAAATTTAGCCATAATCTATTTGACACAAGTATTATATGAGGAAATAAATGTTACTTTAACCGATGTGCATATGCACGTTGGTGACTTGAAGCAGTTCTCGCCTTCACAATGCTTTTCTTAGTTGATCTACTAACTAATCTACGGTCATCTACATTCATACCCTCCAAAAGTCTATCGTGTGCGTCGGTGGCACAGTGGTAGGATATTCTTATGAACCACGCATATGGTCCGGAGTTCGATCCCCAGCCGACGCACTCTTCCTTTACGTCGCTAAGCCAGTAATAAGTCTGGTAAAGAGGGAAGAGTGGGCATGAAGCTAGCAACCCCATCCCGTAAAAAATAAACACCAGTGCTACGGAAACTTCAGGCCCAATTTTCTACTGGGAACGTATAGGAATAAAAACGTCTATCGTAGCTCAGTACTTCTGTGTAATGCACGAAAATGTTGACTACCAGTTGTAATTATCTCAGGTTAACTCTGTGTCACAGTATGACATCAGTGGTAAATACAGTCAGCTATTTAGTCGGTTAATGTTGTTAAATAAAAGGGATTTTATATCTACTTAAGCTGACTTATGGAATATTTTAACATTAGAGAAGAATGTTAACCCTGTTTATTTAATAAAGCGTACAGAGAGATAAAGTGTAAGATATACACCTGACTAAGTTTCATATAAGATCAAGAAATGAGCCAACATTAATTCTGCATACATTGAAAACTTTATTTGTAGCAGTTAATTTGTATTTGATCATGAGCTGACATCAGCTAGTGTAGACCTCTTTGGGACTATTTGATAGTACACGTCCGCCTGGGTACAAGCCAAGGACCTTCCGGTTACACGGTGAACGTGTAGACCATTCAGACACTAAGACCTGATCCAACGGCCCATGAATTCCGACTACTGCCAATTTGTGGCATACAGCACAACCGCCAGCCAATGTCAATGAAGAGTAATTGTTGAGACCAGCAGGGTCAACCAAGTCACGTAAGAGGATAGGCAGAAATTGACATGTGCCATTGGGTAGGGTATCAATGACTGAATGGTCCACCAGCTGGCCTTGCAACCTGAACACCCTGGGTTCGAACTCTGGGGCATATGTGTTGCTGAGGATGAAACAGGCGTCTAGTATTCTATAGATTTCCAGTGGCTCTCTAAGTGATGGCGGCTCATGATCAAACACCAGCACTCAACAATTTGTATTTCCTATCGATTGCTTTTTACTGGATCAAAATATTCGATCTTAGGTGACATGCCGACTGTAATTATGCAAAATTTGTTGATGTCCGAAGGTTACCATTATGTTACTTACCATCGGTGGCTAGCAGTAGAATCCAGAATGTGCTTGCGGCTCCATAAATAGAATTCTCTGCCTTCCGAGTGGAACATAGGGCTTTAGCGGCATATCCTTCAGCTTTTAGTTATTGTATGGCCTTCAAGACTACTGTTTTGCTCCAGGAGTTGGTATTTACTGGCAGTTCTGTGTACCTTGGTGGTATTTACGCAGGACATTTAGGTTTTGGTCAATTAAAGTGTCATTTGAAGTGACTAACCCATTCTTTCGTTTGCTCCTCTTTAGTATTTAGGTTTCCTTCACTATGTTTCATGCATTTCATCTGTGCCTAATCTCTTGGCATAATTTCGACTTGGTAATTTGATACAGTGTAGTGATGTCTCTCTTATTTGCTACAGTTTCTGCTAGTTGCCAGTGTGGCGTAAAAATTATCTTGTTTTTCTTATACTCCGCTTTTGCTTTCGTTGTTTGTCTCTGAACTGGTTCATAATAGTTTTACTAATAAATTTCTGACTTATTCCAATATATATTTCGTCACGAATAGGCATCAGATAGAAAACCACTGAGAACCTAGGAGCGTTGGATGGCTATCTCGTCATAGTTCGGTATTCTTCAGCAGTACCCCCTCCATGATCCAACCAGGCACCGGTCACAGGGCCTTCGGGTTATGAGATAAACCCATTTCTCATTCAACA
Organism: Trichobilharzia szidati; assembly: GCA_944472155.2. Lineage (NCBI taxonomy): Eukaryota > Metazoa > Platyhelminthes > Trematoda > Strigeidida > Schistosomatidae > Trichobilharzia > Trichobilharzia szidati. The sequence continues at coordinate 45,924,829 of OX235272.1, read as the reverse complement.
ACCGCTAACAACTTGCGGCGATAAGCGTCAGCTTAACTATAGCATGATAGACGACATCCGTCATGACTTAGCATAATAGCTGAAGACTTACATATTCCGATTTTGGATCTTGTTGTGATTTTAATTAATTTTCAACGAAGATTTTATCACACACCAACATCAATCATAGAGTCAATGAAGACAAAGGATCATTGAACAACTAATAGTTTTGTAACCTAACAATTTTGGGTTCAATATCTGGTGGGTCATTTGTGTGCACTACTGAAGAAGTCCCTACAGGTACTCCTTGGTTTTCGGTTCGTGACGAAATCTACACTGAAACGTATCAACACGTCCTTACAGAATACAGAATTCTATTTTGACCGATAGAATTCAATCTGTGTCGACCAAAGGACTAGACACATGACATTTAGTTGCTATCTAGCATTCAAACAGAGTATTCATTACAGTCTTATATTAGGTCAACTGAGAGTCCAGGTAGTTCGGTGGTAACATCTCTGACCTGGGTTCGAATCTCAGAAGGGACATGAATTCCTTGAAGATTGCAGGTAAGTCTTGCTGACGAGTGGTCCATTGTCTTCACCCATCTAACTACTATTCACAGTGAACCATAATATCTAGTCACCTAACATGAAGCTGACATTACAAACTTAACTGATAGAATCCAGTCTGCACCAAACACAGGACCAGAAGCATGACATTAATTACTACCCCTAGTGTGTCCAATCACAAGCGAATTTCCGTCTTATTTGGTGAATGCAAACGATCCTATGCCTACTTATACACTGAATCCGTCTTTTAGTTTTATTCATAAAGAGAAAATAATAATAATAACAACAACGTTTTTAATTAATTTATTTACAGAGTAAAATATGACAATATCTCATGTGATAAATCACCTGAAGTCTATCGTAAATTGGCTATCTCGAATGTATTAGACTCAAAACGGAATAGTTTACGAAGCAATGGATTGGAACAATTTAATCGACGTGATCTGTTGACAGCTATGCTGACAAATCATGCATGCAAAAACCATTTGGATGTTGATGCATATCGAGTAGGTAAATATATTGTGGTTTTACGCCTGTTATTCCTTTTAACTAAATTACTATTATTTTTTTATCATTATTGTTCCCTTGGATTCCGAGTAGAACATAGGGCTGGCTTCAACAACACATCTCCATTTCGTTCTATTTGGTGCTATCCTTTTACCTGGGTCTGCGATCGCTCGTAATCTCCTCCATGTCACCCTTGCACTGACGACCCATTCGTCGCAGCCCATTCAGATTCCACTTGAGCAATGGCCTGCATTGAGTGCGATGTCTTTCACTGGCCTCCTCAGTGTATGTCCGATCCATCTCCCTTTTAATTAAAAAATTTAGTTAAATATCAGAATTATTTGTTTACACAGTAGTTAGTACAACTGTCTGAGACAGCCTTCATCTTTTTTTCTTTTTTGCTAAGACTTTTATTCAGTTAAGAGGAGATAGATTTTTGGTTATGAAATTAAATGACACGGACCAACGCTACTGACAAACATGGGTGGTTACGCATGATTTTCACATGACTGATAAAGACTTTGTGATGATATTGGATGGTTGGAGGCAATCGGCAGGAAGCCTTGGACCTAGGTTTTGTGCTAGTTGGCACTCGTCAGCAAGGCGTATCTGCAACCTTGAAGGAACTCATGTCCCTTCTGAGATTCGAACCCGCGTCACCCAGTGCTGCAGTCAGAGACGTTACCACTGAGCTATTCGGGCTCGCGATTGACCTCCTGTAGGACTGTAGTGGATGTTTTGATTTGACACTAGTAACTAGGTGACTTTATTCTAAGACAGGGAATAAGAAAAATTATGCAAAGATTGACTTTATTATGTGTAATCGATAGAACTTGACTGAGATTGATACTCATTCACCAGTCGATGATCGTATTGATTAGTGGATGGCGTGATCAAGTGATAAGTGTTCACGAGAAACTCTATGAATGAAGATCAAAAGATGGAATGACCGGTCACCTAAATAAGAAAAAAAAATTATTTTTCATTCGACTTCTGTTTACAGTGAGGTTCAAAAAAATGATGTAAAAATGGCTTGCAAAACACTAATTAGTTCTTGAATTGGATGGAGGATTTCATCATAAGCTGACATCAATTAGAGAACTACTGGAAAACCTGGGAGTACTGGACAGCTGTTTCATCCTAGTTTGGGACTCTTCAACAGAAGTTAGAATTCAAGGGCCATTGAATCGGGTCCCAGTGGCCTAATGGTTCACGAGCTTGCCTTGTAACCAGAAGGTCCTGGGTTCGAACCTGGCGGCGGGTGCGTACTGCTGAAGAGTCCCAAACTAGTGTGGCAAAACAGTTGTCCAGTACTCCCAGTTGGCTGTCCAGTGGTTCTCTAACTGATATCAGCTCATCATGAAATCCTCCATCCAATCAAACTAAGTCCCTACAAAACCAATACTTGAAAGTTCTTGAATTGATGATGCTCGAACATGGTCATTTACGTTGCCATAATTCATTTAGTTAATTTATATTCTAGGTATAATAAAACTAGGTAACTGGTCACAGGTTTGAGTTTTGGTGGGTGCATCATCACTCACTGAGGCAGCCCTAATAGCTGAATGGTATTTTCTGCGGTTGTAGCAGTTGGCCACATAAGGTTTGAGTCCTTGTGGAGGTACAAGTTCTTTTGAAAATGCAAATACCACTGATAATACTTGTACTCAAGCTATCGTTACTGTAGCGATCAGAACCCACGTGTTGTCCTCTAAACCTTGAAAATCCCTGGATGCATTCTGTTGTATAGAGCTAACCAAGACTTCTCGAGTTATGCACAGTTCTGTAATATCCCGACCACAGTGGAAAGACAGTTATTTGCAATCATATCTCCGAAGTACTATTCAACAACAGTAATAACATAGTAAAAAAAACTCAAAATCACCTCAACGATACTGTTAGGCAACTGTCCAGATTCAATAATTTCTCAGGTACAAAACGATTACTATTTTCAACAAAATTATTTAACCAAAATCAACTGTAAGATGTACGTGAGAATTAAGAAGAATATTGGCAACAAGGTAGTGGGATCAAAACTTTGTAAACAAGAATCAAACACACCAAACACTTCCCGCTGACAGTCCAAGAACAAAATGATCTTGATTCACTGAGACAGAATCGTGGTCACAAACCAACATATTGTAAATATCATCACACACACAACAATCGAAAACGAGAGGGGTATTAAAATTAGAGACTAAACAGGAATAAAGATACAATAATAAAGACTAAGTCAATCGGAGTGATATGCAAAAGGTAGAAAATCATTAAAAAGTTATTCGAAATATCCAAATAAGCATCAAATATTGTAATTACATAGTTCAGGAGGAATTTTACTCAACAATTATTGCGTTACACTTATTACTGATACCTGCATAATACGCTTCTCCAAATTTCCCCGTCATATTCTTCATTCCCCTGGTGAAAGAAGCATTATTTGCAAGACAAGCTTTCACTACTCTCAAGTCTGTGTGGAGGTCAGCAACACTCAGCATCAAAAATAAGATCCGGGTTTTCAACTCCAATGTGAAGTCAGTGCTACTATACGGATCAGAGACTTGGCGCGTCATAAAGAGCATCTCCAACAAACTACGGACCTTCATTAACAGTTGTCTTCGCTCAATACTCAAGATCAGAAGGCCAGAAAAGATCAGCAACAGGGATCTTTGGGAACGAACCAACCAGGAACCGATTGTGAAACAAATAGGCAGGAAGAAATGGAGATGGATTGGCTGGCCATACTCTGAGAAAACAAACCATCAAGTGACATCACTAGACAAGCCATCGCTCGAGTGGAACCCGAAAGGGAAGCGGTGAGTTGGTCGTCCAAAGGTGACTTGGAGGAGGTGATGTGAAGAGGAGATGAAAACGTGTGGGCAGACTTGGAGCCAGGTGAAGACCCTAGCAGAGAACAGAACGCAATGGAGACGCACGGCTGAAGCCCTATGTTCCTGTAGGAATTAAAGGATACAATAATAATATTATAATAATTTATGTATGGGCCATTGGATTGGGTCCCAGTGACTTAATGGTCTACGAGTTCGGTGGCTTTGTAACCAGAAGGTCGTGGGTTCGAACCTGGATGAGTACTGCTGAAGAGTCCCAAACTAGGCCGACGAAACAGCTGTCCAGTACTCCCAGTTGGTTTTCCTATAGTTCTCTAACTGATGTCAGCTCATGATGAAGTCCTGTAACCAATCTATCAAATCCCTATAAACCAATACTTGAATACAGACTCAATTAAGTAAAAACATTAATAACAGTGATAATAACAATAACAGCGACAATAAGAAGAAATCAGGCATAAAGTACGTGCAACACGCTTCAAAATACTCACAACCTGAACTGGAATTATTCTATATTCTATGTGAAAAATTAATATATTCACAACAAACATAGATATATGCTAAAAATGGTGTGAATAAATTAATTGTGTTTTTTTTATCTGTGTTGCACATGTGAGACCACCATAGTAGTAATAGACACAAAAGTGGTGTATTACTGCTGTGAATAGTAGAATATGCATTATATCAGCTGATATCACTGATACTAGTAGTGACACATGAAAACGATTAATATACCAACTGTTTTGTGCTTCTCATACCTCTTGGCTAATTAACTGTATGATATGATTATATTAAATTGTAATTGACAAGCAACATTAGAAGAAGACGAAGGATGGCAATCAATTATATTTCACAAAAAGCACCCCCATCAAGTTAAGGAAATAAGCACAAACAATTCAGTGAAGAGTCTCTTTTCGACGAATTCATCCACTCAGCTGTATAATCGTAATTTAAATACAATTACTTTTGTATGCATATGTGTCTGTGTACATTAGAATTGTGAAACAAGAATAAGAATTAATGTAGGTTATTGCTTATGTCATCAAAATATTTCAAAACATTGTGATGAATAACCAAATTGTGAAGACTACTAAGTTCAAACTAAGATTACGTAATACGAAAAACGTTCGGAAAAGACTGGATGTTAGTTGGAGAGCATGGAGACAAGCATCACTAGTAGTTAGTAACTAGTGTAGTGTATCTAGTCCTGTCTGTGGTGCAGACTGAATTCATCAATCACGTTTTCAATGAGACCACCATTCTAGGTGGCTCGCCATCACGGTACACCTTGAATTGTTGATGCTAGATGGTTGGAGGCAATCGGACACAGGAATCTTTGTCTAACCTAGGTTTCGTACTAGTTGGCACTCACCAGTCAGTCAGCAAGGTGTATCTGCAACCCTGACTAATAGAATTCAGTCTGCACGAAACAAACGACAAGACACATTACACTAGTTACTAACTAGTGTCCAGTCAAAAGTATCCAATACAACCCGACAGGAGGTCAGTTGCGAGCCCACTTAACTCAGTGGCAATGTCTCTGAATGCACCACTGGGTGACGCGGGTTCGACTCTCAGAGAGGGATATGAGTTGTTCCTTCAAAGTTGTAGATACACCTTGCTGACTGACTGGTGAGTGCCAACTAGTACGAAACCAAGGTTAGACAAGGATTCCTGTGTCCGATTGCCTCCAACCATCTAACATCAACAATTCAAGGTGTACCGTGATGGCGAGCCACCTAGAATGGTGGTCTCATTGAAAACGTGATTGATGAATTCAGTCTGCACCACAGACAGGACTAGATACACTACACTAGTTACTAACTAGTGATGCTTGTCTCCATGCTCTCCAACTAACATCCAATCTTTTCCGAACGTTTTTCGTATTACGTAATCTTAGTCTGAACTTAGTAGTCTTCACAGTTTGGTTATTCATCACACATTTTTTGAAATATTTTGATGACATAAGCAATAACCTACATTAATTCTTATTCTTGTTTCACAAACCTAATGTACACAGACACATATGGATACAAAAGTAATTGTATTTAAATTACGATTATACAGCTGAGTGGATGAATTCGTCGAAAAGAGATTCCTTGTTGAACTGTTTATTCTAGTTTTCACTTAATTTCATTATTCCTGTGTTTGCATGTGTTTGTCATTCTCTCTCTTTCATTCCAGTCGGCAGTTAATGGTGACTGATTCTAGGAAAACGTAAAAAGACGATTTTAGTGAAGATGATTTTCTTTCTTGAAGAAGTCATCAACTAGGCTGTACACATCGTGTATACATAAATCAAACGTGTGAGGAAGTTCTGCAACTATATCCACACGAGTGTCTTTGAAGGACTTTTCAAAGCGAGCTAACTGTCCTGCGTTCATCATACGTTCTGTTACCAAGTTACAGACATACTTACATCCTCCCTTTACTATCCACACTGGATACTGTTCCCCAGATCATTTCAAAAGTGAATATGCATTACGGTTAATTTACTCAGCTCCACAGGAACAGGTGAACTGTTATCTTTCATTTGCTGACTGAATAGTGTCACTCTTAGGCTGACTTAGAAGTATGGCTTACTGGAAGATTTTGAAAATCGTTTTTGGAGAATTTTTACTTTTGTATCTTTTTTAAATAAGAGATTCAGAAACAGGATCTTTTTGGAGGTGACGTGGATCTTTTCAGCAGCTTTCATTTGTTCCAGATTCTTGTCTATGAATCTGGGGTGAGAAACCATTTACCACCAAGATTCTTTGGAGAGTTTATGGCTTTTCATCAGTAGATTCTTCAGATCTTTGAGGAAATAGCATGAATCGGATTCATCTTTTTGCTCGGAGGGACAGAGGGACAATCAATCAATATATGCACACAGTAATAATAATAGTAATAATTATGTAAATAATATTAAACACTATTCCAAACAGTAATAATCATGCATAATGGAAAATTTTGACAATACGCAATCAGATGGAAGAGAGGTAAAAATATCCAGTAACCAGGGCGAGGAAAGTCTGATAACCGCTTCTTTCCGAATGCATAAATCGGGTTTTACGCACTTGATGGAGATGGCTTCAGCAAACTTGAGGAAAATTGACCTCTTTCGCCTATTGATAATTTTGAACGATTTTGCGTGGTCCACCTCATGACCCGTGTCAAGAAGATGACTGGCGATGTCATTGTTTAAAGCATTTGCTCCCTTTAGACATAAGCTTTTTGGTACATGTTCAGAAAATCGTAGATATACCCTTCTTTCTGTCCTTCCAATGTAACTGCTCCCGAGGATACATTTAAATTTGTATATTCAGTTGGAGTTAACATGAGAAGGATATCTATCGATTTTTGATTGCACAAAAGAGCAAGTTGTTCGATAGACGGAAACGAGCTTAGCTGCGGGATAGGCTCTGGCTGGGGACGTACTCAGTCTTCTGATGACCATTTCTGCAATGTTTTCACCTTTATAATCAAGTTGAATGTAGATTGGCTTTTCCTCCACTGTGATTTGTTTTACATTTGAGACTTCAGTTCTTCCGTATTTGTAAATGAATCTTTGAGTGTAACCTTAGCTTTTCAACATCGTTTCGGGAAACATAAATTCTTCCTCTAATTTCTCTATAGAGTATAATATCCTAGCTCTATAGTATAGAGTCTTGACTGGTCCGCGTTTGAAGATATTTGGACAAAAACTATTAAAATGTAGGTATTGTCCTTTTCAAGTAGGCTTTTGGTAAATTGACTTCTAAAGACTAGCATTTTCTAGCCGTTTAAAATTGCTGCCATAATGAAATCATGCTGTTTAAGTTAAACTTTAATCACCAGTAAGTACCAGCTGACAAATGACCTTGAACTCACCAATCCTATGATGGCTATCTCTACAAATTAAGTAGATAAATGAATATAATGCATGAAAAAGGGCATAAAGATGTTATACAACAAGATATCTTTCTCTGATGAGTGACAAAAATGCCTACTAGGTTTTTCACTCGTCGCTTCCAACTGAGATTCCACTCGAGCAATGGCCTGCATCGAGCGCGATGTCATTTGATAGCCTCCTCAACGTATGCCTGATCAATCCATCTGCAATTTCTTCTACATATTTGTTGACCGGTCGACTCTCGTCTGTTGGTTTGTTCCCAGCCAGGGTTTCTTTTTGCTAATTCTCTCTGGCCGGCTGGTCATTTGATTTTCAATATAGAGCCAGCGAAGGCGACTGTTGATAAAAGTCTGCAGCCTGTTGGAAATCCTTTTCATGATGCGCACTGCAAGTTTCTGAATCACGTAGAAGAACTGAGTGACTTCACATTTGTGTTGAAAATCTTGTTCTTTATGCTGACTGAGTGCAGTGAAAAAGATTTCCAAACTGGCTTCATGTTAATGAAGGTATATTTTGCCTTTCCGATTCTGGCTGGCCAGCTTTTTAACATCTTCATCCGTTCCGACTGTATGTGGCTGAAAGCGTGCTTCCTGTAGAGATAAGTGAAGGAGGAAACCTCTGTCGAATTTCCCCCCTTGATGGTGATTGATGCTGGTTATTTTGGATCAATAATATCAACAAATCACAGTTCAAAAGCATCTGTGCGTCCGTGACATAACCGTAGAATACTCACCAACCACTCAGGTTGTTGGGCCGGGGTTCGGTCTCCGGCAGACGCACTTCTTTGCCTCATCAATCCAATAATAAGACTGGTGAAGAGGAAAGGTTGGGCATGAGGCTAGCAACCCCATCCCTTAAGAAATAAACTTCACTGCTACTGAAACTTCAAGTCCCTAGCTTGAAGCTCTTTGTTCCCCTAGGAATGTAAAGGAATAAAACATAGGTGTTCCTGAGCACGAAAAATTAGTTTCCTACATCAAAGGCTAATATAACTGGCATTATTGAAACAGGATTATTCAAATCCATTTTGTTACGTAACTACTGAATCACAAGATTTAACACTTGTATTTATATTAGAACAAGACATAAAAGCGAACAATATTGTTTTCACATAGATCTTCTTCAAGCTTTACTCTAATTTACATAGATATTTATATCTAAAAAATATTGAACCAATGACGGTGAGTTTGTAGATCAAGTAACAATGATAATAGTACTGTGTTGAATGCTTCGAACGTCACTAATAACGAGGATTATCATGATAACAAAATAATGATAATAAGCTTTATGCGCAAACGGCGATTAGGAGAATAACGAAGGTAGTAATATGTGTGTGTATATGTAGACAATTCAAAAAGTAAACAGTTAGGTGAAATCTTAAAAGTTACGTAATAGTAGAGGTGAAGTGGACAGAGATAATCAGAGTTTAAATAAATATCATAAAAGTAGGAAGAAGGAAGGAAATGGAAAACAAGAAAAGCTGGGAGGTGTTTCTGAATTAGACTTTACCTAGGCGAAGGGAGAGATAAATGTAGAACGACCTTCTTTTGTACGCAAAGATTATGACTGTTCTCTCGAATTGATTCCCATAGCTTTTTCGATTATTTCGTAAAGACGGGTTTAAATTCCAACAAAGAAGTTCAGTCAACTTCTGTAAGACTGAATAATGTACGTGAGTTAATCATGAAACTGAACTAATATAAGTGAATGATTCTAAACTGACTAACAGCGAGTGTGACGTAATAAACGTATTACGTACTGTATTGTGCATATTGTTTGAGACAGTCACAGTCTTCACTCAACTGTGCGTCTTCTCTTCCTATTTTCGTGTGTTAGTGGTATTTTCGTTGTTGTGATGGCTGACGTTTTGGTTAGCGATTAAGTAGGTTTAATTTGTGCATTCTCCTAGATCGCATTACCTGTCATTTCACTAATGTTTTTTATTATTTCTTTATGTTCCTAGTAGAGCAAAGACCTTCAAGCTAGAGCTTTGAAGTCTCGGTAGCAGTGGCATTTATTTTTACGGGATAGGTCGCTGACCTCATACCCAACTTTCCCTCTTCACCAGTCTTATTACTGGCTTGGCGAGGTAATGAAGTGCGTCGGTTGGGAATCGAACCCCGGCCCAACCACCTGAATGGTTGGCGAACATTCTACCTCTGTGTCACCAATGTACAACACCAATTTGCTAAGAAATATTTTCCTCAAACCTTTTTAAAAAAAGCACAGGAATACTGCATACATGCTCAGAGCTATGAAGAAATCATATGGATTTATACACACAAACCTTAATTTCCCAGAGAGTTAGGTACGATAACCAACTGTTTCACTTACTCAGATAACTAACCACTAAAGAACTCTAACATGGAAACAATTGCTTTGTCTAATTTCCGCGAGAAAATATGGAAATCAGTAGATAATACGCACCTAAAGGGTCTTTAACTGATGGACTATTACCTTGTAAGTCTGCTATGTGATTCAAAAGCCTTGCATTCATATAGGATGCACTTTACCGGCTAAGGTATCCCAGGACTTTCAAATATAGAGTGCGGCTCATATCTTAATACACAAAAGTATCAATCTTGCGTAAATTTTTAAAGGGTTGTCAAGTTCACAGCAGGTTTAACTGTGAACGAAGCTATTTTGTAGGACATATTTCCAGATTAGAGATCTTTTAACGGCGTAAATTTGGAGGTAAGTAGTTTAAAATATATATTCTGAAGGTTAAGCACCTCTCTTTCATATTAATTTTATGGATGACTTTATTCATAAAAGTACATTTAAAGGCACAAGCTCATTGGTCGAATTTTCCAACCACCAACTAGTCAGTTATACATTTGAAAGCTACTTTTGTTACTTCTAGTCAATTCTTGTAATTAGTTATTCAAGTAATGGTTTGTAGGGATTTGACTGATTGGTTACAGGATTTCATCATGAGCTGACATTGGTTAGAGAACCATTGGAAAACCAATTGGGAGTACTGGACAGCTGTTTTGTCACACTAGTTTGAGACTCTTGAGCAGTACGCATCTACTGCCAGGGTTTGAACCCACGACCTTCTGGTTACAAGGCTACCGAGCTCGTAGACCATTAAGCCACTGGGACCCGATCCAATAGGCCATGAATTTTAACTTCTGCCAATTCATGATATAGGGCGACCACATGATAAATTCCTTTAACCAATCACTCAAATCCCTACAGACCAATACTTGAATATCTATGAGATGCTCACTGGTGACTGGCTCTATTCAGGTAGGTAGTTACCCCGTATTCTAGTGGGAATTCGTGACCAGTAGAGTGCAGCAGGTCGGTTGTGAGGTCAAATACTCGCCGAAGACATCGGCTAGCGGTTGCGCTATATCGTGAATTGGCAGAAGTTAGGATTCATGGGCCACTGGATCGGGTCCCAGTGGCCTAGTGGTATACGAGCTCGGTGGCCTTGTAACCAGAAGGTCCTGGGTTAGAGCCCTGTCAGTGGGTGCTTACTGCTGAAGAGTCCCAAACTAGGCTGACGAAACAGTTGCCCAGTACTGCCAGCTGATTTTCCAATGGTTCTCTAAATGATGTCAGCTCATGAAGAAATCCTCCAACCAATTATGCAAATATCATAAATTTATCTTACACTTTAGTGAGTGTTTCTAAATGTGTTTTGTAGATCCATTTTGCTTTGTGTTCACTAAACATTACATACTTATTAAATAAAGTATGTGATATGCCTAATATCTGGAAAAAACCTAGAGCAGGATTTCATCATGAGCTGACATCAGTTAGAGAACCATTGGAAAACCAACTGGGAGTACTGGACAGCTGTTTTGTCACACCAGTCTGGGACTCTTATTCAGCAGTACGCACCCACTGCCAAATTTCGAACCACGACCTTCTGGTTACAAAGTGAGCTAGCTCGTAGTCCATTAAGCCACTGGGACCCGATCCAATGGCCAGCCCATGAATTCTAACTTCTCTCCAGTACTTTCAGTTCGTTTTCCAATGGATCTCTAACTGATGTCAGCTCACGATGAAATCCTCCAACCAATGAAACCAAATCTCTACAAAAACCAATACTCGAAAATATATGCATAACCCTAAATATTTTGACTACTTTACAAATAACCACTGAATAAGAAAATCGAAAGAAAATTTACTCAGTAGTTAGTTACAAAGAGTAAATTATCGGGTGGATAAAAGTGAAATTTGTATTTTAAATGACCTCAAAGGCAGACGAGAGTATCTTTTGATGTTTAGTTATGAAAATAAGCATCTTTCTTTACTATCAGCAAGAAAAGATAACGATTAAACAAGATGAAAGAAATAGAGAAAGAAAAAGGTGTTTAGCCTTTAATTTGAATATTTTGAAATACTTTATACCGCCAAACACTAAAAAGTGCAAATTTCTTACAAACAGGAACACAGATTTACTCTTTGTGTGTGTTTGAAGTCTATTTCTCCTGAGTTGAATATACTGACTGGCTGGCTGACTGAATTTCAACTGAGAATTTTCCACAGAGTTGTAGTAGATCAAGTTGCCTTATTCCATGTGGTACACAAATAGTAGACAAAAGAGAGAAAAATGGAGTACAAAGAAGTACCATAACAAGAGGAAATCTAAAGGAAGTGGACATAGTGGAAAGACATAACGGTTTAGGCAATATAGGCGATCACAGAAATTGAATACATCTGAGAACTATTTTACGCCATATCTCCAAAAGCCTCGAGCTAGTTACTAGTTCCTAGAGTCTCAGCGATGCCAAAGAAGTAGTCTACACCTCTCGACGTGGTTGACTCAAAGACTTCAAGGAGTGATTCCGGGTTTTTTTGGTTCGATCACCTGTAACGTTTGACTAGCCTAATTCAGTGTCGGTTAACATTTCGCGTCGAGGATGGCTATGGCTCACAATGAGCAGTATATGTCCTAGGCGTCCCGGTCAGTGTAGCTTCACAACCTGATCGATTGGCTTAACCTCCTTGCTTAATGCTCTACACTCAGTCTGAGTATTACTCTCCTTATCAATGGGTAGAATCACAATTAAGGTAGAAGGAGAAGAAAATTCACCAAACTGGGAAGTGATATCCATCCATGGTGTTATTAGCTACTAGGTTAAACTGAAAACACGAAGCCTGATTAATCAGAACCTTTGTGATCGGGAAAACCTGCTGTCAGAGATTAAGTATTGTTAAAACTCAAATGGACGCATTTTTATCACGCTTAGCAATGAGCCGCACTAATTATGTAAGGGTGAATGATACCACCTGGTTACTCAAACCTCGGTAATTGATGTGGGTTTCATTCGCATGAACCAGTGGCGGCTGGAAACCAAGCACCTAGACCAGAATTTAATAACAATTTTCTTTTCAGTCAGATAACCTCTAAACACAACTTCACAAGTAAATGATACGTATAAATAGTGGAGTAATTTGTGAATACAGAAATAGTGAAAACTGTGTGGTTACAAAAACGAATATGCTAAAACACAGAGCTAAAGTTACTTAATACTGAACTGTGAGGGGAGTAGAAAAGATTCTTCACAGCCTCAGTTCTACAATATTTTGAGGTCTCCAGGTCATAGTTTACAACCACTCCCAAGTTTTATTTATACTTAGTAATCGTGGATAAGATAAAGCCATTTGTTGAGTAGTCGCGCATATTATTGTGAACAGCATGCATAACCAGACACTTGCTCTTAGATAATTGAATTTTAGATTTTCCCGTCGATTGATTGGACCGAAGTACTCGGTCTCAGCTTGACTTGTTGGCTTGTTGTGCAGATGCTTCCACAATGTCTGGGCATGTGATTATAATTTAATTGGTGGATGGTGACTAGCAGTGAAATCCAGGATAACGAGCAATTCGTCCTATTTGGGACTCATCAGCTGGATGTACCTGCATTCCCCAGTGAGTGATGATGTTCCCACCGAGGCTCGAACCCAGTGCCCACAGTTTTAAACCTGAGACCGAGCACTTCAGTCCAATCAATCGATTGGAAAATCTAAAATTCAATTAAATAGTTAATATGACCCGTTGCACAAGTGGTGGCTCTCATGGCCCAAGTGGTCTAGTGGATAACGCTTTGGCGTTTGAAACTATGGGCACTGGGTTCGAGCCTCGGTGGGAACATCATCACTCACTGGGGAATGCAGGTACATTCATTGACGAGTTCCAAATAGGACGAAATGCTCGTTGTCCTGGATTCCACTGCTAGTCACCATCCACCAATTAAACTTACTCTTATTGTTTGCCAGGGACCAATGGTTATAAAATTCAGTTGATAGATCTAGATCTTTTTGCAAAGCAAGTTGATCGCTGTCATTCCCTGGAACCCTCCAGAGCTTAATATCGTAGGCTAAGTTTCGACGAGACGATTCAATCCCCAACGGTATCTCACCCGAGTGAAGTAGGGAGTGAAGAAGGTATAGGAGTATTGAGCGAAAGCAGCTGTTGATGAAGGTCTGTAGTTTTTTTGAGGTGCTCTGCATGACGCGCCAAGTCTCTGATCCGTATAGTAGCACTGACTTCTCATTGGAGTTGAAAATCTTGTTCTGACTTTTCATGCTGAGTGCTGTTGACCTCCACACAGACTTGAGAGTAGTGAAAGCTTGTCTTGCTTTCCCGATCCTTACTTTGATATCCTCGTCAGTTCCATCCGCCTGTAGTTGAAACGATGCTTCCTAGGTGGGTAGGTAAAGGAGGTTGTTTCTTTCAGGTTCCTTCCATTTATGCTGATTGTTGTCTGTTGCTGTTGGCCAGAAATCTTCATCACCTCTGTTTTGTATAACTTTCCTAAATATGTTCTCCTCATTTTTATTGATGCATATTTTTTCCCTTTTTTTCTTATTACTATTATTAGGAATTTTTAGAATGGATAAAAAATGACTGTCCATTACACCTACCGAATATTGTTTTCGTAGAGTTGAACAGAAAACTACCCAATAAAAAGAAAGTCATGAAAAATACTGAAGAAGCAGCTAACGGGAAAGAAGTCACAGCAGTCAGACGACAGTCTCGTCAATTGTCACCACTCAATAACAATAACAACAATACAACTAATAATAATAATAATGATAATAATGGTAATGACATGATGGAGAAGCATTCAGGTACACCAAAATTATCAAGTAACTCTGTTGTTTTAAATAATGCAACCAATATTGAAGATAATCATATTGATGATAGTATCGACAGAAGCAAGCGTACACCTTCACCAACTCAATTATTATTATCCTCTTCACCTCCACGATGTCCTATAAAAATCATTACAGTTGGAAAACCACAATCTATTGATCGAAAGAATAATGACTGGGAAGATTCTGTTGCAAACAATAATAATAATAGTACTAATAATAATTTACATTCATTTAAATTACCAAAAGGCACAGCAGCTCTTCCGTCATCCATATCTTTGAATCATTTAAATACTCCATTGGCGAATTATCATTCAAATTTTTTATATCGTTTATATAAACAAGATATTAAACCGTGTTTTGATTTTACCAGTCCACAGTTACTCTTATCAATTTATCGAGCTCTACCAGAATTAGCCCTAGAGATTGTACCGATAACACCAGAGTTGGGTGGTAGTCTACGCCGTAATATCAACAGCCATGGTAATGATAACAACAACAGCAGTAATAATAATAATATTAGTAAAACAACAAAAATCTGTCGAGAAAATTGTGTATTACTGCCAAAATATGAGGCAGAATTTCATATGAAAATAAGGGTGAGTTATATTATGTTGTTCAATGGTTTCAATTGATATTAAAATGTTGTTTTTGTTTCTTTAACTAGCGAATAGTTTATTATACCTTTTATGGTAAACTTAAATATTTTTCAAGTATTGGCTTTGTAAGGATTTTGTTTGATTGCATGGATGATTTCATCATGAGCTGACATCAGTTAGAGAACCATTGGAAAACCAACTGGGAGTACTGGACAGCTGTTTCGTCAGCCTGGTTTGGAACCCTTCAGTAGTACGCATCCACCTTCTACAAGCTCGCCTTGTGATCAGAAGGTCTTTGGTTCGAACCTCAGTGGGTGTGTACTGATGAAGAGTCCCAAACTAGGTTGACGAAACAGCTGTCCAGTACTCCCAGTTGGTTTTCCAGTGGTTCTCTAACTGATGTCAGCTCATGACGAAAATCCCCCATGCAATCAAACTTAAATATGGTTTCGATTGAGATAACGAGACAGAAGTGATGAAGATACCCGACCTGACCAATAATGAACACCAATCACTGTTATTTGGAGAAATCAGTGGAAAGTCACCTATTCCATTCACCTTGGAGGCATCGTTTCAACCACAGGCGGCAGAGATTATGATGTTAAAGATAGCCAGGATCGGATCTAGGAAGTGGAAACCAGCGTTCCCTGCCCTGAAATCAGTGTGGAGATCCACAGCACTTAGTACAAGGGAAAAGATGCCAGTTGTTTTTTTTTTAACAGGGGACTTCGAGAGCTATCAAAATCACTGCCAACAGACTGCGAACTTTCACCAACAGGCTATCTCTCCTCCATACTGGAAATTCATTCATTGGCCAGAAAGGATATGCAAAAAGAAATTCTGGCAGAAAATCAGCAAGCAGCCTACCATCTAGCAGATATGGAGAAGGAAATGCAGATGAAATGGAAACACACTGAAGAGACTTTTGAGTGACTTTTGAATGAACTAGTCAACTAGTCGGGGGCATCCAACAAGGTAATATGAAGAGGAAATGAAAAGATTGTGGGCAGTCATGATGCCAGTTAAAAGTGATATGGAGTGAAACGAAGATGGACTGCTGAATGTAAGGACTAAAAAATAATAATAATAATGAGAAGACAATAGTTGTAAGATAAAAGTATTGCCTAGGTTCTCTAAAATCGCGTTAAACCAGAGAAAAAAACTGATCAACGGATTATAATGCATCAATAGATTCACTTCTATGAGAATGTTTTTGCGTGTCACAGACAACAATCAGCATAAATGGGAGGAACCTGAAAGAAACAACCTTTACCTACATATCCACCTGGGAAGCATCGTTTCAACTACAGGCGGATGGAACTGATGAGAATATCAAAGTAAGGATAGGGAAAGCAAGAAAGCTTTCATTTCTCTCAAGTCTGTGTGGAGGTCAACAGCACTCAGCATGAAAAATCAGAACCAGATTTTCAACTCCAATGTGAAGTCAGTGCTACTATACGGATCAGAGACTTGGTGCGTCATGAAGAGCATCTCAAAAAAACTACAGACCTTCATCAACAGCTGTCTTCGCTCAATACTCAAGATCAGATGGCGGGCCAGAAAATATCAGCAACAGGGATCTCTGGCAATGAGCGAACCAACCCAGCAGGAACCAATTGTGGGACAAATAAGCAGGAAGAAATGGAGGTGGATTGGCCATACTCTGAAACAAACCATCAAGTGACATCACAGGCCAGGCCATTGCTCGAGTGGAACCTGAACGGAAAGCGGCGAGTTGGTCGTCAGTGTGAGGGTGACATGGAGGAGGTTATGTGGAGATGAGATGAAGGCATGTGGGCAGACGTGGAGCGACGTTAGAACGTTGGCAGAGAACCGAATGCAATGGTAAAGCACGGCTGAAGCCCTATGTTCCTCTAGGAATTAAAGGAAACAATAATAATAAGTGGAGAAAAAACTGTCATTAATAGGACAAACGTTGTGAGAAATAAAACCAGTCTTTATTGATGTTAGGTGGCTTACTTGTATGAATTGAATAAAGTAAGAAGTTAGACACCAGTGTCTACAAAGAAGCCATGCATTCAAAACAATATTTTGGTTCATCATCAAGGAAGTGATGAAAGCATCTAGTGGGAGATAGTTAGACGTTTACGCAGCAAATCTCAAACCCGATGAAAACTAAATTTAATTTGTTAGCACTACTTTCGCACCACAAGTATGCTCTATAGGTAATTACTAGTCCTCAACCCCTGCTCTCATGTGGTAGAACTAAATGCATAAGAATAAACGCTATTAAAAACAATATTTTTGTTTGTTAAATAGTATTCAGTGGTTAAGATCAATGGGATTACAGCTCAAATACATGTGTAATTAACGATAAGCATAAAAAGCGTAATACTTAATTGAATATCAGATAACAGCAAGAAGAAAATCCATGGGAAAATTAAATTATATAGTTAAAACACTGATGGTCAAGGTAAGTGAAGAGTCTAAACCAACTTTTTCTTTTGAACACATAAGTTAGGCTTCTTAAGGAGGATTCCGAAAGCGGACAAGGAGGATAAAATCAAGATTTGTCGGAATACGACAGATAACTTCCAAAACCTAGTTAACATCGACGTTGTGTTCAGGATTAACAACATGAGGCAGAATAGAGCTGCGAATAGATCTTCTCTGACCCTTCCTTAACCATACAAGATGATGTTCGGTAAACTGATGATAAGCATGCCCAATTTTACTCACTTTTCATCTGGATTCGAAAGATATATATCAACAAGGCTTTGAAAGTTATATTCCATCAAGATCCACCTTAACTTATATGTTCAGAAGACGTTCGTTCAAATGTTTTCCCGACCTCGGTCATCAATGTTTAAACTATCTTTATGTATTGCATAAATTCCCATAATTCTATCTCATATTTATCTAAGTATTACAGTCTTTATGCTCATTGTCACTTACACACATGTTTTGAACTGTAAAAATGTAAAATATGAAGAAAAACAAATACCTAAAGATCTTTTCCAATAGAATGAGTTGAGATCCTTAAATAATCTGGTGACTAAATGATTCAGCATTGCATCATGCATAAATTATGCGATATGTGTCGATTGGTAAAGTTATCGCATAGATTATTTAGTATACCTCCTGATATAAATCTACACTTGTTTATATACCTTTGATACACTACTTAAAACTAGTTAGTACTAGGCGGGACACAAGCAAATGAAGGATAACGGAAGATGATGACGAGACAAACTAGATTCCATACCCACTTTCACTTTACAATCTCATTTGCTAAGCGTATGCTTATTGTGTACCAGACTATATTGACCTCATATTGTTGAACAAAGGCTGATAATAATAATCAAAACTGAAGTGTACGGAGAGGGATTCGAACAATGGAACTACTACTGATGGATAGTTAAATGATGATGAAGCCAAGGTGTCGAATTTCCACAATATATATAACAGATTTTCAGTAGGCTTTCAAATAAAAATGAAACATTTTACAAACTGGATCAATTCCTAGTAGATCACTGAGCTCTTAGTCAACAGATTTTGATTAACTTCACACACACACACACACTCATTGATTAACTGATTGATTGATTGATTACCATTTGGTGATCAAATCAATATGCACAATCTTGTAATAAAATGAGGTCACTTGTGACCCAGATAAATCGGTGTTAAATTTAGTCACTTTGCAATTAAGTGGTACGGATTTAAGCGAATAATAAGTTTCCTCAAGATTAAATATTCATCACGTTTATAAAGAAGGTCGAGGCTTTCTTTTAGTTTATACTAATGAAACCACTCAAGTCAATCATTACTGCTTACTAGCACTAGCTGGGTCGGAGTAACTGGATGGCTTTTCTGCTCGCTTGTGACCAAGCTCTATGACGATGTATCGGTTATGGGTGGCTCAGCTCAGAGAGCCAAGTGAGCTCAATTCATCAGAGGTTTCGTTACCTACATGTGTGAACTTGTAATGCACAAATACAAATCCTCCTCAAATGTCAGTCGACAGGAATTTGTCTGTTTGTAGGCTTGATCATTGAATGAAATCAGTTAGGGGACCATTGGAAAACCAAGGAGTACTGCATAGCTACTTCATCCTTCTTTGTGACACCCCGGGAGTTTAATCACACCGAAGACCTTCCGGTTATAAGAAGAACATACAGGTGATTGAACCACTGGAGCCTGAAGCGATGGCCCATGAATCCTAACTTCCCCGAATTCGCGATATAAATACCGACACCACCAGTCAATATCACAGATGGTTAACTGTTCCCTCACCTCCTTACTTGATGGACTCCACTGGTCATGACTTCTCACTAGAACTCCAGGTAACTTCCTGTGTAGGCCGGCCATGTCACTAGTGAGCATTAGATTAATATTCAAGTAGTCGCTAATGGTCGCGCCATATAGTGATTTGACAGAAGTTGGAATTTATGGACCACTGGATCAAGTCCCAGTGGCCTAATGGTCTCCCAGCTCGAATTGTAACCAGAAAGTCCAGGGTTCGAACCTCAGTAGGTGCCTACTGAGGAAGAGCCACAAACTGGTGTGATGAAAGAGCTGTCCAGTACTCCCAGTTGGTTTTCCAATGATTCCATAACTGATTTCAGCTCATAATGAAATCATGAAATTATTATTTAAGTGGTGATTTGCAGGGATTTGATTGGTTACAGGATTAATAACAAGGAAGTATCAGTGAGAGGACCACAAAGAGATTCCCAAAACTAAGGGAAAACGGCTCTCCAATACTCCTTGATTTCATAGAAGTCCTCCAACTGACATTACCTCTAGATCAAACCTGTAACAAATTGTAATTCGACATTTACAAAATATAGAGTTCGACGTGAGAATTCAAAACTGCATAAGTACCCTGCTGATGTTGCCTCCAACTGCATTCATAAATTTACGTGCACCTGAGGCAGCAACTACATTCGAAGGACACCAAGAAGGCCTTCTATCCGGTTTTCAGAGCATATTCCGAGAAACTTATGCTTAAAATGAAAGCAGATATTTACAAAGTGCAATTACCAGACACCCACCATGTGGATACGGGTCATTTTGTCGACATTTCCAAATCCTTCAAAATATTAAACATACAAAGGACGCCGAATCTACTACGATTTACTGCTGAAGCAATTCCAATCAAAAGTCTCAGACCAAACTTATATGTACACAGAAAGAGAGAGAGAGTAGTCAATCTCTCACTCCCTTGGTAACCGTACTACTTTCACCACACTGATTAGTCATTCACACTAGTGAGCTCATCTCACTAAGCAAGTTCTCAAATTGATGAACTTTAACCTTCTTGAATTACTATGTTCACGTACAAACTAACACTGTCTATTAGATTTCTCTGTCTCCTCTCACCTCTTTTATCTTTCAAAGTTTGATAGCATACAAACTGATGGTGACTAAAACTAAAAAGTATTGTTATACTTATATTCCGGATGCGTTCATCTTATAATGTTTTCGCTATTACCGTTCAAACATTGAAGTATGAAATGTAGTTATTTATAACCATTGTAATTTCAGGTAGCAGTTTGCAGTCAGCTGATGAGAGAGAACCTGTGAAATAGAATGATGACATCATTTTATACTGCAAATCTGGTCTCTCTTTCTCTATCGGAATTTATCAACGGAACCAAATGTTTGAAGTAATCAAAACAGCAAACGATATACCATATGTAGTTGCGATCCACTCACTTTGTAGGTGTGGCTCATTCGTTTATGCATTCGACTTGAGGCTGTTGAGTCCCGGATATGGATGTGGCTCCGTATACTTCAGCCACGGTTATTCGGTGATATTATCAGCTGTCCCACCACACACACACACTGGTGTAGCTTACAGCTTCACATACTCAAAATCTGTTTAGGTTTCAATTGACTCTTAAGTAAACAATAGTAAATCTGCAGATCTTCCGATGACTAAATTAAGAAGGTTAATGCATGAAAATCTGATAAGATTAGTAATATCTCTACAGCCTTGTGTAACTCATCTTTTTCAGCGTATACAAAATAAAAGTATATAGCTAACAAAGTCTAATTTTACATTCCACCTATCACTAGCTGTAATCTATTTTTGTTAACTGTTTTTTTTTCCAAGTTATTTCTTCTAAATTATATCTGTCTATCTGTCTACTGATGAAAACAAATAGGAGTAATAATTTCACATGAATGGTGGTATTTATTGACTTTTTGTTGTTTTCTGCTGTGAGTATCATATTACATACAATTCGACAAATATAGAAACACACGCACACGCACACGCCTAAGTGTTTGATCAGGTATCTACACTCACAGGAGAGCATTATATATATATATATATATATTATATATAGACATTATATCATAGCACTAATATCACCTCATAACCACGATTCCTTTTTGGAAGGATCTCAGTGTTTTGACTGATGATACTAACGTTGATCATGAATTATGGGAGATGTTGGACAAGCGTGTCAGTATGTGGGTATAGGGAAACAGTCTGTCTGTCTGTCTGTTTTCGACATAGAACTTTGCACTTATGTGCAGCAGTTCAAGTCGCCACACTCCCTCTATGTAACACACAAAGCAAGAGAAGAAAGTAGAAGAAATGCAAAATAGAGACAGTAGACAGAGATCTGAGACAAAGGAATAGTAATAACGAAGAACAATATAGTTTCATTAGGTATTATAAGTCACAAGGAATGAATGCATCTGCACCATTGAGAACCATTTTGAGCCATATCACCTATTGTCTCCAGCCATTGGTTTTTACCGTGCCGGGGACCCCAACCAGTCAAGAAACCTACACCTTCCTACGTGACTGCGTTAAACTAACTGTTGTGGATTTCATAGACGGATGAAGCCATGTTTTGGTTCGACCGCCACTAGCTCTTTTCCAACCTCACCGATCCTATGTCAGCTAACATTGCCCGTTGAGGAAGGCGATGACTAGGCAGGCATGCGTAACACATGTCCTAACCATCTCAGTCGATGTAACTTCACAGCGTCGTCTATTGATTTCCCCTCCTTACCTAGCACTCGACCGAAGCCTAACTTCAATATTGCTCACCATATTTTACCACTTCACACGGGAGATATAACGCGGACACCTATGATCAAAAACAGCTAGCCAGCCTTTTCGTGTCTTCCACTTCCAATGACCATGTCTCACTAACAGTCATAAAGGAGGACGGAGCGGACTGCTGAGCAGAAGTATTCCAAACCACATTCTTTCTGCAAGCATATATATATAATATAAGCGGCAATCAAAAAACCAAGCATAAATGCACGACACTGTATACTAAATGACCTCTTGAGAATTAATTCGCAAATAGCTAATTAGATTCAGTATGTTGTCAGCTGACCGATGTAGTTAGTCAGAAATCTAGTGATTTGAACTGATTCAACGCAACGCTGTGAGCTGAGTCGAACTGGGTGCACTGTTAATGCGCCCGGTTCCAAATGGGAGAAACAGCCATCACGGGGGTGTATATTACTTCGATAATGTGGCTAGTAAGCACTGTTGGTTGATGTGACTGGTATCCAGCTATTCATCTCAGTCCACCAGTATTATACAGCGTCGTAGATTTCTAGTGATAATGAAAATTAATCGATTGGTGAGGGATGTCACGGTCCAGTTTATATCTCAGCTGTAATATACATATTTAAAATACTACTAGCTTTAATATTTGTGTGGACAAAATTGTGCTTTAAAGTTTTTAATATGCTTATGTTGTTGACTGAAATGTGATTACGCCAACCCCACTTCGATTCAGTTTTACCTCTATACTTGATAGACAGACCAACAATGTCGACATTCAGAGAAGTGTATATTAATTCAATTTGTCAGTAGGTAATTTCTTACATCCCATATACTTCCACCAATCGGGCTACACTTCGGTGTATAGGATAAATCAACTGGAACAGACATTGCGTATTGACGCCATATTGTATTCAGCTTACTTCTTATTAAATTCATCTCACTGCTTACTAGTTTATATTATCTATTCGTAAAGTTTGTTTAACTGATAATAAAACTCCAGAATAAGTTAAAGAGACACAGTTTAGACACAAAAAAGAAATAAATGGATACATCACACATCCTGCTTTTATAGGAATTATCCTCTTGAGTATTCTTCAAATAACTACTAACGTATGTGTGCGCGTCAGTGATTCAGAGGTAGGAAACTCGGGCAAAGTTAAACTTTAAGCACCACTAACTACCACCAATCAGCGAATGACCTCAAACGCACCAATCACGTGAAAGAGGCATTTTTGTGTATCGAATACATGTATTTATGAAAAAATTACATAAAAACTGTTTAAAAGTGTTACAGAGGATACCTTCCTCTCAAATGTGATAAAAATAGCTCTCAGTTTTAGGTTGGAATATCAACAGTATTATTCCATTGTGAGTAAAATTTATTTTCATAAAGTTTCACAGTGTTACACAGTAATATTGACTGAGCGATAGATTGTGCTCGAAACGTCATCAGTAAATATTACTGTATAACACCCTGAGACTTTATTGAAATAAATTTTACTCACAATGGAATTATACCCTATCACAGTTCACAAGTCCTATTCTTATATCAACAGAGAAATTTAACCACATTCTATGCATGTAATTGTTTAAGTCTTCTGGACCTGACAATAACCCTAATCTTTCCTGATCCTAAGCATAACGTGAAAATATCCCTAAACTAACTGGAATCTAACTCGAACCAACCCTACTGTCGTCTTTGTTAGGTCAACTTAACTTTAACTTGTCCTTGGCTTAAAGAGTAACTTAACCTAAGCTGAAACTTGCCAGATATCCCATTTAAGAGCATAACACTTCGATTAGCATATTTTATTGATGGGGACAACATTTTTTGTCAGATTTCATTAACTTGCTCAGAGAGCGTCTCAAGGTCATTCGTGTGGTCGCACTCCACTGGCAGTTAGTGGTGCTTAAAGTTTAACCTGACCGAAACTCGCCAACTGTGTGCACACACTGTCTAAGGTTTGATTCCCGGTCGACGAACATCTAAATCTCGCCTAGTCGGTAATACATTCAGTGGATGAGGCTAGCAAATCCCACCAGTAAAAAGAGGAATAACACTACTGCTACTGAAACATCTAAGCTCAAGTTTGAAGCCCTATGTTCCACATGGAAAGCAATGGGATAAAGAAAATATCCATGAAATTATACAACTGAGAATGCGATGAGATAGCAGTGGACGGAATCCAGGATGAGGATTAGATAGATCTCGGATTTATTGACTAATGATGTTGATGGCGATAATGTGTAGTAAGTTGTTCAGGAGACAAGGGTGTGTATGTGTGTGTGCGTGTGTGTTTGTGGAGGAACAAAGGTGTTCCATAACTCATTCTTTCGGCAAATATATATACATAATGCTCTCCTGATCAAACACTTAGGCGTGTGTATGTGTGTGTGCATGTGCGTGTGCGTGTGTTTCTATATTTGTCGAATTGTATGTAATATGATACTCACAGCAGAAAACAACAAAAAGTCAATAAATACCACCATTCATGTGAAATTATTACTCCTATTTGTTTTCATCAGTAGACAGATAGACAGATATAATTTAGAAGAAATAACTTGGAAAAAAAAACAGTTAACAAAAATAGATTACAGCTAGTGATAGTTAGGTGGAATGTAAAATTAGAGTTTGTTAGCTATTTTCTTTTATTTTGTATGTGCTGAAAAAGATGAGTTACACAAGGCTGTAGAGATATTACTAATCTTATCAGATTTTCATGCATTAACCTTCTTAATTTAGTCATCGGAAGATCTGCAGATTTACTTTTGTTTACTTAAGAGTCAATTGAAACCTAAACAGATTTTGAGTATGTGAAGCTGTAAGCTACACCAGCCAGTGTGTGGGGGGGGGTGGGAGGGCAGCTGATAATATCACCCAATCACCGTGGCTGAAGTCTACGGAGCCACATCCATATCCGGGACTCAACAGCCTAAAGTCGAATGCATAAACGAATGAGCCACACCTACATGGTATTAAGTGTTAAGAATGAGAAAGTGAGTGGATCCCAATTACTCATGATATATCGTTTGCTGTTTTGATTATTTCAAATATTTGGTTCCGTTGATAAATTTCGATAGAGAAAGAGAGACCAGATTTGCAGTATAAAATGATGTCATCATTCTATTTCACAGGTTCTCTCTCATCAGCTGACTGCAAACTACTACCTGAAATTACAATGGTTATAAATAACTACATTTCATACTTCAATGTTTGAACGGTAATAGTGAGAACATTAAAAGATGAACGCATCCGGAATATAAGTATTACAATTTTTAGTTTGAGTCAACGTCAAACTTCGAAAGATGAGCGGGGTGAGAGGAGACAGAGAAATCTAATAGACAGTGTTAGTTTGTACGTGAACATAGTAATTGAAGAAGGTTAAAGTTCATCAATTTGAGAACTTGCTTAGTGAGATGAGCTCACTAGTGTGAATGACTAATCAGTGTGATGAAAGTAGTACGGTTACCAAGGGAGTGAGAGATTGACTACTCTCTCTCTCTTTCTGTGTACATATAAGTTTGGTCTGAGACGTTTGATTGGAATTGCTTCAGCAGTAAATCGTAGTAGATTCGGCGTCCTTTGTATGTTTAATATTTTGAAGGATTTGGAAATGTCGACAAAATGAACCGTATCCACATGGTGGGTGTCTGGTAATTGCACTCTGTAAACATCTGCTTTCATTTTAAGCATAAATTTCTCGGAATATGCTCTGAAAACTGGATAGAAGGCCTTCTTTGTGTCCTTCGAATGTAGTTGCTGCCTCAGGTGCACGTAAATTTATAAATGCAGTTGGAGGTAACATCAGCACGGTACTTATGCAGTTTTGAATTCTCACGTCGAACTTTATATTTTGTAAATGTCGAATTACAATTTGTTACAGGTTTGATCTAGAGGTAACGTCAGTTGGAGGACTATTAAAATACCAAGGAGTCTTGGAGAGCCGTTTTGTCCTAGTTTTGTGAATCTTCCAGTGGTCCTCTAACTGATATTACCTTGTGATGAAACCTGTAACCAATCAAATCCCTGCAAATCACCACTTAAATATTAATTTCATGATTTTATTATGAGCTGCACCAGTTATGGAACCATTGGAAAACCAACTGTGAGTACTGGACAGCTGTTTCATCACACCAGTTTGGGGCTCTTCTTCAGTAGGCACCTACTGAGGTTCGAACTCTGGACCTTCTGGTTACGCTACTGGGACTTGATCCAGTAGTCCATAAATTCCAACTTCTGTCAAATCACTATATGGCGCGACCACTAGCGACTACTTGAATATTAATCTAATTCTCACTAGTGACATGGCCGGCCTACACAGGAAGTTACCTGGAGTTCTAGTGAGAAGTCATGACCAGTGGAGTCCATCAAGTAAGGAGGTGAGGGAACAGTTAACCATCTGTGATATTGACTGGTGGTGTCGGTATTTATATGGCGAATTCGGGGAAGTTAGGATTCATGGGCCATCACTTCAGGCTCCAGTGGTTCAATCACCTGTATGTTCTTCTTATAACCGGAAGGTCTTCGGTGTGATTACACTCCCGGGTTGTCACAAAGAAGGATGAAGTAGCTATGCAGTACTCCTTGGTTTTCCAATGGTCCCCTAACTGATTTCACTCAATGATCAAGCCTACAAACAGACAAATTCCTGTCGACTGACATTTGAGGAGGATTTGTATTTGTGCATTACAAGTTCACACATGTAGGTAACGAAACCTCTGATGAATTGAGCTCACTTGGCTCTCTGAGCTGAGCCACCATACCCGATACATCGTCATAGAGCTTGGTCACAAGCGAGCAGAAAAGCCATCCAGTTACTCCGACCCAGCTAGTGCTAGTAAGCAGTAATGATTGACTTGAGTGGTTTCAATAGTATAAACTAAAAGAAAGACTTGACCTGCTTTATAAACGTGATGAATATTTAATCTTGAGGAAACTTATTATTCGCTTAAATCCGTACCACTTAATTGCAAAGTGACTAAATTTAACACCGATTTATCTGGGTCACAAGTGACCTTATTTTATTACAAGATTGTGCATATTGATTTGATCACCAAATGGTAATCAATCAATCAATCAGTTAATCAATGAGTGTGTGAGTGTGTGTGAAGTTAATCAAAATCTGTTGACTAAGAGCTCAGTGATCTACTAGGAATTGATCCAGTTTGTAAAATGTTTCATTTTTATTTGAAAGCCTACTGAAAATCTGTTATATATATTGTGGAAATTCGACACCTTGGCTTCATCATCATTTAACTATCCATCAGTAGTAGTTCTGTTGTTCGATTCCCTCTCTGTACACTTCTTTTTTGATTATTATAATCAGCCTTCGTTCAACAATATGAGGTCAATACAGTCTGGTACACAATAAGCATACGCTTAGCAAATGAGATTCTAAAGTGAAAGTGGGTATGGAATCTAGTTTGTCTCGTCATCATCTTCCGTTATCCTTCATTTGCTTGTGTCCCGCCTAGTACTAACTTGTTTTCATTAGTGTATCAAAGGTATATAAACAAGTATACATTTATATCAGGAGGTATACTAAATAATCTATGCCATAACTTTACCAATCGACACATATCGCATAATTTATGCATGATGCAATGCTGAATCATTTAGTCACCAGATTATTTAAGGATCTCAACTAATGCTATTAGCAAAGATGTGTAGGTATCTGGTTTTTCTTCATATTTTACATTTTTACAGTTCAAAAACACGTGTGTAAGTGACAATGAGCATAAAAAATGTAATACTTAGATGAATATCAGATAGAATTATGGGAATTTATGCAAAACATTTGAACGAACTTCTTCTGAACATATAAGTTAAGGTGGATCTTGACGGGGCTGTTTCCAGAAAACCTCTAGTCTTCTGGTAAGTCAGACTGATTGGAGACTGAGGAGTAACCGGTGTTATTTGTTTAGTCACAATTGTCAGATTTACTACAAAAGTTACAGAGATTATTGTCAACCAAGGAACAACACTGGACGGCTGTTTCGTCCTATTCTGGGACTCTTCTTCATAAGTGCCCACCGATTGCCTCGTTATGGACGAAATCTGGAACTTTCAGATTACGCGGTCACACTCGTTGACCATTCAGTAGCTCCTGAATTATAACTTTGTCAACTCATGGTATAGCGCTCTGCCCACCACAGCAACCACTTTACTTTGACATGGTGAATCATACCTGTCACACCTTCCCACTACAGCTTCAGGAAATGCATCCCATTAACCACTAATATGAATGGTCAACGAGCTTGGTCCGACAACATGAAGGTCTCTGGTTCAATTCCTTGCAAGGTTGTAGGTGTGCAGTGCTGAAGAGTCACAGAAATCAAGACGATTGTAATTAATCTAAAGTCCCCACAAATCCTACAATTTGTGTATTCCTTAATGATGCCTTAATGAAATGTGACCGCCAAGATAGCAAACTTACTATCATGGCAGAGATTCCTATCAGTCGTCACCAACCACCCTAATAATTATCAATTTCTTTTTGCTTTTATTTCTCTTTCTACAGACATCTGATTCCGATGAATTGGACTGTAAAATATCTTCACAAGCAAGAGATAGAATAGTGTCAGTTGTAAATTTATTTCAATATTTAAGTATTATTAAACGTGGTCTAGCAAGTAGTCCATATCTTGGAAGGAATAGAAAATCTGTCTCTAATACCAGTGATAATGTCAATGATTCAACTTCAACACTGAACAAAACAAATGACACAAATGAGGCAATTTCAAAGAAAAGTGAAATGAGAGAGCAACAATTTCGTACAATACAACGACATAGATTAAATATCACTCTGGCTAGACTTGGCTATGGTGCACCAGATTTAGAATAGATAATAATAATAATAATCACAACACTTCTTTCTTTGGTTTTGTTTCTATTTTTCACCTTTTTTAAAAAAAAAAGATTATCCACTATTATTATGATCATTATCATCATCATTTTTTTTTGTTTGTTTGAATCATATGATGGTTTGTTTTCCCGCCTATTTTGAATTGTTCTTTTCCTCCATTTTGTCTAGATGGCTTTTATTGATAATTTATCAGTTTGCATTGTTCAGTGATTTTGTAAATAGAAAAATGTGAATGTTTTTTGCTTTAGTCAACATAATTATTAAGTCTTTATGATTATTATTACTATTACTGTTTATAATATTCCAAGACAGCCCTCTTACTACAACACACATGCATTCACAATGTTTACATGAAACCAATTTGGGACATATTTAATTAAATATCTGAATTTGGTAATTTTGATGAATCTACCTACTCACATTGATGTTAAATGATTGACATCAATGATTGGCACCAAATTTGTCTACATGAATATTTTTTTGATTTCTGTCTTGCTTACAAGTTTTGATAATTCACAAATTTCTTTAATTACTTTATTTACTACTTGTATCTGTTTGATGATTAAATTATTCAACTGGTAGAAGGTAGAAACTCATGGACTCTGTTGGATTCTGTCATATTGGCTTACTGGTAACACAGGTATATCTGGTTCATCATTCCTGTGATAGAGTCATGAGTATGTTCTGGTTACTAGTAGTCAGAAGAAAAATGTGGATAAAATGGTGGTTCACTACTTGAAATTCTCTAAATGATGTCGACTAGTAGTGTGTAATCTGACCTGAATTGATTAACATGTACAAAACTGTTTTGCCTCGATGATGATCTGTTCCATATTTTTAAGGCGGGGGAAATAATCAAATTTGTATTTTTTGACATTTTGTGTTATTTGAAATACTGTCAACTTTGTGCCTTTTGCAAACTATCGTTATAACACAATCAGAGAGAATAATTATTACTATTTGGTAAAAAAAATAGCAGAAAATATCATGTGATTATTGGTTATTGATTTATTGATTTACTCTTACTTAATTCATTAGAACAGAGAGATATGGAGTAATAACAGTTCAGTAAAACTAATTCTTGAAAATTTATCTGACGCTCGCTATTGACTGGCTAGTAACAGGACGAAGTTACCCGGAGTTCTAGTGAGAAGTCGTGACCAGTGGGGTCCATCCAGTCGGCGGGAGTGAGGATGGAGTTCCCACCGATGACATTGGTTGATGGTCACGCTAAATCATTACGAATTCGTAGAAGTTAGAATTCATGGGCCGGTCATTGAATCGGGTCCCATCGGCTGATTGGTTTACGAGCTTGCCTTGTAACCAGAAGGTCCTGGGTTCGAACGCAGTGGGTGTGTACTGCCGATGATTTCCAAACTAGGATGAAACAGCTGTCCAGTACTCCCCCAGCTGGTTTTCATTGGTTCTCTAACCGATGTCAATCCGTCGTCTAACCTGAACCAAAATGATCCCTACGAATTAATTCTTGAAAACAAATCTAATTACACAGTCCGAAGAGGTTTTCTTTGCAAGTCAAAGCTATTCAGATTACACACACTGTATGTGAGCTGCTTGATAGCACAAATGGTGTGTATGTCTGGATTCAACATAGAACTTGGCACCGAAGTGCAGCAGTTCGAGTTGCCACGTTCCAAATAGCACACAAAGGTAGACAAGAAGATGAGTGAAGAGAATCAATAGAGTTTTGACAAGTATAAGAGTGAAACAGAATGAGTAACGGTAGAAAGGAATATGAAAGATTACAGAGACTGAATACATCTGCGTAAGCCATTGACAACGATTTTGAGCCATGTCACCTATTGTCTCCAGCCATTGATTCTTAGAGTCCCGAGGGCCCCAACCCGGAAGTCTGCATCTCCCTACCTGACTCAGTTTAACTGTCAAGGATTTCATGGATTGATGCCATGTTTTTGTTTGGCCACCACTTACTCTTTTCCAACCTGCACCTATATCAGCTAGTAATGCCGGTCGGGGGAGGCGATGGTTAGGCATGCGCAGCACGTGACCTAGCCATCTCAATCTATGTAACTTTATAGCCTCTTCGATTGATTTTCCCTCTTTGCCCAACACTCTACGCCTAACGTCAACATTACTTACCTTATTATACCACCTAACGTGAGAAAGAGATCGTAGACATCTATGATCAAAAACAGACAACCTTTTCATGTCTTCAGCTCATATTGGCCATGTTTCAGAGCCATAGAGAAGGACGGAGTGAACTGCTGAGCAGTACACACGTCCCTTGGTTAGCACAAATGGTAGTCAAGAAGGCAAGCATATTTAACTTGCACAAAACTGTATCCTACTTATTGATCGAGAAAAGTAGTTGTCTACCAGTACCGCTTTCTAGCCAGCCACATAGAGGTGATCTAACCACCGAACTAGCGTTTCGCTCGCTAATGAGCTCAGTCGTAAACTTCAGTATTACCCAGTATGTTTTGCCACTTAAAACACAGGAGATAAAACGCAAACTTCTATGGTTAAATACAGCTAGTCTCTTGTTTTTTTTTTCAGCCAAGTGTCACATGCATGAAGGAGGACAAAGTGAAATGGTATGCGGTACACAGGTTCTGAGAGATAGTGTAATTCAGAAAGTGCCTAACTAGCCTTCTGAATCTATGCTGAGATTTTGTTAGCGATCAATCCGCTGTTATTGAAATGTGAATTCCCGAGTGAGTGAAGTGGTAAACAATTTTAACCATTTCATTCACCATCTTTGATGTAGGAGTCTGTTCTGCGGCATCGCCTTACATTTTGACAGAGACGGATCGCATGCCAAACATACTAAGATTCCTGTTCAATTTGTTCAGGAGCCAGCGTTGTTTCCTAGAAGGACAGTATCATAAGCATACCCGAAATCAACAAGACTTTAACTTGGCAACAAGTCAATCCCTAATTCACCAAACTTGGTTACGGCCAAATCCGCTAATACACATCTATGATGAAACTAAACGAAAATTGACTCCACAGGTGCCACAAATATATACTTATCTGATTGACACACAATTTCCCTACTTGGACACTGACATCATCTGCTAAAATGTTAAAACTTCAGCGTTTTGATTTTAGCAGAACCCTAGACAACTTTTGATAGAAATCATCCTTTACTTCATCTGAGCTGAAGTCACTTGCTTTGTTGGCGAAGATCATGGAATGACATCACCATGTATCACAATCTCTCCTCCTCCTCCTTGTAGAGAATTCATTCAGCCAAACAGCACACATCCATATGCACACACCGAAATCCAGTCAAGTAGGAATTCTTTAGCTAATGAGCTGAATGTTTTTGTGACATCAACAATATTATGCGTGTTAGCCGAAAAATCTTCCGATATCCGTAAAGTAAATTTCTCATTTATTGTATTGGTAGGATGAGGTTAAGTGTATAAATACACTTGGGTCTTGTGTTTGCGTGCCTCTGAAACACAACATACATCCATAGGCTGAGATGCCCTAGTTCTGACTAGTGAAGCCTGTTTTCCGATTCGAGTTGACTTTGAATGCTCCAGTATTTAGTCGTATATCATTATTATTATTTCCTTTAATTCCTAGAGGAACATAGGGCTTCAGCCACACGTCTCCATTGCGTTCGGTTCTCCGCCAACGTTTTCACCTGGCTCCAGGTCTGCCCACATGCTTTCATCTCATCTTCACATGACCTCCTCCAAGTCACCCTTGGACGACCAACTCGCCGCTTCCCTTTCGGGTTCCACTCGAGCATGGCTTGTCTAGTGATGTCACTTGATGGTTTCCTCAGAGTATGGCCAATCCATCTCCATTTCTTCCCGCTTATTTGTTGCACAATCGGTTCCTGGTTGGTTCGCTCCCAGAGATCCCTATTGCTGATGCTTTCTGGCCATCTGATCTTGAGCGAAGTATTGAGCGAAGACAGCTGTTGATGAAGGTCTGTAGTTTGTTTGAGGTGCTCTTTATGACGCCGCCAAGTCTCTGATCCGTATAGTAGCACTGACTTCACATTGGAGTTGAAAATCCGGATCTTATTTTTGATGCTGAGTGCTGTTGACCTCTTCACACAGACTTGAGAGAAATGAAAGCTTGTCTTGCTTTCCCGATCCTTGCTTTGATATCCTCGTCAGTTCCGCCTGTAGTTGAAACGATGCTTCCTAGGTGGGTAGGTAAAGGAGGTTGTTTCTTTCAGGTTTCTCCCATTTATGCTGATTGTTGTCTGTTGTTGTTGTTGCTGTTGGTGGTGTTGCCCAGGAATCTTCATCACCTCTGTTTTCTCTATGTTCACCTGAAGTCCTATCTTTGATGCTTCTTCTGCCAACTTGTTGCTTTTCGCTTGCATATCTTCCAGTTTGTTGGAAATCAGACATATATCATCGGCGAAGTCCAGATCCTCCAAGTTTTTTGTGTGAGTCCATTTTATGCCTGTTTCCTCATTGCCTGCTGTTTGTCGCATTATCCAATCTACTGCAATCAGGAAAATCATTGGCGATAGTAGGCAGCCTTGTCTTACTCCCGTCTTTACTTCGAAGGATTCCGTAAGTTTCCCGTTGTGGATTACTTGGCATGCAGCATTGTCGTACAACTGTTGGATGAGATGTATAATTGTCGGCGGGACCCCGTAGTAGCGAAGTAGTTGCCAAATCACCTCTCGATCGACGCTGTCGAAGGCCTTTTCAAAGTCGATGAAGTTGAGATAGAGAGGTGACTACCATTCCAAGCTCTGTTCAATGATGATCCGTAGTGTGGCGATTTGATCAATACATGACTTGTTTCTCCTGAATCCAGCCTGTTCCAGTCATATTAAGTCAGTAGCATGGTTTGAAGAGACTATCAGCAGAGATTTTCCGGCTCGAGCCACTAATTATGGTCGCAGAGTTAAAAGAAGCTAGAGAACCTAAATGTGAAATAGTATTAATAGTGACAAGAAGATGAAGGTGGACAATGATTAAGAAAGTTTCTTGTGCTTATGGAAGTGTGTGTTGTCATTACTTTGTGGCTGCTTACACTGTGGAAGTTGATTTCTTCTTAGATCACCTGGAACAAAAAAGAACCGTTGGCGTTGCGTTACCGTAGGGACCAGGGGACAACTGCCTGATGTGAATCACAAATAGCCTGTTTGAGTTGCTTATTGAGGTCCTTATGAAGATCTTACCGTCATCTACAGACTACTGCAGGGTAATTGGGGATGTAGAGTTTTCTCGGTCGACCTTTTCAAGTCGCTGTCTTCAGAATGGAGAGGCAGCATAGCTGATTTACTGGTCATTCGAGAGAAAAAAACCTTACTGCTATTACATCTCTACTGTGTAGCATTACGCCACTTTGTCATCAGAGGCTCATTATAGTGCAGTCACCTTACACTGTGATGGTAGCTGCTTTTAGTCCAGTCATTATCCAAACGAAATTTCTCATATGATAAGACATACGTGAATAGTCGTCCTGAACACTGTAGCTCTTTGGGTTAATGCTATATGCAATTACTATCACCACATCAAAGTGGCAGGTACCACTCGGGGTACAGATATGTATACATTGAAGCTTTATTTATCCTGAGTCTTAAACAGTTGAAAAAAAGTAATCACCAAGATGCACTGATTGGCTATTTCATTTTAGTTTGACAGGCAGTTTATAGCATTACTCACTCATATTCCCTCAAGAGATCAACCTCAATACTACCAGTATGCAATGAGGACAAATTATTATTTAGGAAATGGACCCGAACTATGATTATCGACCTCTGCCAGTTCGTGATGCAGTTCAACAGTCATCACGTATGTCGCTTATTGGACTTCATTGGTTGGTCATGTATACTCATTATTAAGCATTGACTTTAAACCAAGCTGTGCCACACTTGTTAACCTTTACTCTGATTTTCCAGGCGATACGGATTCGTGACAAAGTGAACTGAACACCTGCAAATTTAGTAAATTTCTAAAACATTCATTTGTTTTAATTTAGAGTCGCGGTCAAAAGGATTTCGCTTACACTTTCTTCATACAGCCGAAGCTCTTGTCATCCACAGTGAAAAAACTTGAACCTTGTCTACAAAGATGTTTCATCCAGCCTTTTTTATACTACTCATTCACAATTTCCTCTTCTTGATTTATTTCATAAGAAATTCAATGTCATATTTTGGTCACAAACTTTCAGTTCTTCGTGATCTTGTTTCTCTTCAATTATCTATCTCCAAATAACTGTCCATCACCTTATTGATTCCGTAAGCTTGTCCATAATTTTCACACATTTTTCATGCACTACAATTTACTTTTTGTTTCAAACTGGCACTGGGTACGTACTGCCGATGATTCCCAAACTAGAATGAAACAGCTCTCCAGTACTGGTTTTCAATGGTCCTCTAACTGATGTCAATCCGTGGTCAAACTCGAAAAACAAATCTAATCCTTACAAATCAACTCTTGAAAATAACTTTTAATTCTCATAATGGTTGGTTGACTGACGTGCAACTAGCTAAATGTTTCGAAGTTCTGATTATACTACTTGTGAGTAGTTGCAGGGCGATTATGTTTTTTTTTTATTTTGCTACATACTTATTTGCATGGAGGATTTCATTATGAGCTGACATCAGTTAGAGAACCATTGGAAAACCTGGGAGTACTGGACAGCTGTTTCGCCCTAGTTTGGGACTCTTCATCAGTTCGCGCCCACCGGGATTCGAACCCAGGACCTTCTGGTTACAAGGCGAGCTCGTAGACCATTGAGCCACTGGGACCCGATCCAATGGTCCTTGAATTCTAACTTCTGCCAATTCACGACATAGCGCGACCATTTCGCAAAGTCTTCTTAGGTGAGTTACTGCCTCATCTTTAATGAGGATTAATGAAGTTTCACTCAGTCTTCAAGAAACCTATTGAACTTTGCATGAAAAAAAAACAGTTCTGGTTTTCAACACTAATATAAAGTCACTTCTTATGTATGAATAGGCGACTGCATGTTACCGAAGGCATTTCGAACGGGCTAAAAACTTTTATCAATAGCCGCCTTCTCTGGCTGCATACCGAAGATCAGATAGCCAAATAGAAGGGATTAGCAATAAGGAACTCTGTAAACAAACAAACCAAAATTCTGTTGCCCAAAAAATGTTCCAAGGAAAATTTAGGTAGACTAGATACAAACACACGCAATCTGAAGAGACTGTTGACTGGCATCACGGTGCCAAGTAGGTCTCAAGTGCAACACGAATGGGAAACGACGAGTTGTGAGTTTACCGGCGGTGAGATGGAGGGAATGCTAGCTTACAAGCGATTGTGTGACCAGATAAAGACAACTACAGAGGACAGGATGAAATGTAGATGATCTGTTGAGGCTAAATGTCCCACTCAGAGCCTTTTTTTATTCCTTTACATTCCCAGTGGAACATTAGGCTTCAAGCTAGAGGCCTAAAGTTTCTGTAGCACTGGTGTTTACTTTTAAGGGATGGGGTTGCTAGCCAGTTTCATGCCCAACCTTCCCTCTTTACCAGTCTTATTACTGGCTTAGCGAGGTTTGGGAGTGCGTCTGTGGCCTGGGATCGAACGCCAGACCAAATGCATGGTCAGCAAGCGTCCTAACCGCTGTGCCACCGACGCACCCCACTCACAGCCTAAAAGAATAATAATAATTGAAGGTTTAGTCTCTCCACTTTCAGTTAACAGGTCGTTCTCTTGAACCTCCCTCTCTCTCTATGCTTACCAAAATATGTGTGCCGTCCAGCATTCATAACTGTTGCATAAAATGCCTGGTTAATTATTAACTGCGTAAATGCACATTCAAATGTTGCATTACAATGACAGATTCTACATACTGAAATAGTGAAACACAGTGTAAAAGACACTTCTGGATATGTTGAAAGGATAAAAGATTTAAATGTTGACAATAAACTAATGATATCATTTGACGTATCTTCCTTATTCACCAATGTACCACTTATGTAAACAGTGGACTCTGTATGCGAAGAAATAACAAGACGAAACATCGATGTCGACATTCCTATATGTTTTATAAAACGGCTTCTCTTGAAATGCACAATGAGTGTTCACTTTTTACTTAGTAAGGAACTATACAAAGTGATGGTGTGGCAATGGGGCCATCACAAGGAAGCATTCTAGCCGACGTTTTCTTCGCGAAACTACAGAATGAGTCTTTGAAAGATGTAATTGATCCAATTCAAGGGCGATATAGCTAGCGAAATAATTACGAAGAAATTAAGAAAATCAGTTCAAAGAATTTTTAATGCTGGCGAACTACACGTCTTATTCTCTACACAACCGATGGTGATTCCTCGACTGAAAGCGGGAGTACCTAGACTAGCTAGCCACTTCCAATTGTATCTACCGATTCAAATGCGTTTGTGGAGCGAGTTATATCTGCCGTTGCTCTAGGAATTTGATTTTTCGTGCTCACTCGAGAACATCTCCCAGTATGGCTAAGTATAGGTGCAGTGAAAACCAAGCTTCGCATGCTCCAAACAGAAAAGGCTACCACAATTTGCGTGAAACAACCAGTGCTTTGTGTGCGAAAAAACCAAGTCCAGCCAGCCACTACTACTGCATGCATTTATTCCCCTTGATGAATTTGAATAAAGCAAGAACAACAGTGGTTTTTGCAGAATAATATGGTAAAATCATTTATTGCGTTGAACTGCAATTCCACTGCTCTTACTTAACAAATCGATTGTATTTTTAAAAAAAATCAATATTGTTAATGACGATTATTCTAGAATATTCTAAGTATATAAATATACGTATTTACAAATGTAGAGTCAGAAGAGGAAATTATGGAAAAGGATATTCTTTTTAAATTTTTCTATATATTTATATATTTACGCATTCATCTTTTATTCGGTAAGCATCAGTAGCACTGAGCGTAATAAGATTTACAAATAATCTAGTCAAGGTAATTCACGTCCTCAGTAGATCCTTTAGTGCAAACTACGGAGGATATTTTTAGGAATATGTTTCACCAGTATAATAACTGAAGAATTTCAAAGTTTATTGATAATTTTCTCACTGAACCCTAACGTCACAATGATCGTTAAAAAACACCAACAATAAACTAAGAAGATTCATAGTGGAATTAGCACAAAATAATATCAGGTAGAACTTTTGAAAATGAAAAAGCCAAAAACAAATAATCTTGACAAAATATTTCATTCTAGTGTAGAACTAACCTCCTGAGTAGTCAGAATACATATGGGCCACAGACTAAAAGGTCTTTAAGTGAACATGTTATTGTTATTATTATAATTACTGTCATTTATTCATCTGTTACATTTCTAGGGGAACACAGAACACTCACTTCTTTGTCATCGTTTTCAGATGACCTACTAGGAGGTTTTATTTCCTCTTCTTATTGTCTCCGTCATGTCAACCTCTGACAGTCTACCAGTCTCTTTCCATTCGTGTCCCACTTGACGATAGCCTAGTGTGTAATATCACTTGAAAGTGACCTTAGTGTACATCTTTCTAGGCCATTTTCACTTCCTTCTACGTATTTTATGGGTAGTATGTTGTTTGCGAGTCCTCTACTACTACTAATAATAATAGTAATCTGTTTTATTCCAAAAACAGTACCTATAATACAGAACGGAATTCTCAGCATTTGTCACAATATTGCATCTAATTTACTCAAAATATAAGTAAAATTAAAACAAAATTAACCACAGGAATTTGTCCACGTTTACGGTATAAAGTCAAAAATATTAGAAGTACGAATTGAGAATATTAAATATACTACTACTACTACTACTACTAATAATAATAATAATAATAATAATAATAATAATAACAGTGAGTTTGTTTCAAACAGTATTGTCGATTCAGTTTGGAAATTTTAGCATGTTACAGAGTAATGAATCGAATGTTCTGTTGATACAGTATGGTGAGGGGAAATACAAAATTAACACAGCTTAAATGATGTTCACACTTATGGAAAAAAAATTGAGAGGATTATAAATATAAGAAGTACAATAACAATAAAGTTTGATGTTGTAAGGGTGGAGGAAATCGTTTATTTATTAGTGCAAAGAGGGTTACTTAGTTCATGCCCAACATTATTTTCATCACATAAAATATGTACCTAATATGGCATCGTGGACTTTTTATACTTAGACGTACGTGCATAAAATCCCCTGAAAAGACTTCTTGTTTTAGCTGAGGAGGAGGCACAAGGTTGGAGCTGCGGGTGTTGTGGTGGATGCTCACAGTCTGACAAAATCCCTTTAGCGAATTTGTTGCATGACATCAAGTACCTATCAATGAGAATGTCAACGATATGGCCCAATGGATTACCACTCACTCTACTGACATTATTCAGAGCCCTACGAAGTATGACATAGTTTCTTAGGCAGTTCAGGAAAGAACAAAGGTGAAGAATAAATAAGA
This sequence comes from Trichobilharzia szidati, assembly GCA_944472155.2. NCBI lineage: Eukaryota > Metazoa > Platyhelminthes > Trematoda > Strigeidida > Schistosomatidae > Trichobilharzia > Trichobilharzia szidati. Next base: position 45,885,097 of record OX235272.1, on the reverse strand, counting down.
TTAGGTAAGATGGAAGAGTTGACAAACTGTAAGAGGAGGAGGGCTTCAGTTATGCCTGAGTTCCTCAACTTCTTAATGTAAAAAGTCAGACGAAATATTCTTTTAGAAATCGCTAAGACATGGGAAGACCAGGATAGGTCCGAAGAAAGAATTAGTCTAAGGTACTTAACGTCAGACTTGATTTCTATATCACTATCATCAATTTTGCATTGGTCATAGGAGTTAAAGGTTTCATTTAACTTACTTTTACATCGGAAACTGAAATTAACAGCTTATGCTGCTTATCTGTTCTAGTCGTGTATTTGATCTTCGGCATCCAAGAAAATCATCGATCTGTTAGCATTGCCTTTGAAAACGCATACTCTGACTGTCGGGACCATAGATGAATTATTGAGTTGACATTAGTGCAAAAAATTTGATTCTTGTTTCTCATTTCGAGTGCTATACATATCCAGATCTTCAGATCAACTATCTCCTATCTTCCTTTAGCTACCCTAGCTGACTCTGATAGCGTCATCTGTGCTACTTGTGACTGAAACAATGCTAGAATACTAGAAAATTAAGGATCGATGATTTCTAATTCCTCTTTCTCAGCAATATCTACATCCAATCTTTCGTAAATAAACAACAGTCCAGATATCTAAATTTGATGGTGCAGAGAATTTATTGTTCGTAAGAGTGATATTTAATGATTATTATACTTCAAGGTAAGATGTTCATGAAACTGAAATTACATACAATGATTCCCCTTTATAAATTCGAAAAAAAGAAGGAAGAAACATTGGTGCAGAATAATCTGCATCCATTTTATCTAGTCGGTTCTCATCAGCTGCGTACAACCTGAATTCTTTAATAAAATAAAAAAGTGTACAATTTTAACAAACGCTTGTCCATTTGCAAGCATACTGTCAGAGCGTCATAGTGAAATAAGGCGTTGAGATTTACAAGGTGTCTAAAGTGTTACGATATATATATATATATATTGTTAGAGAGAATTTTCTTGAAAAAAAATTGATTAACAGTTGTGTTGTTGGGGTGGTAACAAAAGAAAATTAGTAATAGTTGCGTAATTAGATAAGAGAAGATCAAAATTTTATTGCACATGAGGTTCATTGAGTCTACACCCAACACAACACATACCACAAAAATGACTCAATGCAAATACCACAGATATGCATGGAAGATATTATTACCACCAGTCAGTCAGTCGAATCTGAGGAGGATAATAAATAATCTTAAAATTCTATTTCAATTCAATTCACGTACATCACAACATTCTAACAAGTTACTTATTTATTTTACTATAAAAACACTCGTCTTATTTCCCATCTGATTGTATTCGATCACTAACACTCATATTTTTTATTTCTGAATGCACATTATCTTATACTGATTTGTATTCAAATGTCTAATCATCAATTTTACTCATGTATATGAATGAAGGAAAAAAGTTGTGTGAGTGAGTGAGGCTAACTGATTGAATAACTTACAGAAATGATATCTTTACCGGGTGAACTAAATTCACTTCAAATAGAATCACGCTTATTATTTTACAGCAAACACGCTACCTACCCTATCTACACATGAATTTATGCATCATTGCATTGGAGTATAAGTGGCTATCTTGCCCTGAGACATACACACACACACACATGTATGTGTGTGTTCGAAACAATCTGTGGTAAAAATCTTTCAAGAAGAAGGAGCCCTGTAAATGTTTATTGAAAATATAATTATCCTATGACTATTTTCATATGATGAAGAGTCTGAGAAGAATATAAATTGTATTAAAACACGTGCTGAAATAGCAAAAGCACATATCTACTTTGGTAGATGAGAAAATAAGATTAATAAATGAAAATATAAATAAAAGGGTTCTTGTGTAAAATTCCCCCTGCTTAGCAAAATTGTAAAGTTATAAACTAATAGTACTGTAACGAGAGAAGACAAGGGACAGCCAACAGAGTGTTTATTGAGGAAATCAACACACATTCTCTCAATACTATCGAATTTTTTTTTTTCGTTTATACTATCCGGAATTATTATTAGTGATATTATCTCTTTTCTCAATATATGCCTCCACCTGTTTCATTTCACATATTCGTTATCTCATTATGAACCTCCCAATGCAGTCTTACTATCTCCTGTTTAACACAGACCACTTTGTACTAGCCACTCACCTGACACCTTTTATAACCTTGAACTGACTTGTCAATTTTCCTACCCCCACTCTACAAATCTATTATGATTAATCACCATTGTCTCCCGTTTCACATATTTATAGATTTCTATGTACATTATTATTTGTTATTGATAGCAGAGAAACAACGTCTTATGATTGGTTCTTCTTGTAGGCAAGCTTGTACTGCTTGCCTACAAAGTTATCTATATATCTGCGAATCGTATACGCCCACGCTAAGCCTTCTGTGATTGGCTGTTGACTGCCTCAAGGATAGGCTTTGTCTTTGTTTTTCTAATGACGCCGATTCGGGGCGTAAGCATAAACGTATATTATTGTTTACAATTTTGGCTTACAGACAGCTCTCACCACAGTACTGGTGGTTAGTACATTCATAATATACACTTAACAGTAGTGCATAACGTGAACCTTTGCTTTTCTCTAACAGATACGGATTTGAACAAAGAAGAAACGAACATGTAATAATAGTAATAATAATAATAATAATCTGCTTTATTCCAAAAACAATACTTATAATATAGCGTGGAATTTTCAGCATTTGTCACAATATTGTTTCTAATTTACTCAAAATATAAATGAAATTAACCAGAGGAATTTGTTCACATTTACGGTAGGAATAAAGTCAAAAATGTGCAAAGTACAAAATGAGAATAATAACTATACTACTACTACTAATAATAATAACAATAATAATAATAATAATAATAATAATAATAACAGTGGGGTTTTTTTCAAACAGTAATGCCGATACAGTCAGTATGAAAAATTCTAGCATGTTACAGAGTATTGAATCTAATGTTCTGCTGACATAGCATGGTGAGGGGAAAGACAAAAAATAACAAATATTACAGAGCTTAAATGATATTTACACTTATGAAAAAATAAACATACAAAACAATGAGAGGATTATAAATATAAGAAGAACAATAACAATAAAACTTGATGGTATAAGGGTGGAGAAAATAGTTTATTTATCAGCGGTAAGGTTAGTTAGTCAGTTCGTGCCTGACACTATTTTCATACAAAAAAATACGTACCAAATATGGTATCGTGGAATTTTTATACTTAGATGTGAATGCATAAAGTCGTTTGAAATGACTTCTTGTTTTACCTGAGGAGGAGACACAAGGTTGGAGCTGCTGGTAATGTGGATGCTGACAGTTTGACAAAATCCCATTAGCAAATTTATTGCATGAAATCAAGTGCCTATCATCAGTGACGATGTCAGCGATGTGGGAGAATGGGTTACCATCACTCGCTCTACTGACATTATTTAGAGCTCTACGAAGTATGACATAGTTTTTTAAGCAGTCCAGGAAAGAATAAGGGTGAAGAATAAAGAAGATTAGGTAAGATGCACGAGTTGACAAACTGTAAGAGGAGTGGTTGGGTTATGTCTGAGTGCCTTAACTTCTTAATGTAAAAAGTAAGACGAAATATTTTCTGGAAATCGCTAAGACATGGGAAGACCAGGATAGGTCAGAAGAAAGAATTAGTCCAAGATACTTAACGTCAGACCTGATTTCTATATCATTATCATCAATTTTACAATAGTCATAGGAATTAACAGCTTCATTTAACTTTCTTTTACATCTGAAACTGAAATTAACAGTCTGACACTTAGAAGGATTTAGTTTAAAACCATTAGACGAAGACCATTTGCTGACTCCTGACAGAAAGCTGTTCATCTTACTACAGTCTAGCTGGGAGTTAATAGACAATGAAATAGTTAGATCGTTCGCGTACTTAACAGCATTCATTCCATCAGAGTGAGGCAGGTCATGCAACAAGAAAGAAAACAGAAAAGGAGAAAGGACAGAGCCTTGAGTGACGCCAGCAACAGTAAGCAATGAAGTGGACGACTTCCCCTGACATATATATATATATATATATATATATATATTAATTGACCCTCTTTTTTAAGTTGTCAGTTCAGTGACCTGTGTGATTTGTGCTTACTAGGTTAGCATAAATCAAGCTAGAATTTCCTAGGTCACAACAGTGGTATATAAGCACTGAAATATATACTATTGTTCATTTACTTGAAATCATTGTGTTGTGTTTGTTAGGAATTGTTAAAATCATTAAATGATGTTACAAAATACTCCTACTGCCTCTACATCACGAAATGTGTCATCTATATTGTCTGATGTAACGGCTATATTCGGAAGAATAATGCTTTGCTGTGTATTTTATACGTGGGTACAATTTAAGCAAGCTTTTGACGCATTTATGAGGGTAATAACTAAATCGTTCATTATTTCTTTCAAAGGAATGCAACACATCCTACAGGGTTGCTTCAAGTAAAAAATGTCCATCTTGCCCTATGGAATATGAGTTTGTGAGGTATGAATGCACTTTTGGAGGTAAACGGGTTCCCTGAGGTGCTGGCTTTAGGAACAAAGGGTAAGTTGGCTGTGCGTGTAAATTTTAAAAATTTTAAGTTTCAAAAGTATCTCATGTCAGTCAACAATTACGGTACGGCATACATCCGAAGTATACAAGATAACAAACTGTGCATAACCATCCATGCACAGTAAACTTCATGTCCACCGATGTATTTGGACGTCGGCTATCATCAGAGGAAATGACGGTTGTGCAACCGTTTATTGAAAGGAACACTGATGTCCATGAAATCATAGATTTAGTGCATGAGAAATTCAGCAAAGTTCACCTGTATAATGATATTAAAAACATGCGGGCTAGGATAAATAAACGTAAGTTGTATCAAAATAAATGGGGCAGTAGAATAGAAATCGGTAGTTTACAAAACCTCCTTCATCAACTGAAGCAGACAGGTCCAGTTAATGTTCTGCATGACAATGCAGGTTTCGTATCGAAAATCATTTTCGCTCGTAATGATATGATAGACCTCTATCATAAGTTTCCAGAAGTAGTTGGAATTGATTGTACTTATAAAACGAATATTACAGATGACCTTTATATCAGTTTGTTGTGACTGATGGATTTGGAAGGGGAAGGACTGTTTTATTTGCTCTTACTAGGAGAGAAAGGTTTGCAGATATCAAGGAGATATTGCGGACGTTTAAGAGATTCATGAGTGATACATCGAAAACAGTAACATTCACTGTCGACTGTGCAACTGCACTGATGAATGCTCTAAAGGAGGAATTCCCTAGATGCAGCATTGTTTCATGTCTTTTCAATGTATGCCGGGCATTCAGAAGGAAGGTAAGTTTCATTCCCATTAACTAACATAGCGAAAACAGTTCCGAAATCAACGTGTTAAAAAGTGGTTGTATCGAATGGCACACACGCGCAGTTACGCCAGTTGGGTCAACAATTCAGAATATATTGGCAAAGGTTTTCGAGTAACCTAAACCTCACAAGTATGACAGATGCTGAGGCTGGTGCTTACATCAGAAGGTACTGGCTGAGAACACTGAAATATTGGGCTGCATCGTGCAACCGGTTCACTATCAGCATGGGGAACAACACTAATAACAGGGTGGAGAATGCTTATAGGCAGTTGAAAAGGTATTTACGTAAAGGTGATCCGCTGGAACTGACGCCATGGAAAATATGGAGGTGGATTGACCACACAACCATACGTAAAATACGTCAGGGCCAGTGGATGCTTTGTAAATATTACAATTACGATGTAAGTTTCAAGATAATTTACGACTTTTCCTAGGTACATACTTCGCTGCAGTCTATATTACGGCTTTTCACACCCTTTGCTGCCAAGAAAGTTGTTTTAGACTTGCAAAGGCACTTTTTCTTCTTCCATTCAATATCCTCCACCTCAGTTAATTACGCAAAAGGCAGTCACATCTTCTTCGTAAACAGGAATGAGGCAAAATGCACATGTTGGACATACTGTGCATACAGTTTGCCATGTGCGCATGTCGTTGAGGCTTTCTTGAATTCATATCTAAACTGTGATATGTCCCATTTCCTTAAATGTTACTCTTAGATATTCTGAGAAATAGCGAGAGGTGGACACGTCGGTATAACACCACGGACAACATTCCGCGAGCCGCCCGCTTAACACCGGAACCAAACAACGTGTTTCGGAATGCCTATGAACGGTTAAGATGTCGTCTCGTCAGCCTGAACCAAAGAAATCCCGATGCTGCACTGCGGGAGATAACAGAGTTCACCAGAAGGTTGGACAGTTTGCTAGTAAATGAACCGTACACAACTCTAAGATTACGACGTGCTCCTGTTAATCGCTTATTTTTGTGGAAATGTTTGTATTACTTTATTGTTTCCGTTTGTATTCTTAATACAAACATGTATGTCTAAACTGCTGTTACACTTCCTTCCCCTTTAAATGCCTAAGAGTGACAGCTTAAAGCATACTTTGGTTGACTGTTTCGTGATGAGAGCGCTTTGAAAGTCAGTTAGAAATTACACCGGTCTGTGCCTTATTTACTATGTTTTATTAGCCGAAGATTACTGGTTCATACCATATCGTGAGTAACGGTGACTAATACGATTTATCACTTATACCGTAGCAACGCTTCAACGACCAACCTTAAAACAATTCTAAACAAAATCTAACCAACGCGTCAGTAATGCCTTTTTACGGTAAACTGAAATAACCCTGGTCCTTCTTAGAAAGCAGCACTGGATGCTGAACCGGGGCTAGGACGTCCGCAATAAGGCTGATAATCTACTTCTGAAAATGCGTAGAAGAAGAGCAAGATGCTGAATTAGTGCCAGTCATGCTGATTAACTAACCAGCACACAGTTCCAGTTTGTGCTAATAATCAAACAATTGCAGAACAGTTACGGAGTTTACTTACTAAAGAATGTTACTATATTAGCATAGTATACGTGAATTAGCTCAATGATTGCAAGTTTACCATAATTGTTAACCACCAACTTAATAACTGGGTACTTCAGACTTAAAATACGCTTCATAGTAGCATCCAGTGACAAAAATTGACCTCAACACTAAAAATAAGCAAACGTCCAAAAATACCTTTAAATTTCAATGGCGAACGAATTCACGAAAACATATAACCAGTAGACGCAGGAACCCATCATGACATTGAAAGTGGATACACCATCTTTCAGCAAAAAGACCCCCTATCATTGTATTCTAAGCATACTCATTATGACAAGCTGCTTCACGACAAGCGGTCACATTCTATAGATCTTATCGAACTAACCCTAGTATGGCCTCCCATTCCCGCCGTGTCTATACAGTAAAATAAACACATGGTCACTCTAGAACTACGTCTTTCAGTTGCAGCTGCTGATCTATTGTAGTAATCGGTCATCGCAGCATGGTATATATGATTCATGTGGAGTTGGATTTACTTTAAGGTTAGACAAGGCTTTTCTTTGAATGTGAAATTACTGCTGACAGAAAATAAATGACAGATGATAATTCCTGATGCAATAAGCAATCCTCATGGACAGCTGCTTCACAACTCAAGAGTTGTGAAAGTATCATATGAAAAAAGGATATTTCACACCCTAAAAACTAAGTGTGCAGTGTCAATACTCTGAGTAGATGTAATAAAGTCAATCACGATGCATGCGCACCATGTTACACAAACAGATTATACATTCATGCTGCAAGATGTGAATAAACCGATATGACAGAAAACATCAACGAAGCAGAAAACTGGACCAAGACATCACGGAGGAAGCTGAGAATATTGCACATTAAGAGACGGAAACTACAGACAGATGAGGGGTCTTGCAGCCATACAACACTACTACTTATACTGTGCACATATTTAACACAGACGTCCGTCGGTGAGGTGTGGCCTATTGAGAGGCTGCATGTGTAAACTACCGACTATCGAGTAGTCTAATGTATTTTTAGCTAGTCTGTCGTAATCCTTCATTTCCTCAATTGAAGGCAACGTAAGTGGTCTTACAGTTATCTGAGGGGAGCAGAGGATTACTGCCATACACACAGAAAGCCAGATAGATTAACAATTAGTTTATATCATAACTATTTCAAGTCAAAATCCGCCTAACATGTTAAAACTTTGGGAACAATCATCCTGATATGCATAATTCATCCCAGCGTGAATGTCTACGTAACAAGACACCTAGGCGTACACTGTTAGCTGCCAATTGATTGAAAACACACCAAGTATGCAAGTTCATGTCACTCTTACAAAACTTAATTTAGAAGCACATCAAAAGTTTCAATTACATACGATTTTAATGCACAAGTATCTATTAAAAACATTCTTAGACTGAACATTAACAACCAATTTCATATAAACAAGTAAAAACAATCCAAACTTTCTGTTACGATCAATAGGATGACCCAGAACATATCCAAGAAGATGCGTATCGGCTAAGACCTTAACACTACCCCAGCACTTGCCTTGTTTATTTTCCACATCATTTCGCAGAATATCCAGATGAAAGCAACTGTATATAGGAACACAGTAAATGACATATTCACAGACCCATACTAAAGCAACGAAATAAACAACCAGATAGCATGCTTTGCGTTTCTGAATGGAGCGAAGTATTAACGAAAAAAAAGACTTTCAATTACCCTTTTGAGGTTCTGAAACAAAAAACATTTGTTTGTGACTTAGAAGACAAGTATAAAGCAAGAAGTCTTTATTATGGTTTTAAAATTTACTTCGACATATATTTGTAGTAAAGTTCTCCGACGTCAAAAATTCCAATGAACTTCCACCCATCCTCCTTCATATGATACACTAGGGAACAAATATATATAATATGTACAGGGACTCACGGTTAACAAATCCACCAGATGCAGCATCACGATGAGTAGCATGAAATATTGATCGCTTAGCGAGTTCGTAGGCCTCTTCATCCTTCATCTCGTACTTATACTTAGTGTCTAAAACACCATAGGCGTAGGGACTACCAGATCCCACAGAAAATAGGTTTCCGGAAGTCCTGTTTCCATCTGTATCCACGTAGTAAACACCCGGTCCATTTTTATCCCAACCGACAATGGTTGTGCCGATACTTAAACCCATCCCTTTATAGTTATAAATCATATTCGCTAACAGCTTGGATGCAGCTGCAACAGATATCCTTTCCTTATTCCTCAATTCAAATAATCTACGAATACGACAAGAGTCGCGAAGTACCTGCAATGCTTTGTCAAAACGCGCTCCCAAAACTGACAATCTGCAGCACCACCAGCCATAGTTCCGAGTAAGAATTTGTCAATTTCAATTATTTTCTTTGTGGTTCCAGAAGCTAAGCCATGTAGTGATGAAGCAATCATGGGTGAACTCACCAATGTAGCTTCCAGCAGTTGCACGGGAATCTGTTGCGACAATTACTCCGCCTGAATATTTGAAGGCGAGAGTAGTGGTTCCATGAAGAAAGTGAATTTTAGTTTCACCACATTGAAGTCCGTGTTCAATCGGTTTTATGTAACTCTAAAACTGTATATTACATGATCAACTTAGTACCTCAGACTTTCGACTCGTGTGAAGATCAAGTTCTGATAGGTGTACCGACAGGTCCTTATATGGGCATTCATCCTGAAACCTATTTATAACCTCAAAGCGCGTTAATTCTGATAAAGCCATGATGAAGCACACCCGTTTGAATTAGCGCCAACATACAATGCATTAGCGTTCAAACCAATATCCAATATCGTTTTTACTAGCTAGTATAAGCCAATTTGATTTCTTTGTGCTCGTCTCTTGATTGTGAGGTTCCTTATCTTCGGTAAACTTCTACGTAGCTCATCCCGCCACTCGACTGTCATAGCTTTGGTTGACTCCAAAAGGAGTAGTGCTGGGATTAATTATATGTGGTTTTCAGTATGAGGTGTGTTAAGACTGTTACCACTATGAATAGAGTTGTTACTTTCGCCAGTAAGTCCTCCAGTATCGTCGTCAAAAGAAAAGAGATAATCATAATAATATATGTAATTAGTGAAGTTATTCAGACTAACTGATAGAAAAAGAATAAGAAAACGTAACAACAGTCAGCTGATTAAATTTGAAGCTGATATATATGTCTGTAATAATGATAATAATAAGTTTACTTAGAGTTGTCAGGAGAGTAAGACGGGAGAGAATGTAAAGAAGTAAAAACGACAAACTTAGTTGTCTACCCCTAAACGGTGTATGGGATTTTAAGGGGACAGGCCATTTGGATACAGTCCTTGTGTCGCTGCATGTTTGTCCAGCATTCACTTAAAGGAGTCCACAGACGGTGCTATAGCTACATCTGCCGGTAAGGAATTCCAGGGATGGCAACCCCGCAGGGAAAAGAAGTGGGAGCACACCCGGGTCCTTGCCCTCTGGTGAGCTATCCTTCTGGGATTTCCACGAGGAAGCGTATACCTACTCAATGGCAGAACACCTTTGTTTGGGTGATTCTGGTCATTTGTTATTTTGTGGACAGTAATTAAATCCCCCCTAAGACGACGGTAGCTAAGTGTGAATAGACCTCATTTCTTTACCCTTTCATCATATGGTTTGTTTCGGAGACCAACCACATTTTTTGTTGCCTGTCTTTGGACTCCTTCCAAGGGGTTGACATCTCTTCTAACAAGTGATGGTGCAATAATATTATGCACTTCAAGGTGTGGTCTGACGTATGTTTTGTACAACCTTAGAAAGAGCTCAGGAGTGAGTGCACCTAACTGTCCACGCGTAAAGTGTATGACCGCATATGTCCTCGCTACGTCCCCCGTGTAATTTACGCTTCTGTCCATTTCTTCCGTTAGAGCTAGACCTAAGTCGCGTTCCGACGTTGTGCAGGATAAGCTTTCATTGCACAGGGTGTAACTTGCATTCTGCAGTCTACAGGTGCGTAACTCCACCACTATGCACTTTTTCAGGTTGAAAGTCATGCCACTGGCCACCGCCCAGTCTTTCAGAAGATTTAGACCTTCCAGCAGCCTATCTGAGTCCTCCGGACACTTTATCGCCCTCCATATCTGTACGTCGTCAGCGTACAGAAGAGTCGGACAGCTTAGACGGCATGGCAGATCACTGATAAAAACAAAAACATCATTGGTTCTAGGATAGAACCCTGCGAAATTCCTGATGACGAGCTGTGCCAAGATGACCGGATTCAGTTGACCTTAGTGCAAAATTGCCTTTCAGCTAGGTAGTCCTTTAACCGTGACAGAAGTGGCTTATCAATACCTGCTTGGCCTATTTTGTGCAGGAGAAGGTCATGGTGAACAGTGTCGAATGCCTACTCAGAGTCTAGGAAGACCACATGGACTGGAACATTCATATCCCAGCATGATGTTCAATCGTCCCAAGCTGATAGTAGGTATGTTACACAGGATCTGCCTTTTCTGAAGCCGTGTTGGGCTTCATGGAGTATATTAGACCTATCAAGGTAATCCCTGATGTGACTCTTAATAATACTTTCCAGTACGTTTGATACCACTGGGAGTAGAGCTACCGGTCTATAACTAGTGGCACTTCGCCTACCCCCATCCTTGAAGATCGGAGGAAGGATGGCTCTTTTTCACTCCCTTGGCAGTTTCCCCGAATCCATCGAGTGTTGGAACAAGTCGCATAAGGGCCTACAGAGAGCTTCGGTGCACTGTTTCAGAACGGATGGCCTGATGTCGTCACAACCTGGGGACTTCCCAGGTGTGAGTCACTGTAGCTTCCCTAGTACTACTGCCGAGTTTATTTGGGGAGTAACCACTAGGTCTTCGTCCTGTGAAATAGTAGTGCCAGCACTTTGGTCCGTAACGGTAATACCCGCATTTCTGTTTAGCTGTTTGATGAACTCTTTATCCAAACTGCCACAGTCAGTTCAGACGGTACTTGTGACACTCCAGGGTGTTCTTATGGATGACTTAGCTGTCCGTGCAGATAAAATTCTAGAGATAACTAAACGGTCAGTTACCGAAATATACTCGGTGGCCAAACGGACTTCAGGTAAGGATACTGCAGTGATAGAGTTATGCAACTTCCTCCAGCAGATGCTTAGGTCAAACAAGCCTAGCAATTCCTCCTATCGTCATCCTAAATTCCCTCAACGGCAAAACGCACGTGGTCGATCTAAGTCCAAGCCACATTCCCTGAAAAACCCTAACTGGTGCTGGTATCATAACACATACGGCCAGGAAGCGAAATGTTGCCGTAAACCTTGCAAATTCGGCAATGCCTCAAGGTCTGTGGGAAACTGTTCCGCCGGCACGCGTTAGCAGCAACCGTCGCCGGTGGCACTAGCCGCTTACTTTACATCCACTATGTGATCACCCAGATCCGATACTTGGTCGACACCGGCACCGAAGTCAGTGTCCTTCCTGCCACAGCAGCAGATCGACAGAAGGAACCTACCTTCAACTTAAAGGCTGCAAATGGGAAACCAGTCGCAACCTTTGGTAGGAAATACGTCCATCTGAACGGAGGTTTACGCAAACCTATTCAGTGGATTTTTCTTCTCGCTGACGTCACGATGCCTATCATTGGCACGGACCTATTTAATCATCGTGATTTACTCGTAGACGTCCGCCGTAAACGACTGATTGACAATACTACTAGCCCGTCGATAAAAGGCATCACCTACATAGGTACCAGCTTGTCAATCGTTAAGATGAAATCAATCCTCGATCCGGCTTTACAAACGATTGTTGACAAATATCCGGAACCTAATTGCCCATAAGAAAATATAAACTGTCATTATTATTAGTCTACCTTGAGTACTATTCACTTGTGATGTTACGAAGAAAATGCTGACAAAAGTATACAAGTGCATTACTTATTTTAAATTATTATCAAGAATAAGACTCGATGCCGTACACACCAAAGTTATATGGAGGAATTACTTCAAGCTTTATTTTTTCCCCAAGTATTTGTAATCCATCCAAAACATACTTGGGTTTTTTTGTTAATGGGAAGACAATATTTCTACATTTCTTGATGTGCTCCATTGAATGACTAGTTATCATATTGTTCCCATAGACATAATGACTGCAACCTTATAATTTTATCATGAACCAAATTTATGTGATTTAAATAATACTTATCCATGCCTGTACAATTGGTGTGTCCTACACAGGTAGGAAAAAATGTATTTTATTAAATTACTATTATTAAATATGTTTACTAATCGTACATGTAATTTATCATATTGATGATGCCTGTAAACTGGCGTCCCTCATGTACAAAATGGGAATATACTATTATTTATTTATCTAACGATCTCCCGTGCACAACCAGCAATGTTATGCACCACATCATAACCTCAGGACAGCCCGTGACATCTAAAGCACGACGACTGGCTCCTGACAAACTGAGAATTGCTAGAAATGAATTCGATCATATGCTCACCCTTGGCATCATTCGGCCATCGAATAGTCCATGGGCATCCCCACTGCACATGGTACCGAAAAAGGATAGTAACGATTGGCGACTCACTGGTATTACCGGCAAGTGAACGCCAAAACAATCCCTGATTGCTACCCTTTGCCTCACATACACGACTTGACGGCAACGTTATCTGGCTCATCTGTATTCTGTAAAATCGACTTGGTTAAAGCGTTTAACCAAATCCCGATGGCAACGGAAGATATTCCGAAAATGGCTATCATCACGCCTTTCGGACTTTTCGAATTCCTACGTATGCCATTCGGCCTCCGGAATGCGGCCCAAACATTCCAACGCTTCATCGATGAAGTATTTCGCGGTCTCGACTTTGTATACGCATACTTAAACGACTGCCTCATTGCCAGTCCAGACAAAGAAACTCACCTTAGACACTTGGACTTGGCATTTGAAAGGTTACGCCTACATGGTGTTACCATCAATATCCAAAAGTGTCAGATAGGCGTTGACTCAATCGACTTCCTGGGTCACACTATTGACTGCCAGGGCATTCGCCAACGGGCTAACAAAGTTGAAGCGATACTGAACTTTCCGGAGCCAAAGACAGTAAAATGCCTTCGCACTTTGAACGGCTTGGTAAGTTATTACCGACGATTTATTCCCAACTGTGCTTCTCTGATTCAGCCACTGACAGACCTTCTTCGAGGGAATAACAAGTCTATCGAACTCGACGCGTCTTCTCGACATGCTTTTACTCAGGTAAAAAAAAGCTATTGCAGATGCAACCCTTCTTATGTATCAGGATCCAACGGCACCATTAAGTATCTCAGTTGATGCATCATAAACTGCAATCAGCGCAGTTCTGCAACAACTAGTTAACAAGGAGTGGTAACCACTCGCCTTCTTCTCGAGGAGCCTTCAATTAGCTAAAACGAAGTACAGCACATTCGGAAGAGAACTTCTAGCTATATACTGTGCTATACGCCACTTTTGACTAACAGTTGAGGGTCGTGAATTCATCATTTTCACTGACCACAAACCTCTGACGTACTCTCTGAACTCAACTTCAGATAAGCACTCATCCAGGGAATCACGACAACTGGACTACGTTTCACAGTTAACATCGGATATTCGCCATGTACCTGGAGTGAACAACACTGTGGCAGTTGCCTTGTCACGCATGTGTTCCTTCACGCAAATAGACGGCATAGACTTTGTGAAACCGGCTGGTCTTCAGAAAGGAGATACCGAGCTTCAGCATGAGTTGTCGAAAACAACTCTACAATAAGCCGAGATACCCTAAGATAGAGGAAAAGATGCTATTCTCTGCGACATTTCCACTAGTACTCCTCGCCCTATCGTGCCTAAAAGTTATCACCGTGACGTCTTCAATATGTCGCATGGCTCATTCCACCCAGGTATTCGAACTACCGTCAAGCTCGTAATTAGTCGCTTTTGTTGGCCTGGTATTAATAAGGAAGTAAAGGAATGGGCACAGACGTGCTTAGCTTGACAAAGGTAATAAGACACACCAAAAGCCCCCTTGGCACCTTTCTTATCCCCGATTCCCGTTTCGAACACGTCCATATAGATTTAGTTGGCCCCCTTCCAGAATCTCATGGATATACCTATATGTTAACCTGCATCAATCGCTTCACACGATGGCCTGAAGCAGTACCCCTCAAGGATATATCTGCTGAAACCGTCGCACGCGTCTTTGTAGACAGATGGATCGCAAACTTTGGATGTCCACCTTCCATAACAACTGATCGTGGGCGGCAATTCGAAAGCGGTTCATTCTTCGCTTTGACTAAAATCCTTGGTTGCATGCGTTTTTGAACAACAGCCTACCATCCACAAGCTAATGGCATAGTAGAACGTCTACACAGACAGTTGAAAGCTGGTTTATCAGCTGCAAATAACACCCATTGGACTGAATCCCTTCCGTTAGTTCTCCTAGGGATACGAAACGCCTTAAAAACCGATGCTGGTTGTACTACCGCTGAGCTAGTATATGGCACGACACTACGACTACCAGGTGAGTTTGTTTCTCCCTCGAGCTTCCCACCAGCGCTAGATCACTCCTCATACGTCAGTAGGCTTAAAAACGCAATGCGTTCAGTTAAACCTGCTCCGCTTCGACCACAGTCCGTTGATGTCTTCGTTCACCCCTGTTTGAAGACTTCTTCACAAGTATTTGTTCGTCGCGACTCTGTGCGTCGCCCTCTAGAATCCCCGTATGACGGACCATATAAAGTAATTAAACGTACTGATAAATTCTTCGTCTTAGACAAGAAAGGCCGCGAAGACACTGTCAGCGTAGACCGTCTGAAACAGGCTTACTTAGAAGGTAATCCTATTAGCTTAGAACTAAACGTGCCCGATAATCCACAAGTAATTGAAGATCCTTTAGTCCTAGAAGAACTCCTTAGCACGGCGAAAACCACCGAAACTTCGGTCGAACCCTCTAAAAAAACGCGTTCTGGACGTCACGTTAGATTCCTAGAATACCTTCGCACCTATTTCACATAACTGAGTGGTGCGTTTCACCCAACTCATTCGTTTGTGGCATTAATCAGTATTTCTCCTCAGACACATCAACTTTTTTTATGTAGCATCACTTAAACAAGTAAAAGATTTTTTTCCTATAACCGTAAATTATACATGCACCTAAAAAAAATTAAATTAGATGTATATTTTTTTTCGATATTTTAAACCTAACATGATTTTACTGTATCGTAGATACACGTCATTTTTTTTAAAAAGACGCTGATTTGGAACATTTTCCTTGACAAGGTTCTTAGCATTCTTGTTTTCTTTTCCAGGTGCGATGGGCACTGGACAAGAAACAAACGAAGCTCGGAATCCAACGAACAAAATCGAGGAAGCTATGTACAGACACCCTATAAGCATAGGCAGAAAGATCAGTAGGCACTCCACCAAGCCGCTCGGAAGATTTTTTTCACCCATAAGGGAACCACCGAGATTTTCTACTTCCAGGTGGTTCTGTATTAGGGTCCTCACAACCCCACTAGGGGGGGAGTGAGCTGTAGCGGTAAATAATTTTCCCAAAATTATTGACCACAGCAATCATCACTCAACACTGGATGCTGACCCTCACTGTTTAAGTCGACTTGTTTAGCTGAAGGCTTCCGGTCAAGCATCCCCGCCGTTTGGTACTCCGTCGTGTCACGTGCGTGCACGATCACTAGCCAGCTAAGCATTCACTTCAACCCGCGATTTGGTCTCGAAATATATTACATACTTTGGACGACTATATCTGGTCTTTTGCTTTATCTTTGGTACTTGAAGAGTGAACACTATAGAAGTTGTTGGTATACGATCTTGCGTTAGTATGCTCCATACAATTCGTGAACGTCGATACCTTCAACCTCCAAATCTCCATCAGTGCTGTTTGGTGAAGGCCTATTCGAAGTCGATGAATTTGAGGTAGAGAGAGGTTTGACTGCCATCCTAGGCTTTGTTTGATGATGAGTGGATTTGATCAGCACATGATTAGCCTTTCCTGAATTCAGCTTGTTCTTGTAGGGCGGAGTTCTGCATCCAGTGTGTCCTTTTTCCTCTCCAGGATGATGTGACTTGGTATTTTACTTGGCGGGGACAACAGCATTATTCTACGCCAGTTCTTGAAGAGGCCAAAGTTTCCCCTCTTTCGTAGCTTGACAAAGTAGCGAGCCTTTTTTCCAACTGTTAGGTAGTTTTGCTTCCCTCTGAACCTCTTGCAATAATGGCGTGAGAACATCTGCCACAATCTCTGAATCTGTTTTCAATGCTTCGGGGAAATTCGTCTGGTCCTGATGCCTTCCCAGCTGGCCTTTACTAACTTGATCGCATTTAAGATTTCTGCTTTGGTTGGAGGAGCGGTGTCCACTGGCAGGCAGTTATGTGCATGCTTCCAGTGGTGGTGTATTTCTGGACGAGTTGCAGGTGATGGCCGATTCAAGAATCCTTCAAAGTGATCATACCATTGTTTTAATTGTTTATTCCCCTTGGTAATCAGGTTCCCTTGGACATATTTTATGAGTTTCATCATCTGGATTGATCTCTTCCCGGATAGGGAGCAGCCTGATCATCTAATATAATGTTCTCAGTTCTCTTTTACCTGTGACCTGCCTGTTCTGCCTCAGTTACTGGACAATGTGTAGTAGAACTGTCTTATGTCTTTCCTGGCACTATTGTTCACTTCTTTCTTTATTTAGTGCAGTGTACACTGAAATCAGCTTCTTTGCGTCTTTGCATTGAGTCATCTTCTCTCTCATCATCCTCCTCTCCTCTTTTCTATTAGCTTCCAGGTAGGTGACCGTTGGAAGCCATTCCTTGCCATGTCTCTTCTTTCTTCCTAGAAAAGTTGTTCACATTTCCTTGAAAATCACCTTCAGAGAGTCCAGATGTTCTTCCACGCCGGTTTCCTCTGTGATACCACCGACTGTCTCCGACTTTGCTCTGATGTGATCTGTAGTGAGGGTATCCCTTGTAGTTTTGTCCTTCAGTTTCTGAATGTTGAACTTTAATTGCAGCGGCCTGTCTCCAGTTGGTTTCAGGAATTTCAGCTTCAACTTGAAGGTTCCTAAAAGTAGATAATGGTCTAAGCCGTCATCTTCTCCCTTCTCGACTTTGTGTCCAGCAAACTGGATGCGTCTCCACTTCTTGAGCAGTATTGAGATGAAGTCTATCTGCTTTGTGGTGTGTCCATCAGATGAAATCCATGTTGCTTTGTGTATATTCTTGTGTTTGTACACGCTGCCTCCGATCACGAAATGATTGAAAGCGCAGAATTCTGTGAATAATTCTCCGTTCTCATTCATTCAGCATAATTTTCTGAAAGGTAACAATCCATAGTTAAAATGAATATCTATGCTCATAGTAACCAGTGAGTCGGTGGCACAGCTGTAGAAGACACGCCAACCACGCTGGTGGTGTGGGGTTCAATCCCAGCCGACGCACTCCTTCACCTTGGTTTAACAGAGTAGGAATAGTTGTATTCACGGATTCAACATATTTATACTTATTCAATTACACAAGATATATATAAGACAAAGTAATAGAACAATGACAGTAAGCTAACTTTACATAGGTTAGATATCTGTTCTGATGACTGCATCAATTCAACGCAGTCGAAATAATTACAACAAGTAATTCCGACGAAATGAAGGCTTGTTGTGTTGCTCTATTTGACCAAACTAGCGTACACGTATATCCTAGTATCAGACAGAGAGACGTTAAGCTATAAAAAAATCTCAGCGATTAGCTACACAGACATATCTACTATTTCGCTTGTTCAAAAACTGCCATTGTTTCCTGACTGCTTTTATACGACATTTTCCATAACAATTCATGAAAAGCAACCAGAAATTTAAAATAAAACTCTCGATAGAGGTAGAATTCAAACCAATGGCATCCGAATGACTAGTCCAACGTCCTGTTGTTTCAGATTATGGGATTTAGATTGTTTCCAGTTTTTTAGATTTTGTCACGAACCAACATCAGTTGGACAGCTGTTTCGCCCTACTTTGCGACTTTCAGCAGTGTGCATGCGTGACCCCACCACAGATCAGAAGACCAAACTTCAGGTTACGAGACCAGCGCCGAAATTCAATCACCTGTGAATTCTAACTTTTGTCAATTCGTGATATAGAGTTGATCGCTGACTAAATCTCATCACGAATACAAAAAACTCGTTTGGCATACGCCTACTTACGCTATCTCTGGCTTAGTAGACCTCATGTCCGACTGTAGACCAATACTGCTCAGCAGTTCGCTCTGTCCTCCATTATGCCTAGCTGTAAGACATGGTTGTCGAAAGCGGACGATTTGTAAAGGCTAGGTGTCTTTGATCATAGGTGTCTGCTTGATATCTCCCATGTTAAGTGGTATAACAGGGTGAGTAATATTGATGTTAGGCGGTGAGTGTTAGGTTAGGAGGGAAAATCAATTGATGAGGTTGTAAAGTTACATTGATTGAGAAGGTTAGGACATGCATAACGCATGCCTAGACGACGGGCGATGTTAGCTGACATAGGATGGATCAGGTTGGAAAAGAGCTAGTGGTGGTCGAACCAATACATGGCGTCAGTCAATCAAATCCATAAAAGTTGTTTTAAGCCAACCACGTAGGGAGGTATAGACTGCCAGTGTGATTGGGGTACTCGGGACGGTAAAAACGAATGAAGGCTGGAGACAATTGGTGATATGGCTTAAAATCATTCTTAATGGTGGAGATGCATTTACCCTTTGTGATTTCCATTGAACGCTGTTGTTTCTTCATATTAATGTTCTTTCTCCCTCACAAATCTGCTCAGTTATCATTTTTCCGAATCCTTATGTCCTATGTTGAAACCAGTCAGTTAGTCAGTCAGTCGGAAGCAGAAATAGTAAGGAGATCCAGTTAGTTAGTAGTCAATGTTGTATTTTTATAAGAAATTAAATATTCACCACCATTCACTTCCCAGCTTTTCTGTAATTTAACACAGATAATTCCCCAAAAAAGGATAGTCAGAAATTAGGCGAGCAAACGGGAAACAACACAAAAAAACACACACGAGAAGTGTTCAAATAACTCAGATCACGAGTACAAAAAGAAAAATAAATAATGAACTTTGACAGAAAGTTTGCTAGTCCATACTCATTTTTGTTGCTGTTGTTAGTTTAAAACGCTAAATAGAACAAAATACCGCGCTACGCACAACTCGCGCGCGCTTTCTCTCACACACACGCATAAAATAAACACACGTTAACAAACAGTCAAGAGAGAAAGACAATAATGAAAGTGTCAAGAAGAGTAGACAAGCCACAGGACCATGAAATAAAACAGTATGTGAGTCATTGTATGTGTGTCTGTGAGTATATCGTACGAAACGCCATATTTTCTCTACCATTCAGTCTATAATTCTGAATATTTATCTATAACCACATGTATATACACATACATACATACACACACACATAAATCTATGCAATTGTCTTTTTGAGCAAGCAAACTTATTATCTGTGTCTCTATTTGTCTATTGAAACATTGAACAGTTTTGTTTAAAATTATAAACAAAAGAAAATATACAAGTTTAAAAAAACACAACTGTAGATAAGAGAATAAATGTTACTATTCGAGAATTTTTCCCCCGCGTAAAATGAAAAGTTATTTTACAGACAAAAACAAAAACATTAAAAAAAATAATAAAACAGCTTAAAAGTCAGAAGGATGTTGTTACAAACCTTCTTCACACACAGTATTCTTCATCATTAGAACTGTACAAACAAATTCTCTCCTTTTCCATTTATATTCATCTGAAGATATCACGAAAGAACAAAGAGGCGCGCTGGTAAAAGTTAAGCACATAAAGTAAAACTTTGAAACATATTGATGAAGACTGCTCTCTCTCTCTCTCTATTCGGCGGCTTCTTAAACCACCAGTGGGCGTGAACATATATATATATATGAAAGTGGAAATATACATGTACACATAGATGAATGTGTTAATAGAGCAGAGAATGAAAGTCTGTATGACATCATCTTTCAAGGCTTACACAGCCACACAAACCATCTGTCTCTCTCGTACGTGTGTTAGCGACAATTCCTTTCATGGCTATTACACAAGACAAACAGAAAAATAATCATAAAAACTGATCTTTGCTAAAAGAAGGTGGTGGTTGTGGTGGTGTAAATAAATTAAAAGTTCATTCTATACGCTAACTAATACAAAAATATACTACTAACACAAATGTGATAGTAGAATCTGATTGTTGATAGAAAACAAACGAAAAACAAAAAAACAGAATTTGTTTGTTTGGATTTTTTTTGAAAACAGTTTTGTGTGTAATTGAATTGCGTGTATGTGTGTGTGTGTTTGAGTTGCAGTTGGCGGGATGGAACCACAACTAAAGCACACTACACCACTATTACTAATAATAATAATAATAAATGAATGACAACATTTGTGTTAACGAATACAAAATACATTTTTGTATCTATATGTCAACTCAATTGAAATAGTTCTGCTCTGCTCTGTTCTATTTTATTCTGGGTTTTTTGTTTGTTTTGCCTGTGAGATGAAAGCCCTGGTAGAAAATAGTCTTGTTTTCACTTTACAAACATTACAGACCAATAAATGAACGGATAGGAAATGGCGACGGTTGGGACGGAGCGAGTGTGGAACAATTAGAGAAGAAATAACACTAACGCATAGGTCAAAAGTGTATTCAAAAAGAAGGAGTCAAAGACCGAGGGGGGCGGGGGGCGGAAAGGACGAAGAAGAATAAGGAAGCCAGACATGTCAGAAAGGGAAAGGTAACAATCAAAAAGGGAGTGTCTGTGTGTATGTTCGTGTGTATATAAACAATAGCCAGTCGAATAAAACGAAAAGAATTAAAAAAACAGAGGAGGAGTACAAAGATCAGGAAAGAGATAATCATGCTTCACTCTATTGACATCAAGATGGAAGAAATTGAAGTCGTGGAATGCTGACACATGACATTTGAAAAGGTAACTAACTAACTAACTAACTGATGAGTGAGTGAGTTAGTTTGCGCGTTGGGGAAAATATTGTGAATTTTATTTATTCTTAATAAATATCAGGACATTTTGACCAATCTTGTTTCTCTTTAGCTTGCCAATAGTTGTTCAAGTAGACATGATATACATTACCATTGGAATCATGTTTTGGAGCAAACCAAATCGGTGTGAATAGTGGTTCATTTGTTAGACCTTAATTGGACAAGAGTGATAAACAAAAAAAAATATATAAATAAAAAGAATAATGTTAATATTATAACCACGATAAGAAAACAGACTATTCCTTGAAGAAAAGTAGACGTTAACTAACAATATATGGGCAAAGGCCGACAATAGCATCCCAAGAGATGCGAACGCACGAGTGACTCTGAGCCGACCAATCATAAAAATGAGGAATGTTTGCACAAAAAGATGACGTATATTTACAGGAAAATGCATGAAAACACATTAAACAGGGTATCTTTCTCTGACATGACTTAATTATAATGAGGAGTAACAGTTGCTAAGTTAGACTAGTGTCTGTACATGTATTCACCGAGGTGACTGAAGATGAGCTGTTTTTTGGACTGTTTATCTTTCTTATCCTCTTGTGCTGTCTTCCCCGAAAGCCTTCGGTTGAATTACTATAGTTTCCAGTAAGAGAATCGACGACTAATTACCAGGAAAATGTTGGTAATAAAACAAATTAAAATAAATGACCTCCTAATCGTAACCCTAGCCTTAATCCTGACTCTAAACCTAAACTTAACACCAACCTTAACCTCAATACTTACCTTAACCCTAATCCTAACCCTAACGACCTATTAATACATTATCCGAACAGTACTTAAAAACGTAATCTAGGTGAAATTTGCTCCTTATAGTTGGTGAATAGCGCTGATATTTCAGCGCTATTGACAATGACATGTGTGTTCGCGCGCTCCTGGGACGCTATTGTTGAACTTCGCTACAATGTGTATATGACTAAAGTGAGGTCGATTTCCGATTTTCCCCTATGGGCGGGCAGATTACTCCAAAGTCACTTAACTTTACGTACCACGAAGAAAAGAGCTTCTTCCTCGTATAGAGTTTATTAATTCATCAATATAAGTAATGCTCTTGTAACAACAGACGACAAGGGCCAGGCAACAGATCGTTTATTAACGAAATCAACACATATTTATAGATTTTCATGTACATTATTATAGATTATTGTTAGCAGACAAACACAGTCTTTTGATTGGTTGTTTTTCACAGAAAGTTAACCTTGCATCTCTTTGTGGCTGTGTCAGATCATCCATATGCTAACTGTAGCCGTCTACGCTAAGTCTTTGTTCCTATTTTTCTCATTACCAATATTTGGGACATAAACCTTGACGTAAATTAATGTCTACCAATTTGGCTAGCAGCCAGCTCTCACCACACTCTTAGTAAACATGTTAACTAACTGTTTACTATTTTGGACGAAACTCAAGCATATCTAGTGAGACCTCAATTTTAATCACGACTTGACTTAAGTTGCTGCTGCTGCTGGATTCAACATAGAACTTGGCACCGAAGTGCAGCAGTTCGAGTCGCCACGTTCCAAATAGCACACAAAGGTAGACAAGAAGATGAGTGAAGAGAATCAATAGAGTTTTGACAGGTATAAGAGTGAAACAGAATGAGTAATGGTAGAAAGGAATATGAAAGATTACAGAGACTGAATACATCTGCGCCATTGACAACGATTTTGAGCCATGTCACCTATTGTCTCCAGCCAGTGATTCTTAGAGTCCCGAGGGCCCAAAACCCGGAAGTCTGCATCTCCCTACCTGACTCAGTTTAACTGTCAAGGATTTCATGGATTGATGCCATGTTTTTGTTTGGACACCGCTTACTCCTTTCCAACCTGCACCTATATCAGCTAGTAATGCCCGTCGGGGGAGACGATGGTTAGGCATGCGCAGTACGTACGTATGCCTAACAATCGTCTCCAAAACATGGCATGACTTAAGTTAGACAGTCAATATAAACTGTAGAGTACTGGACTCCTCAGATGTACACAATTATGACTGCACCAGAAGGGATCGAACCCAGTACCTGTGCTCCTTTCAGGTTACACGGCGAACTTGTATACTATTCAGCCAATGGGACACTGGAATTCAACGACCGGTCCATCGATTCTAACTTCTGCCAGTTTGAGATAAAGACTGATCGCCAGCTAATGCCAGCCCAACTTGATGGACCCCGCTGATCACGACTTCCCACTATTGAGACCGTTTCGAGATATCCTTGGATTGAATGATGGTGATGCAAGCTGAAGATGGTGCTTTGAAACCTCCTGTGAGACCTGGGATTTTAATATCACTTTTATTTATCATCCGTTAGATCTATATGAGTCTGTCTGTCTGACCACAGCTATCCTAGACAATCTCACCAACGACTAAATACTTACTCCAGTCTATCTACTTTCTTAACATCTAATATTCAGCTGGTCAGATGTGATGTGATAATCTTGGGATAAAGAGGTGATTTTAATGAAATGATGAACCAATAATAAATAGCAGTTGATTCTTGAAGTTCAACACTGGTGAAGGCGATGGTGGCGGGTGGTGGTCAGGAAAGTGTAATTACTGGTAATTGAAGATGATATTAAGATCTATATTGAAACGTGTGGCAGTTATACTGTATTCAAGACAGTTAATCACACATAGAAGAAGGTTGGTTGCATAAGTAATTGTCAGCTAATATTTACAGATCATGCATGACGTTTATGAATCTTCAGGTGATTTTAGCTTTCGGAAAACTGTGAATTTTATTGGCAAAACATTCCTTATCAAATTTTATTTTGATAAATCACACAGTGTTGTGTTATGCAGTAATATTAACTGATAACGTTTCGACCACAAAATATTACTACTCACAATCATATCAAGTCACTCACTCAAACAACTTTTTTGCTTATTTATATACATGAGTGGAATTGATGATTAGACATTTGAATAAAAATCAATATAGGATAATGTACATTCAGAAATAATAATATGAGTGTTATCAATCAAGTACAATCAGATGGGAAATAAGACGAGTGTTTTTATAGTCAAAATAAGTAACTTGTTAGAATGTTATGATGTACGTGAATTGAATTGAAATAGAATTTTGAGATTATTTATTATCCTCCTCTGATTTGACTGACTGGTGGTAATAATATCTTCCATGCATATCTCTGGTATTTGCATTGAGTCATTTTTGTTGCATGTGTTGTGTTGGGTGTAGACTCGATGAACACAGGATTCAGTAATCAGTCTCTCTCTCTCCACCTACTTATATTACTTCTTAGAATTTTAACCCTCTCCCACCCTATTGTGTGGTTGTGTGTTAATGCATGCAGTGCAATTGCTGACCTTTTTTCTAAATTACTTATCTTCTCGGGGTCAACCATTCTACACTCAGCTAAATTCTTAGGTTCTGATAATCTGACTAACCCCCATCTACTGGTTTGACCTATGTAGTTGACCTCACTCACAGTCATTGCAAGGTATTTTGTAAATTAAATTATTTTTTCTAATTGGGTCCACAGGGTCCTTTAACCTACAGAGGTTGTCTCTGAGTGAGTTTGTAGGTTTGAATGCCACCCTAATTCCTGCTTTATTAAGAATCCTACGTAGGGAGGTCTCAGATGTCCCCTCCTTATATGGTATAACAGTAGATGACTTGTATTCTCTCTTATTTATGTTATCATTATTAGTTTCACAATTATTTTTATTTCTCTTTTGGCTTTTTCTGATCTTCCTTATGAATTTTATAGGATAGTTATTTAACACCAACGCCTCTTCTATCTGTTTCATTTCATCGTTTAGGTCTTTTTTGTACTACTTAGTGCTACTGCTCGGTTTGTTAGACAACTTAACTAAGTTGTGTGAGTGACTTGATATGATTATGAGTAGCAATAGTTTGTGCTCCAAACGTCATCAATTAATATCACTGTATAACACCACTGTGTGGATTTATCAAAATCTTATCTATAAAGGAGTTATACTCTACCACAGTGCCCAAGTTTTATACTTATATTCGTTATCAAAGTCTAGGTATCATATTCTATTATAGTGTTACTAGTTTCTCCAGAGAAACGATATGATTCCATTGATAGTAAAGCTATATCACCAAGATTAGTTAGGAAACTTAAACCGACGAACTTACCAAAGGGGATACTGCTGAATGTGCTATTTATTAATTAAGTAGATATGGAATGTTAACTTAAGAAGTCGAACTTCCACGATCCATGAATCCTGAGTTCGAAATCCAGTCAGGTGTCTCAGAAACTGGTTAGTACAGTCAGTTCTTACGGCACATAACCCCGTGTATGTATGTATGAGGAAGCCTTTTCAGGTAGCTAAGTTCTAACAACACAATTTCCATCTAAAACACCTAACAAGTAAATACTTCTTCTTATCACAATCAAGACAATTATAGAGGCAAAATAAAAGATAACACCAACCTTCTCGAACTGCTTTTTCCCAAGCGTGTCGTTTATTTCGTTGTTTAACTTCTAAACGACGTTTCTCATCATTTGCTTGATCCCAAAGTCCTTCTTCCATAAGACGTTGATCAGGTCTAAACCTTGAATCTGTCGGTGCAACACCCTCTTCCATTTCATTTAATTCAATAGCGAATTGTGAGAAATGATACATCTAAAAGTGTAGAAAGTATAAACATCGTTGATGATAACACTAGTGACTAAATATTTAACATGCTCCTCTCAATACCTGATACAGAAAGACCTGATACTTAATGCAGTAGACGTATAACAACAGAAAACAAGGGCCAGTCAACAGATCGTTTATTGAGAAAATCAACAGATATTTATAGATTTTTATGTACATTATTATTCGTTATTGTTGGCAGGGAAGCAACGTCTTCTGATTGGTTGTTTTCCTGCTGAAGGTTATTGGGTCATTTCTTTGTTGCCGTTTCTTAGACAGTCCGGTGATTTATCTGCGAATCGTATCCGCCCACGCAAAGTCTGATGTGATTGGTTGTTGAATTCCTCAAGGTTAGGCTTTGTTCTTGTTTTCTCTCCTGACCCCAATTCGGGACGTAAACATAAAAGTAAATTGTTGTTTACAATTTTGGCTTGCAGACAGCTCTCATCGCAGACGTATGTGGAGTGATGGAAGAACTCAAAGATTAAACTGTTGTCAGTTCATTTATGCTTATCTGGTTGACTGACTGATTTCCAACACAGAAAAAGCGATAACGTTCAATATATATGGGAGATCATAAAGGGCGAAGGTATCTGCACCATTGATAACGATTTTACACCATATCGCCAATAGTTTCCAGCCAGGAAGTTTAGGCCTCTCCCTCATGGTTGACTTAAACCGACTGTTAAAGATTTCACGGACTGATGACAGGTTTTCGTTTGACTATCTCTTCATCTTTACCAACTCGATGCTATGTCAGTCAACATTTCCCGTCGAGTTAAGCAATGGCTCGGTATGCTCAACACGTTTCCTAGTGATCTCAGTCGATTGAACTGCACAATCTCATTGATCAACTATGCCTCCTTACCTAACACTCAACGCCTAACCTCAATATTACTCATTATATTAAACTACCTAACATGGGAGATGGAAAGCAGACACCTAAGATCCATGACCATGTCTCATAGCTAGGCATAAATGAGGACAGAGAGAACCTACTGAACAGTACACACTTTCTTCCATCGATAGCTGAATATCATATCTACACCAGAGATGATGTAGGTTGGAAAGTGCGCTACACAATCCCTTTGTATCGCTGTTGAGATTTCACCGTCAATCAGTCGGTTGAGGCTGATGCAACTTCCCAAATAAATGAATTGGTCAACACGCCCTACTACTTCACTCATTATCTTTTTAGACTCTGGAGGGAAACGGAAGAGTGAATAAATCTGGGCTATTGAGAACAACGACTTTCAATCATGTCAGCAATAATCTCCAGCCATTCCAAAACCTCGAGAGACAAGGAAATTACACCTCTTCATTTCGGCTAAAAGTAACAGTTAAAATTTCTAACTGATGCTCACTACTTTTCCAACCAGAATATTACGTTAATCGATATGGATAGGTGGGTATGCATATATCACATGCCCCACCCATTTCAAATAATGCAGCTTCACAACCTCATCGAGTAACTTCTTCCCCTCCCCACCGACGTAGTCTTGTTATTATTGACCATATTTATAACCCGCTTAACATAAGAAATTCAAGGCAGATATCCACGGGTGAAAATAGATAATTCTTTCCTACATTCCACTTTATCAACCACATCTAACACTCATAAAAAAAGGAAAAAGAGCATTTCTGAGTTTTTGATGGAGAGAGAGAGAGAAAGAGATAAGACATCAGAGGCACAGATGATGTAAGTTTCCAGATGCCACGCGAGTTTTTCGTATCCATGTTGTGAGATGAATCCAGCAAGGCTAATAAAACTTCTCAACACACTCAAGTGTTACACTCCTTCGCTACTCCTCCCTGTTTACTTTTGTTTGGTGGATGATAACTAGCAGTGGAATCCAGGATGTGCATTCCATCCTTGCCACAAGAAGTGGTTCTTGTGTCCAGGTAGTCTAGTGGATAACGCTTGGGAGTTCGAGTCTCACCGGGGACAGCATCATTCACTAGGGGGAATGTACGTACATCCAGATGATGAGTAGTCTCAAATAGGACGAAAAGTCCATCCTCGATCCCACACCACGGCTAGTCACCACCTTCCATTAATTCAATTCAAATTAATCCTCAAACACTGTTGAAGTGTCCATACCAGGAGTTGATAAGTCAACAGAAGGCGAACATATCAGTCCAATCAATCAAGGAGATTAAAAGCTGAAGACATGCTGATAAAATTCAATTCATACCATCCGAATCTCAATTTCACAATAGAACACGAAGAAAATCATACTATTAAATTCCTAGACGTTTTTCTAGGGAAAAGGACTGATGGCACAGTCGAAAGATCTATTATTTAGAAATTCTTCATGGACAGGGCAGTGCATGCATTTCAAGAGCTTTGTTCCAATCCATTGTAAAAAGAACTTAGTCAGAACACCGTTCAATAGAGCACGGAAAATTTGTTCTAACTGTACTATTGAGTATGAAATAAAAGCTAAGAAGGATATTTTATCTAAGAATGGATATCCTGAGAAGTTCATTAATAAATACTCAAATACTATCCAAACAGTTCTGAAGAAATCTGTCTATATCAGTTTGCCATTCAAAGGAGATGATGTACAGGAAGTAGCCAAACGAAGACTTGATAAATCTATCAAGAGAACTTATTATTCTGCAAAACTTGTTTTCCTTAACACCATCAAGCGAGTTCTTCAACAATCTGGGAAAGACCAGTCTCCAATCCTTGACACTTCAAACTGCGCATATCAATTTGAGTGTGTTTGTTGAAGCGAATACATAGGTTGTACAGAAAGGCGACTGTCTACTCGCATGATGGAGCATTTGCCAAAATGGTTGAAAACAGCTGAGTGCAAAGTCCCAAAAACCTCAATAACAAAACATCTTGTGGACTATGGACATGATATCGACGCTGTCAAGTCATTCACTATTGTCAGCAGACAAAGAAACAAGAAGATGCTTGCAATTGCAGAGGCTTGTGCAATTCAAGTTTATAAACCAGGTCTCTGTGTACAAAAGGAGATGGTCGTCACTCTGAATCTACCATGGTAATACGTTTTACTTATTATTCTACCTATTATTATTATTATTGATTCATTTAAAACTATCCTTTATCAGTAGCATTATCTTAACTCAATTCAACATTATTATTATTATAACTATTTCTATTGATATTACTCTGTTTGCAATTCTTGATATATTCTCTAATGACTAATTGTTTATCTAAGTGACGTAATTGAAGCGTAATGCATTTTATCTTAATTTTGATCTCTCATACTCTCTCTCCCCTTATCTATTTGAACATGACCTGAATTTTTCGACGAAGTCATCATCTAGGCTGTACATTCGTGTATTTATATCAAATGGATGGGAAAGTTCCAGAACAATTTCTGGTTAGGGGTTGAATAAAAATTACAATTAGGAATTAGAATGCCATAATAACAGGGGATAATAAAAAATTAAAATTATTATTCACCCTAACCAGAAATTGTTCTGGAACTTTCCCATCCATTTGATATAAATACACGAATGTACAGCCTAGATGATGACTTCGTCGAAAAGAAAATTTTCTTCGCTGCAACTGTCTTTTTATTCCCTATGAAAATGTGTAATTCAATGTAGTTTATTTACTTATCAGTCTTATATCTCCCAATGTAATTTCAAAAGTATATATCTATCCGTGTATGTAGAGTATTCAGCTGAGGAAGAGTTCTACCAAAATTTGATGAATTCATTAAATCCCCTGCTTTATTAACCTGCTTTGTTGCTTGTTTTAAATGCGTATCGGGAAAGAAATATTTTCAATCAACAGGAAAATCAAAAAAAAATTAAGACTGAACTTACATCTGATGCATTCGGAGGTAGTGGATTACATTTCCATAATAATGTCGGCTCACCAATGGGGACTTTATCAACTGACAAAGGTTGATATTCAATATGATCATCCCATGTTCCTTGAACTATTGCAACTGGTATATCGGAGGGATTTTTTACAAAACCCGTAACCTAAACAATGATAGAATAGAAAAGGAAGAGAGAGAGAGAGGGAGGTAAAAGCCGAAGATTACGTAATCAAATGAAAGGGAAAATGAAGACATCCAGTTACCAGTTTGGCGAGACAAGACTGATAACTGCTTCTCTGTGAACACGCTTGAATCGGGTTTTAGGCGTTTGACAGAGACTGCTTCGGTAAACTTGAGGAGAAGTGAGCTTTTATGTCTATTGATAATTTTAAAGGACTTCGCGATTTCCACCTCATGACCCGTATCAAGGGGATGCCTAGTAATGGCACTATTGTAAGCGTTTGTTCCCTTGACATGTAGGCCTCTTGGTACATGTTCGGGAAATCGGAGGTGCGCCTTTCTTTCTGTTCTCAAAATGTATTTGCTCTCACAGATACACGTAAATTTGTATACACAGCTGGAGTTAACATGAGAAGGGTATCTGTAGACTTTTGACTACATCAAGGAGCATATTGTCCGATAGACGGGAACCAACTTAGCTGAAGGATAGGCTCTGGCTACTAACGTACTCAATCTTCTGCAATATTTTCACTTTTAAGGAAGACAGGCTTTCCCCCACCCCATTGTGGTTTGTTTAATGTTCGAGCCTTCACATCTTCCATACTTGTTAATGAATCTCTGAGGGTAGCCGTTGTTTTTCAACATTTCCTTTGAGAATCATAAATTCTTCTTCTAATTTCTCTGTAGAGCATATTCTCCTAGCTCTATGCTACAGAATCTTGACTAGTGCTCGTTTATAGGTAGCTATTTGGACAAAAACTACTAAAATGTGAATATTGTCCATTGCATGTAGGCTTTCAGAGATTAACATTTAGATCATGGGTATTTTCGTAGGGATCTGGATTGATTTTAAAGCAGATTTCGTCACGAGTCAATAACACAGTCCCAAAGTAGGATGAAACACAGCTGTCCAGTGTGCTCTTTCTCTCTCTCCCATTCTCAGTGATCTCTATCTAACTTATGTTGATTCATCCACGGAATCTACATTGAAATTGATCCATATCCTTACAAAAGTTCATAATCTCGATTTTCTATAGTTGGTTTATAAGGATTAGTTTTGTTTTTACGAGTTGATCACGGATTGATATCAGTTAGAGAAGCATTAAAAAACCAACCAGGGAGTACTGGACAGCTGTTTCCTCCTAGTTTGGGAATCATCGCCAGTACGCACCCACCACCAGGCTTCGAACCTAGGACCTTCCGGTTACAAGGCAAGCTCGTATACCATTCAGCCACTGGGACCCGATTCAATGGCCAGCTCATGAATTCTAACTTCTACCAATTCGTGATTTAGCGCGACCCTAACCAATGCTCGCTAGTGACTTACTACAGGACAGAGTTTCCTGGAGTTCTAGTGAGAAGTCGTGACCAGTGAGGTCCATCCAGTCACGTGTGAGGGTGGATGTCCCATCGACGACAATGGTTCGGGTCATGCTAAATTAGGAACTGGTAGAAGTTAGGATTCATGAGCCATTGAATTGGGTCCCAGTGGCTGAATGGTATGCGAGCCTGCCTTGTAGCCGGAAGGTCCTGGGTTCGAACCTTGGTGGTGGGTGCGTACTGCCGATGATTCCCAAACTAGGATGAAACAGCAGCTGTCCAGTACTCCCTGGTTGGTTTTTAATGGTTCTCTAACTGATATCAATCCGTGATCAACTCGTAAAAACCATAATCTAGATGTTGTCAATTTCCTCGAATAATGTGAGTACCGATTATTACTACTAATACTATTACTAGTAATAGTTATAATCAGCTGGTCAGTAACTTAATCTTTTAAATGATCTATAGTCTTAGCGTTAAAGTGATAAATAGGATTAATGGTTTCCGATTTCTTATAGTATAATACGAAGACTAAATCTAGGTCTTTACTTGTATAGTAATGCGCCTTCTACTGGCTTCGTCAAATTCCTTATTTTCAACCTATGATATGTTAAAAAAAGTGTTGTTTACGCTTTCTTCTTGTCACCTCTCTCCAGTGCGTCGGTGGGATTCGCTCCTCAGTCGTAGCAATCCTGAACCCCAGTAAAGAGGGAAGGTTGGCTGCGAGGCTAGCAACTCCACTGCATAAAAATAAAACCACCGCTACGGAAACCTTAAAGCTCTGGTTTGAAGCCCCCTTTGTTCCACTCAGAACGTAAAGGAATGATATAATAAATTGCCTTTCCCCACCAACACCTTATATTCATTGTGCATGTATGTATGCATGCGTGGGTGTGTCGCTTTAAATAACTCGAATTGCTCAGAGGGTGATGCTGCAAACTCTATGCTATAACAACTTCTATCCATCTGTCTATATTTCATTATTTTTTTCCTTTACGTTCCAGTGGAACATAGGGCTCAATGCAAAGCTTTCAAGTTTCGATTGTAGTGGTGTTTACTTTTACGGGATGAGGTTGCTAACCCCATGCTCAACCTTCCCTTTTCACTGGCTTAGTGAGGCAGGTAGGCGCACCGGCCAGGGATCGAACCACGAACCACCTGCGTGGTCGGCGAACATTCTACCGGCCGACACACTCCTTCACCTAGCTAAGCCAGTAATAAAAAGCTGGTAAAGAGGGAGGGTTAGCCTGAGGCTAGCAACCCAATCCCGTAAAAATAAATACCGTTGCTACCGAAACTTCAAAGCTGTAGCTTGAAGCCCCATGTTTCACTGGAAACTTTAGGGAATAAAATAATAGTAATAAAAACTATTAAAACATCAAACTTGTAGATATGCAAATAAACAAAAGTAAAGAAAGAAAGTCTTTAATAGACTTACTCGTCTTGGCTGTCCTCTATTAAAAAAGGAATGTGCTATAAATTG
This sequence comes from Trichobilharzia szidati, assembly GCA_944472155.2. Classification (NCBI taxonomy): domain Eukaryota; kingdom Metazoa; phylum Platyhelminthes; class Trematoda; order Strigeidida; family Schistosomatidae; genus Trichobilharzia; species Trichobilharzia szidati. Next base: position 45,851,671 of record OX235272.1, on the reverse strand, counting down.
CAGACTGCATGTATAACCATTTTTATGATTTTGTATAATCAGGTCACCACAATTATCAATCCATATTGTACCAACAATTAAATTATGCACAACTGTAGTGACTTTTGTCCATGTATAATGAGAACCATCCGCGAATTGAAGATTAGTTGTACCTATAAAGTAAACAGGTGAAAAACACGACAAGACAATAAAAATATCCTGTATTTCAATTAAATTGTTGGAGAAGAGAAAGAATCCCAGAAGGGATATGAATATCCTTCAAGAAGAGTATGTCTGGTTCAAGGTTTCCTCCCCCGATCGCCTCCAACCATTTCATAACAATAAAAAATCGAAGTGCACGTTCACACCAAGCCACCTAGCATTGTGATTAAATTGCAAACCATGCTGATAGAATTCAGTCTGCATCAGGCGAAGGACTAGATGTAGGACATTAGTAACTAACTAAAATAACAGTGCTGGTAACATGCCCGAACATACTGTTACACTGATATGAGTAAACAACAATAGAAATCGATATGAGAAACCAAACGAGTGATCTGTTTGCAAAGTATCCACACCGTATTTTTGGTACAAGTATGGAATTTTTAGCATGTGATACCGGTAGCCCAAATTTTGCAGACCGACCATTGATATCAGGTGTGCGTTGGCAGGGGGATCGAACCCTGGACCATGTGCTTAGTCGGCTAAAGTCCTAACTACTGTGCCACCGACGCACAATACTGTCAATGATATCACCTTAATGTGCATTTCGTGACCAAAAGCAGCACTGAACAATTGTGCCCTTCAAGTTCAGTGATCTTCAGTTGTGCGCATGTACTCATGAACCCCATAAGGGATCGAAATGGACACCCCCTAGAGGTTACAATGCTAGTCCATTGACTATTCATTATATGAAATCTACATTGATCTACAATAATGGAATTCTCTACAGAACTCAAAAAAATCTATTTAATTTCATTTTAAAATAGAATTCACTTTATTTTACAACAAATCTATTTATTTTCTTATTCCATGTCATATCAACCAGCCTTTATTTGATGGGCAATGTTAGCTGACATAAGATCTTGCTGTCCGTCTGAACGGATCAGTGAAAAGGAGAAAGGACTGCACTACCCGCCGATGCCTTTTCGTAATCTCCGCCTACGCCCCCACTGACTGCAGTTCGGATGAAACGAAGGATGAGTTCTACCAAAAGCTGTCTAGTTTGCTGCGAAAGGCTAGACGCTCAGATATAGTCGTCTTAGCTGGTGACTTTAATGCTCAAGTAGGGAAATTGTGTCAATCTGACAAGAATGTCGGTGGCACATACGGAATTCCGTGCCAGCGAACCGACAACGGTGACCGTCTCCTACAGTTCTGTTCAGATAATCATTTGTATCTTGTAAGCACTAACTTCAAACACAAGGAGAGACACTGTTTGACCTGGCGACCACCATCATCAAATCAACGCTGGACACAAATAGACCACATAGCAATAAGCTATCGTTGGCGTGGGTCGGTAGGAGATTGTCGCTCCTTCTGGAACACGTGTGTAGATACCGACCACGCACTGGTCCGCGCTCGTATGTGCTTACGACTGAACGGACGTAGGAAACAGCTGGCGGTAAACCCATCACGTCCCCAGCTCGACCAGGGAACTAAGTCCCTATTTGAGGAAGAACTAGCTAAACACATATCTGAGTTCGACAGCTGCGCTCACCCTGAAGAAGCCTGGAAGAATATTCAGTCAGCCATAGATACAGCCGTAAAAGCTGTGAATAAGGTAAATCCAAAGGTGAGTAAAAACCATTGGATTTCGACTGCCTCATCCGAACTGATAGATGCTAGAAGACTTATTCCGGCGAGCTCCGAATTCAATGAGGAGCGAAAGCTGCACAAAAAGAAACTTACGAAAAGTCTCCGCAAGGACCGTGAACAGTGGTGGTTGACAAAGGCGAAAGAGATGGAAAAAGCATCGGCGATAGGCAACACCAGACAACTATTCAGGCTTATCAGGGAAACAGGTGGTAAAAGGCAAATGATAAGTGAAACAATCTCCGAGAAAAATGGCACCATAATTAGCTCCCAGGATAGACGTCTGGAGCGCTGGAAAGAACACTATGAGGAGCAGTTTAATTGGCCCACAGCCACACTTAACCTGCCGGACATCCAACACCTCCCTGAATGGGAGATAGACACAGGTCCTCCGTCCTTAACTGAGGTTACTAAAGCTGTCACCAATCTGAAGCTAGGCAAAGCAGCGGGACCTGATTTATTGACTCCAGAGATATTTAAGTACGGAGGAGACAGTTTACTGTCTGCGTTAACGGTGGTCCTAGGCAGCGTCTGGGAATCAGAGGAAGTCCCATCGGGTTGGTGTAAGTCACTGATCATCCCGATATACAAGAAGGGGGACAAGTCGTCTTGTGATAATCACAGAGGGATTAGCTTGACTAATATAGTATCTAAAATCCTAGGCTCAATAATACTGCGTAGACTAAGTGGCGCTCGGGAGACACAAACACGGGAAAACCAGGCAGGTTTTAGGCCAGGTAGAGGGTGTATTGATCACATCTTCACCCTTCGACAGATTCTAGAACATAGGCATTCCTACCGGCGTCCGACAATCATTATATTTCTTGACCTAAAGGCGGCATTCGATTCTGTCGACCGGGAGGTTCTCTGGCGATGCTTGGCTGTAAAGGGAATGCCAAGAAAATACATTGTACTGATTAAGGCACTCTACTCGTACTCATGCAGCCAGGTGAGGGCTTATGGCGAGTTGTCATCTGAAGTGGTGACGACTAGTGGCGTCCGTCAAGGATGCCCATTATCCCCATTCCTATTCAATTTCATCATAGACGTACTAATGGACTTAACCTTATCACACTTCAGCGACTCAGGGATTGACTTGCTACCAGGGAATAATCTCGTTGACTTAGAATATGCGGACGATATAGTCCTTCTAGGCGAGGACTCTGACAAAATGCAGAGTCTACTGAACACCCTGAGCAACAATCTCCGTATGTTTGGCATGCGATTCGCCCCTGTAAAATGTAAGATGATGCTGCAGGATTGGACTTCATCGACCCCTAGATTAGAAATAGGAAGTGAAGTGGTAGAACACGTTGACCGCTTCAATTACTTGGGAAGTACCATCAGCCCCAACGGGCTGATCTCAGACGAAATTTCAGCACGAATACAGAGGGCTAGGTTCGCATTCGCCAGTTTTCGCCGTCTCTGGCGTAGACGCGATATTCGACTATCGACTAAAGGGCGTGTGTACTGCTCAACAGTCCGCTCCGTCCTCCTTTATGGCTGTGAGACCTGGCCATTGAGAGAGGAAGACATGAAAAGATTATCTGTGTTCGATCATAGGTGTCTGCGTTCTATCTCCCGTGTGAAGTGGTATAATAAGCTGAGCAATATTGAGGTTAGGCGTCGAGTGCTAGGTAAGGAGGGGAAATCAATCGACGAAACGGTGAAATTACATCGACTGAGATGGTTAGGACATGTGTTACGTATGCCTAGTCATCGCCTTCCTCGACGGGCAATGTTAGCTGATATAGGGCCAGGCTGGAAAAGAGCTAGCGGCGGTCAAACCAAAACATGGCACCAATCAATGAAATCCACAACTGTTAATCTAAGCCACGTAGGAAGATGTAGACTTCCTGGTTGGGGCCCTCGGGATGGTAAAAACCAATGGTTGGAAACAATTGGTGACATGGCTCAAAATCGTTCTCAGTGGCTGGCGCAGATGCATCCACTCCTTGTGACTTATGATTTCCAATTAAACTGTTTTGTTCTCCGTTATTACTATTCCTTTGTCTCACCTCTGTTTACTGTCTATATTATGCATTTCTTCTACTTTCTTCATTTGTTTTGCGTGCTACATAGATTGTGGCGACTTGGACTGGTGCACATATGTGCAAAGTTCTATGTCGAAAACCGACCGACCGACCGACATAAGATCGATCAGGTTGGAAAAGAGCTGGTGGTGGGCAAAACAAAAAAAAGGCCTCATCATTCAATGAAATTCAAAACAGTTTTAAGCGCCAGCCACGTCGGGAGATGTAGACTACCAGTTTGGTTGGGGTGCTCGGGATGGTATAAACCAATGAAGGCTGGAGACAATTGATAATATGGATCAAAATCGTTCTCAATGGCTGGCGCAGATGAGTTCACTCTTCGTGATTTATCATATCCAATAGAACTCTATTGTTTTTCCCTTACTCACACTTCTGTTTAATATCTCTCTCTCTTCTCTTGCTTTATGTGCTACATGAAGGGAATGTGGCAACTCGAACTGCTGAACACTTGTGCAAAGTTCTACGTTGAAACAGTCAGTCATCAAAAAAAATCTACATTTTACTGATAGTTTCATTCAGTGAGAATTCGATGTTATTACTAAGTGATTTATTATCATGTACGTCGACCTGTCTGCTGTGTGTACTAGTATTCCTGCTGTTACGAAATTTTCTCTACATATATGCTTTAACAGCTGGTTTCCATTCTAGGATGAAATCAATCTTAACTCAACAAATGTGTTGACATAGATCCAGCTTATCAATTGGTACAGAACAGGTCACTTGGCAAAACTAACAAAGAGGTCAAAGACTAATTCAACGAAACTATCGACATCAACGCAGATTATCACCAGTATATGAAAAACTCTGAAGACAACCAATTACCTATCCTACATCACCAGAAGAGATACCTATGTCATTTACAAAGAATTCTGAAATGCCTAAAGTAGGCACAGAAGTTGCTTCCTAGAAAGTTAGTGAAAGCTGATTGGTTGAGATAAGTAGTTGTATACCACTTTCCCCAACTAGCAGAGCTTCCTATGCAGGTCAAAAGTGATCTAGTCACTGGATGGCCGTTTCGTGGATTTGAGGCCAAGCTCATCTGCTGCGTATCCGCCTCGACTACGCTCAAATACAGCGGAATCAGTTCCAAACCACTCGAATTCTGAGTAGCTATTTAGGCTTGCTTACTTCCTTCATTATTACATATGGTATCAGGCAGATAACATACTGTGATCGGAATAATTTTGGTTTTCAAAGGAATGTGTAAATTGCAGACTGCTAATCGAATAGTAAATTGTGAATTCACTCATCTCAGAGAACACAATTACATAAAAAAACGGATGTGATTTCTCCCACCCACCCACCTTGAATTCCATTAGTGCCTCGACACTCTTGAATCATCCTAAAAATATCTTTTAAAACAGCTACCAACGCATTCACATTTTCAACATATTAGCAGTGTGGCGATTAGCTTTTTCTACTTCTGAAGAGACAAACTACTTATAAACGATTTAAGTAATACCGAAAAATAATGGAAATAAATGAACGAAAAGACCAGAAAGCATAGGATATAAGAATGTAAAACAAAGTTAAATGAATGTCATGTATGTTTAGTGAAACAAAGAATCCTTCCCTTAAAAGCTAACTATCGAGAAAAGAAGAATAATCTCAAGGCATAAAAAACAGCCAATATACAATCCGCTTGTAATCCGTATTAAATCCGATTTCTACTCAAAGTTATTACAATAATCCATAATACTAATTAAACTGATGTCTTTATGATTTTGCAGTTCACGTTTAACGTTTTTTTTCTTTGCTTATATAACACTAGGATAACCAATCAATTAGGAGATTAAAAAATCTACAAACATGCAGACGTTTGATGAGATTCATAGTATTAAAAATCAGTTTTAACGAAAAATAGGTTCTTTTCAATAGATTCTCTTTTGTGATATTTATAGTTATAAAATATTAAATACATATAGGTCAATCTTTCAAAGAAGATAACGGCATTAACAGGAACACATTCAGAAGTTGCTTATACTGTGGACTACGCATTATTTCCTCGCCAAAAACTGATTTCACTTTTTATTTTGCCTTTCTTTTCACTTCGTTTCTCTAAACAACTTTAGTCAAAATGTTTTATACATTTTATTCGTGTGACTAGCATCCTTTTTCACACTTTTTTCATACATATGACATTAACAAGCTATTCTGATCAATTATCAATGATATTTTTACTTTTCGCTTTGTATGATTCCAATTCACTCGTCTCTCATATCGATTATTTGGCGACAGGTTTGAGATCACGAGCTGACGAACCAATGGATAGCCAGGAAATACTCTACGACTGTTTCGTCCTAGTTCGGGACACTTCATCAGTATCCACCCACCGGGGATCGAACCCAGGACATTATGGTATCAAAGCGAGTCCGTTGACCCAATCTAATGGTCCACGAATCCCAATTTTTTTCAAACTCTACAAATCAACACTTGGAAATTAGTCTGATGCTCAGGAAGTTACCTCGAATTCGAATGAGAAATTGTAACCAGCGGGGTCGAACAAATTCAGGTAAGAGAAACTTTACTCGCGAAGGACACTGAATGGCGATTGCACCGAATATATCGCGAATTGACAGAAGTTGGAATTCTATTATGGATAAGATTTTTATTTTGATAAATTACACAGTGGTGTTATGCAGTAATATTAACTGATGCGACCACGTTTCGAGCACAAACTATTGCCACTCATAATCATATCAAGTCACTCACTCACACAACTTTCTTCCTTCATTTATATACATGAGTGGAATTGATGATAGGACATTTGAATAAAAATCAATATAGGATAATGTACATTCAGAAATAATAATAATAAAAAGCTCAGCAATTGCACTGCATGCATTAACACACAATCACACAATAGGGTGGGAGAGGGTTAAAATTCTAAGAAGTAATATAAGTAGGTGGAGAGACAGATTGATTACTAAATCCTGTCTGGTTCATCTAGTCTAAACCCAACACAACACATGCAACAGAAATGACTCAATGCAAATGCCAGAGAAATGCATGGAAGATATTATGACCACCAGTCAGTCAGTCAAATCAGAGGAGGATAATAAATAATCTTAAAATTCTATTTCAATTCAAGCACATCACAACATTCTAACAAGTTACTTATTTATTATGACTATAAAAACACTCGTCTTATTTTCCATCTGATTGTATTTGATCAATAACACTCATATTATTATTTCTGAATGTACATTATCCTATATTGATTTTTACTCAAATGTCTAATCATCAATTTCACTCATGTATATAAATGAAGGAAAAAAGTTGTGTGAGTAACTTTATATAATTATGAGCAATAGTTTGTGCTCGAAACGTGGTCGCATCAGTTAATATTACTGTATAACACCACTGTGTGATTTATCAAAATAAAATCTTATCCATAATGGAGTTATACTCTACCACAGTGCCCAAGTTTTATACTTATATCAAGAAGTTGGAATTCATCGTCCATTAGATTGGTTCTCGGTCAGGAAGCTCACCTTGTACGTTCTGATACGTCCTAAATGGAGAGCCCCAAACTGGGACAAAACAGGTGTCTAGTACTCCCTGGTTATCTCACGTTTCTCTAACTTATGTGTCAACTCATGATCAAATCTTTACAAACCAACAATAGAAAATATCGATTATTTTCCACTGCAGTCTTACTATCTTCTGTTTAATTCAAGCTAATACTATATCGGTCACACACACACACCACACGTAGGTTTTACTACCTTGCACTAATAACTGATCAATTTTTTTTACATAATATTGTATGAATCTACTATGATTATTCGTTATCTTTCTCCTTTATCTACCCCGCCCTTATCGTAATGATACCGGTGAGAACAGGAAGGGAATTTATTGGAAAGAATATTTTTCTTGGGGATTGAATTTTCGTTCATGATATGGCAGACATTCTAGACTCCTAAAGTATTTAATGTGAAATCAATCGATAATCAATACATACATTTTTCTCATTTAAAAAACAGAGAACCTTAGATAGGTGGGCCAAAATATCGTAAAACATCAATATATGAAGAAAACAGACAGTTAAACCCAAAAAAGAATTTCAACTGATTTCAAATAAACCAGCTCCCATTCAAACGTCACATATACACAGACAGAGTCGAATCAAAAAATGCTATCCAACCACCTTGTGCCCAGGAAGAAGGATGTATATATCAAGTCACTACATATACATGGGCTGTCGTAGACGCTCAATCAATACTCAAGTATTGATCAGACGTTACTCTTTAAGAAAAGCATCTTCTGTAGCAAAGACACAGATCATTGAGAATTTCATCACCTTGGAATAGGCGAAAAGTAATGTCATATACTACCATCTTGATCGATTTAAATATACGTATTATTTGGTGATCGGTGGAAATCCATAGGAAGCCCTGCTTACATCTACGTTTCATGCTTATTGGTGCTTGTCAGTCAGCAAGGCGTATATCTACAATCTCGAAAGAATTCACGCCCTTTCTAAAAATTGAACCCTCGTCATCCAGTGATGAAGTAGAAGACGTTACCCTTGAACTATTCTTGTTCGCATTTGATTATGACTGTAACTGTCACTGTCACTCCAGAGACTCAGGGATTGACTTGCTACCAGGGAATAATCTCGTTGACTTAGAATATGCAGATGATATAGTCCTTCTAGGCGAGGACAATTGGTGTTATGGCTCAAAATCGTTCTCAATGGCGCAGATGCATCCACTCCTTGTGACTTATAATTTCCAATGAAACTCTATTGTTCTTCGTTACTACTATTCCCTTGTCTCTCACCTCTGTTTACTGTCTATATTATGCATTTCTTCTACTTTCTTCTCTTGCTTTGTGTGCTACATGGAGTGTGGCGACTTCAACTACTGCACATTGGTGCATAGTTCTATGTCGAATACAAACAGACAGAGAGACAAACAGTAACTGTCAATGATTGTGAACATTGAACGTTTGTTCACTGGCCTTGGTCGCCATTGGCGGGCAACTTGAAGGCGCTAATGATTCAATAGTGTACAAGTTAGAAGAAGACGAAAGAATACGAATAAAAGCATACAATACATTCCTTGTAAAAACATTTGTTGATAAACTTAGTACAGAATATTGATTTTAACTATCGAAGAATACAATTTCTCGTCATTCATTGTGTTTTGGAGTTAAAGTCGATATTTGTACATAGTATAATTGTCAATTCGGAGCGTCTTTGGAAATAATAGGAACTTAGGATTAAGTTCCTTGACAGTCACGGATACTCTGACTGCTCACTAGGTAGAAAGTTATATCATGCGACTAGTCCTTGACACTGATGCATACTGAAGTCTATCAGTCCACGGTTTCCCGCCAACTGCCTCCTCCAACTATGTAACAAGAATTCAGAGTACACCATGATGGTGAGCCACCTAGCGTGATGGCCACATCGCAAACTTGATTGATACAATTAAGTCTAGAACTAGACGCATGAACTAGTATCCAATCAAAGTAGAACACATAGATCCTTCCAGGTAGGGACTATGAATGGTTTCACAAAAATGGCTTCCAAGGTAGAATTGCCCGAAACAAATAATAATTAGTTGTCATTTCATCAACTAATTAACCAACCACCCCCACATAAATTTGTACAAGTGAATGTGCCACTATATTATCTAAAATGTGTTACGTAAATAAACTATACGATTGAATAAAATGACGTCTTCTAAGCGTTTCTCGCCAAAACACTATATATATATATATATATATATATGGATAGATAGATAGATAAAGCAGATTTTCAAAAACAATCTTAACACATAAATAAACAAAGAAGCTATACTCATTTAGATAAACGAAAAACAATAACAACCCGCCCACGCCCAAATAACTTGCCTCATAACATAACAAAACAAAGTACTATCGTAACATTCAACTTATCAGTTATATAAATATATAATCTATCAACAATTTTGAACGATTCAACAGATATGCTGATTTCACAGTGGAGATGTGACTACCTGGCCCAAAAAACACTTGACTTCCAGTCAGTACGTTTCAGGGGTTAGAATCCCAGTCAATCTATTCCACAGCGTAGACTAGACAGGGTAGCACCTACAACACTCATACAACAAGTTTAGCTCTACAGCGGCTAATAGTTGAACTTCAACTATCTATCTAGCTAGGGGTCGCGCTATGTCGTGAATTGGCAGAAGTTAGAATTCATGGGCCATTGGATCGGGTCCTAGTTGCTTAATGGTATACGAGCTCGCCTTGTAATCAGAAGGTCCTGGGTTCGAATCCCGGTGGGTGCGTACTGATGAAGAGTCCCAAACTAGGACGAAACAGCTGTCCAGTACTCCTAGGTTTTCCAATGGTTCTCTAACTAATGTCAGCTCATGATGAAAATCCTGTATCTAACTCCTTGTAGGCTTCATCATGAGTTGAGATCAGTTAGAGAACCATTGGAAAATCTGGGAGTACTAGGCAGCAGCTGTTTTGTCCTGCTTTGGGAGTCTTTATAAAGATGTACACACAAGACCCCACCGCCGACCGAACTCGTTAACAATTTCAATTACCTAAATTTAATTTTAATCCTTTGTGTCCCGAGTGGAACATGGAGAGCTTCAAGCTTTGAAGTTATGAAGTTTCAGTAGCAGTGGTGTTTATTTTTTATAGGATGGGGTTGCTAAGCAACTTGCCATCTTCACAGCACTTAATACCTACCAACCAAGGTTAGTTAAGGAGTGCGTTGGGCAGGAATGGAACCCCAGACCACGTTAGGCGTGGTTGACGAGTGGTCATCTACCACCAGTGAACAATCCAACACACAAACTCATTAACAATGATTTTTTTCCTTCACGTTCCCCAGTGAAACATAGGGCTCCAAGCTAGTGGCTTGAAGTTTCTGTAGCAGTGTTTATTTTACAGGATGGGGTTGATAGCCTCATGTCCAACCTTCCCTTTTTACCAGCATTATTTCTGGCTTAGCGAGGTAAAGCACTGCGTCGGCTGGGGATCGAACCCCGGACCATGTGCATGATCAGCGAGCGTCCTAACCGCTATGCCACCGACGCACTCATTAACAATCATACAGCTAGTAAATTCACTGATAGCCTATATAGCCATGAAATATTATCAACAACAATGTTGAATGTTGCCTCATATTTTGTTGTTAATATATAATCCATGTGACAATTCTCATTGAAAGAAAAAATAATAAAATAAACAGGTGATATGCATGAATTATCATTCCATTATGAATAAAATTTATTTTGATAAATTCTCACAGTGTGTTGTTATACAGCAGCACGTTTCGAGCACAATTTATTACTACTACTGCTCATAATCATATCGAGGCACTACTCACACAACTTTTTGACTTCATTTATATACATGAGTAAAAAAATTGATTAGATAACTGAATAACTGAACAAGCTCTGTAGGTTAAAGGACCTGGTTGACCCAATTAGAAAGAGTAAAATAATTTACAAAAATACGATGCAATGACTGTGAGTGAGGTCAACTATATAGGTCAAACCAGTAGATGGGGGTTAGTCAGATTATCAGAACCTAAGAATTTAGCTAAGTGTAGAATAACTGACCCCGTGAAGATAAGTAATTTAGAAAAAGACTCAGCTATAGCACTGCATGCATTAACACACAACCACAAAATAGGGTAGGACAGAGTCGAAATTCTGCAGAGTAATATAGCGAGGTGAAGGGATAGACTGATTACTGAATCCTGCCTGTTTCATCAAGTCCACGCCCAACACATGCAATGGAAGTGACTCAACGCAAATACCAGAGATATAATGTATTCAATTCAATCCACATTATAACATTCTAACAAGTTACTTATTTTAACTAAAAAGAAAGATCTTATTTCCCATCCTTTTGTATTTTATTGATTACACTAATATTATTATTTCTGAATGTACTTCCTTTTGTGTTTCCCGCATGTCTGTTGGACTTCATATTGAAATTTTTCTTATTCTTTCATATGTCTAATCAGTTTTTACTCATGTACATGAGTGAAACAAGAAAGTTATGTGATTACCTTGTTATGATTATGACCACTAGTAACAAATTGAGCTCGAAACGTGGTCGCATCAGTAAATATTACTGTATAACAACACACTGTGAGACTTTATCAAAATAAAATTTTATCCATAATAATGGGACTATACCCTATCACAGTGCCCAAGTTCTATGCTTACATGAATATTATCACACTGTATTGAATTTCTTCAGGTTCACTTCATACTTTCTCCTTGTATCCGGCTAATATGACTAGTGATCATTTTCAATAATGCATCAGATTATTATTGTAAGAATATAAACTTAAGTACACTGTGATAAAGTATATTTCCACGATACACTATCGTTTATTTACTCAAAACGTTTCAAGCACAATTTATTGCGCATAATCATATCTAGGAACTCGAATAACTTTAAATATTTTGTTTAATTATTTAATTGAATTTTAGATTTTTCCGTCGATTGATTGAACCGAAATGCTCGGTCTCAGGTTGACATGTTTGTCGGCTTCTTGTGCAGATGCTTCGACGATGTCTGGGCATGTAATTAGAATTTAACTGGTGGATGTTGACTAGCAGTGGGATCCAGGATGCACATTTCGTCCTATTTGGGACTCGTCATCTGGATGTACCTGCATTCCCAAGTGAGTGATGATGTTCCTATCGAGGCTCGAACCCAGTACCCATGAACGAAGATTCAGCGAACTACGTCTTTTTTCTCATTCATTTGAGCTCTGAGTGGAATACACAGCTTCAGGCTTAAAGTTTCAGTAGCCAAGGTGTTTATCTTTTTACGGGGTGGGGTCACTAGACCCACTGACAACCTTCTCTCTTTCTCATACCTACTGTCTATCGGTTAATAGACTAGGCGGGAGTCTAGGAGTGCGTCGACCGGGTAATGAACCCCTGACCACGTAGGTGAGCCATTGACGCACGAACAACCTCTACCTCAACCTAATTATATTACTTTTAAACTTCATTTTGCGTTCCATAACATTATTCAGAAATGTGTCACAATAACAGTACTGTGACTTTCCAAGTGTGTTTGTGTACCACTTATAGATTCGCACAATTGTAGAACACGAACGCGTCTGTGTCTGATAACATGCTCTCACTAACTATGGAACAAAATTTTAGGAAATTTGTTCGCAGAATATAAATTACCTGAAAATAACGTTCTGTTCCTATACTAAAACAAACAGAAACTCAGAAATATTACGTAGAGATTTTATTTCTACGTAACAGAAAATAGAGTAAGGGCTATTCAAGTTTCCATGAATAGAAGATCGGCAAGTCACTCACCCACGCACCCACGTAGGTACATGTGGTCTGGGTTTCGATCCCCGACCAATGTACTCTTAAACCTCACTTAGCCGATGTGTAAGCCCGATAAAAGAGAGAAGGTTGAATGCGGGGCTAGCAAACCCAAAACACCATTGCTACTGAAACTTCAGAGCTCAGACTTGAAGCCCTATGTTCCCCACAGGGAATACAAAGGAATAAAAAAAGACAACTTACAAGCGGCCTAGAGCTCAGCAGCATAAAGTGTGCATCAGTAATTACCAACCCTCAATATAAAGGGCCTTTGAATTCTAATTCAGTTTAATACAGTTCTTCTTCTTTGCACAAAAAAAAATTATCCTATGCACGAGAATTCACGTCATACATTTATCTACCATAAAAAAGGTAGCGCAATAAGTCAGTAAAAATATACATTTTAGAAAATGACAATAAAAAAGAGGGCAAAAATATTTTAAAATCCTTTGTATATAACACCAACGTGCTGAGAGTTGACAGAATTAAAAATTGTAAATGATCAAAGGTACAAATATTAGAATGAATGTTAGTGAAACTATATCAAATAACACTTTTGTTCAATATTGATTTTAATATGACGGGATAAAAATGGAGATGTGTGGCTCATTATTTTAACCTGACTAACCAACTGGTTTCATCAACACAGAACTTTGCACAGATGTACAACAATTCGAGTTGTCACTCTCCCTCCATGTAGAGTACACAAAGCAAGAGAAGGGAGGAAAGAGAGGTTCAAAGAAAGCGGTAATAAACATAAGTGTCAGTGTGAGGAAAAAAGAACAGTGATATGTGGAATCACAAAGAGTGAATGCATCACCGCCATCATTGAAGATGATTTGGAGCCATATCACCAAATTGTATCCAGCCTTCATTGGCTTTTACCATCCCGGGGACCCCAACCAGTCAGGAAGTCTACACCTCCCTATACGGCTGGCTGGTGGTTCAAACTAACTTATGGATTTGACTGACTAATGTCATGCTTTGGTTGACTGTCCATTGGATGACAGTCTAGGGGAGATGGCTAAACCCTGATTCCAAACCTCCAACGACTGGCGTATGAAGCTCACTGGAGCTCACCGGCAGACGTATGGACAAAGGGCTTGTTGGATGTCTGGCCCCATTCAAAAAGGCGTATGAACCGAACTCCGGTCAGCGGCTGCCAATGGATAGTGGACTCCCTACTCCACTCCTACTGTCTTGTAGGTCACACTTGGTTGTGTAAAGGCTAGAGCTGCACTCTCAAACAAAAGGCCGAGCGATTCTGGGGACATCACTCGTACCAAATTCCCATGAAACTTCATGAACTCTTGGGGCTACAAACCGTCTACGGACTCCGTCTGTGGAACAAGAATTGGATAACCCTGTCGCAAAACCTTGCATCAGATCGCCGCACCTGGGCAGCGATGATTCGAGATGTTCATGAAGCCGGCTCATCCTCCCGTAGGAGATAGCCGAAGTAAAGTAAAGTAAAGTAAGCATCAGATCCGCGCTGGCAGCGATGATTCGAGATGTTCATGAAGCGGCTATCCTCCCGTAGGAGATAGCCGAAGTAAAGTAAGTAAGTAAGTAAGTTCGACAAAAGACAACCTGATCTTATGTCAGCTAACATTACGCGTCAATTGTTTTGACCACTTGAATTTCACATGTTGTGGCTTGGGCTCAAGTCTCGTCAAACCTATTTAAGCCATTGTAACTGGGTAATATCATCAGCCCTCTCATACAGAAAGTATGACACTTGAAAAACTAGTTTCGGATAAATGATTTTTAATCCAACAACGTACATAAATTATCCACTGAGAAACTAGATACATCGGGAAGTTTAGGAACTATGACTATTACATCGGAACAGTCACAATCCAAGTAATAATTCCTTGAATATATAGTAACAAGAATAATGTGAAACGAAACATTACGACGATAAGTTAGTCGAGAAAGCCTTTATAGTTGGGTTGAGTTCTAACTAAAAGGTTAATGACTATACGATCGAAAATAGTAACTATCACATAACTAGTTCATAGGTCTTTGAATTCTGTTACGAAAAACGTTGACAGTCCCACGCAAAAAAACCATTGATGGTCGGTTAAGTACCGCCGACTCTTAAAAAGGATTGTGCAAAACTTCTCATAACTGAATTGACGTTCATTGAGCTCATTTTTAACACAATACACAACATTTTACCAATCAAATGGCGATATATTTATTAAGGATAATTACTCTGTATTAATTTTCTTGGTTAATTATCAACCCCACCCCACTTCTTGACATGTTGATATACTGACTAATTATATCCGCAACTGAAATGATAGTACTCACAGATATACTCTGTGGGACTGCATATCTTACCGAGTGGTCTTCTTTTTTATCTAGAACTTAGAATTCCAGTAGCACGGAAAACCATCTCACCTTGCCTACAAACTTCTTTAGCACGCGTTACATCAATATAAGTCTGCCAACTCATGGCTATCGTCAATCACAGATTATCTGTTCATGAAAAAGTTCCAAATAAAGCAATTATACATACTTTCACGCATACAAGTAAGTCGTTAAAAAACCTTCAACATATACTACTTATAAGGCTCGGTAGTAGTATAAAAATATGGCATGATTATTTACTGCTGTATTGAACAACTACTATGCAATCATTCTGACAAGCAGCGTTACAAATATCATAGATAATTCAATAAACACTCGTTATATTCCCTGCATTTTATGGTTTATTTCAAATACATGAGTTTTAGTAAAAGTGAATCTGATTTATGATGGTCTATATATACATACTAATGATTGGCATGCATACTTGGAAACCATCCACATCAAACAATACTATGCTTGCCAACCGCAAATAGAAGTAATCGAAATACAAGTAGGTCGTCGAATGACATCGCACTCAATGCAGGCCATTTCTCAAGTGGAATCCTAATAGGAAGCGTGAATATCTGCTGACTTTTTCTAATAGGAAGTGACGAGTGTGTCTTCGGTGCGAGGGTGACACGGAGGAGATCGTGCGAGTTGGAGGAGATGAGAGACTATGAACAATCGTGGACCCACGATTGAAGAGGACAGCAGAAAATAGAAGAAAGTGGAGATGTGTTGTTGAAGCCAGCCCTATGTTCCACTCGGTACCCAGGGGAATAATAAATATAAATAAAATACAAGACGGTTGTTCCACTCGCCTTTGGCATCGACTTCCTCAGCAGTGTACCTTGGTTAACAGTGTTAAAGGTGAGAATTAATCATAATTCCCTTAGAAAACTAAAAATTATTCATAAATCACAGGGTATGCGGTTTCTTTGATACCAGCAGTAAAGGTTGGTCCAGAAAGTAAGTGATATATATAGTATGATGAAACATACTATTGATTGACATGAGTGGATATGGAATGTATGCATAAATGATACATTTCCAATGATCTATTTCCCACCTAACTATACGACTACTTGATCAATAACAGAAAACAAAAGTTTTCCTATTCCCATAAAAGAAATAACACCAACAAGATATACTACTCAACAGAACAGTACAAAATTATATATATATATATATGTTAGAGTTGAATTGAAGTATATTTATATTATTACACGTAACTATTGACAACAGGATATCACTGTCTTTTCAATAAGTAAAATAAGATTTATTTTTTGAAAAGTTTAGCTAACCAAATCATCTTGAATAGCGAATGTTCTTCACAAGTCTAAGGCGTGTGTACTATCTTCGTTTAATGTGAGAATCAACTGAGTGAAATGTGACTTTGAATTTATACTCAAAAAGATATTATTACATCATCAAATAGAAAGATAACCGAAGATGTATCGGAGAATAATAGAGAAGATTTGTAGCTCAGGTGATTTGACTGCGAAGTATTCTCGTTGTCTTTCTAGACAACATCATTGCAGTGCAAGCTTTAGTACAAAGTGAATAATGATATAATTCTATCTCATGACAATCGTGATTGGCTTTTAATTTACATCTTTATTGATTAGAATTTAAACTTGCTTGCCTCCTCATGAACTAGGATTGATTGTAATCAGACGCAAAAACATATTAATATATGTGTAAAACTTGGGCACTGTGGTAGTAAGTAATTCCAGATTAGTTTGTGTATTAGATATATCACACAGTGAAGAAACAGTATTTTTGTTTACTGGATGACGCTTCGAACAAAATTTATTGTTCATAATCATTCCATCAATTATAATCACACGACTTCGAAACTTGAGTTTTATAGTTTTCTTTGTCCTCTCCTATTTGTCGTCGTTGGGGTAGTAGAATTTTCCAGATGTCCATCTCGGACAGGTGTTGAATCATTCCTATTACACGTATTTGCAGTTGATTCGATAAACAAAGCTTCCGTTATCAATCTCTCCTTCCACCCTGTTACATTAGATTTTAAAACTATCATCTTATCCCATCCATCCTATTGTATGGCTGTTTGTAATTGCATGTAGTGAGTGCTATAGCTGAACTATTCTCTAGATTTCTTATCTTATTCGGGTCAACTAATCTAGATTTTGCTAGGCTTTTATGCTCGACTAGTCTGACTGCCCCTGTTCTACTAGTTTGACCTATGTATTTGACCTGACAATCATTGCAGCAGGGTATTAGATAAACTAAATTGTTTTGTTTTAAAGACTCCACAGGATCCTTTAACCGACAAAGCTTGTTTCTGATTGAGTTTGTGGTTGGTTTGAATTCCAGCCACTTTTATTCCTGCCTTGTTAAGGACAGTAGGGTAATCGCCTAACTGTATAATGCAATCTGAGGACTCAGTGTCCTGTGTTATAACTCATTAGACTTGAAATGAATTTTCAACGTATGATTTTTCACTAAAGTACAGCAGTTCTAGTTCAGATCTGGGAGATGAAAAAGTAGTGGGTCCTTCAAGCCACGAGACCAAGCTTGTTAACCAATCAAACACTTGGGTGGGAATTCAATGATCCATGAATTTTGACGAAACAGCTGTCCAGTGCTCCTTGGCGGTTTTCAGTGACCTCTCTAACTCATGTAGGTTGGTGACGAAATCTAATAACTGAAATGCCCACAAATCCCATAATCTACATTTCCCCAGTCGTTATTCATTAGTAATCAAAACTACTTAAGAATGAATAAATTAGATCCTCACTACTCTACTGCAAACTAGCTAGTGAATATCTGCAGAATATTTCTAATAACAAGCTGGGAAATAATGAAATATTTTCATAATATAAGAAAGTACGCTTAGTTATTATGTTCTTCACGTCCTCAGACTGGTCATAAAACTCACATGACTGACACAGATAGAAGCACGATTTACAAATCATCGTATAATAGAGCAGATTTAACAGCTCACTCAGCTGGACGATTTATATTTGGTTACTATTTTCTGAGTCAGTTGGTTCAACTACGAAACTTTCGTCGTCCTTCTAGACAACATCTTCAGTGCAAGCTTTAATATGGAGTGAATTTATTTGAATTCTCTATGAATAATGGAATGATTGTATCTCTCCTGACAACTTTTATCCTGATTGGTTGTCAATTTACATCTTTATTGATTATATCTGTTGACTTGGAATTTGAACTTTCTTGTCATGTGGCTCCATTCTTTATTAGTTGCTAAATTTGTTAGTGGCTGACACTCATCTGAGTACCAGACTACTAGAAATTCCCTGGCATTTTTAGTATTTTCACAGCTTGAAATTTCTACATTCTTCTAATCAAATTGGTGTCCATAATTGTCTACTTGCCTTGATTTACGAGGAAACATGTCGTGTACTTTTCACAATCACTTTCAAAACAGAAAGAGTACATAAAACCATCACTAGAACCTCATTCAATACTGTTCAGACTAAATGAACCAAGCGTAAAAAAGAAAAGACAAGATCGATACCATCGTGAAAATAAATTGCTTGAACTGTGATTAACACTACACATTGCTCAAAATGGGTGTCCTGAAAATCCAAGAACATAAATTACTTGTTGAAAAGACAAAATGTCTTTCCTTTCATATCAATGCGTATAGACAATTGTGAAGACCAATTTCATTAGGAAAAAATATAAGATTTTTAACAGTGGAAACACTAAAAATGCCAGGGAATTTCTAGTAGTCTGGTACTCAGATGAGTCAGCTATTAACAAACAAATACATTACTTAGCATAGATCAAATTTACCAACTAATAAAGAATGGAGCCACATGACAAGAAAGTTCAAATTCCAAGTCAACAGATATAATCAATAAAGATGTAAATGAACAACCAATCAGGACAAAAGTTGTCAGGAGAGAGATTAAAATTATATCATTATTTATAATCTTTGCTCTCCTCTTAAACCAAAAATGATTATAATCAGATCCTAAGACAGTAGTAGGATAACCGCTCAACTATGAAATGCTCTACCTGAGGAGCAAGTATCCTGTGTATGTAACTCGTTAAACTTAACAGTTTACAAATGAACTGAAATGAATTGCCAAGGTACGAATATTCCCAATAAAGTACAGCAGTTCTAGTTCAGATCTGAGAGATTACCTACAAAGAAGTGTAGGTATCTGCACCACAGAGAAAACCATTTTGAACCTTATCACACCAACAATATCCAGACTATGATCCTTCGCAGCTCAATGACACTAACCAGGTAGGCAGTTTACACACCTCCCTACTTGGTTAACAAATAAAAACCAATTGCACTTTAGGTGTGAAGGCAGTACTGTGAGTCTTATTGGAGGCTATTAAATAATGTTATAGTGGTACAGAATGAATCACTAGATTTCAACGTAGAACTTTGCACAGAAGGACAGCAGCAGTTCAAGTTGCCAAATTTCATATAGAAGACAAAGGTCGAGAAAAGAGGGAAAGAATTAGATTAAAAATTATCATAAAAAAACAGAAATGTGAGGGAGATGAATAGGAATATGGAAAATATAACCACTTAGTTGATATAGGGTATCATAAAGAGTGAACGCATCTGCGTTATTGAGAACGATTTTCAGCCATATCACCAATTGTCACCAGCTATATTGGTTCTTAAAAATACCGACAGTCACGACCAGTTAGTTTATACGTCTCTCTACATGGCTCACACCAACTGTCAACGACTTCACCGACTGAATCCCACAAATAATCGGCAATGTCTCACAGAGATAAAGGAAGACAGAGAGAACTGTTGTGTAGTACACACGTCCTTTCATCTATAGCCGGAGATGAATTGGGCTAGCAAAATGCCTCACAATCCCTTTGCACGTGTGCTGAGGTTGCGTCAACAATCAGTCCACTAGGGCTGATACAACTTCCAAAATAAGTTAAGTGGTCAGCATGCCATATCACCATATCACTTCTTATCTTCAAGCTAGGAGTTAGTGCAGTTCAGTCTAGCAGCATGATCTGACATTTGACAGGAACGAATCGCACATATCAAACTTTCAAAGATTTCTACTCAAGATGTTCAGAAGACTCTGCACTTTATCACTGTCTTCATCTAGGAGGACAATATTATCCGCAGACGGTATATTATTGGACAATCACCGAGGCTACGTGTAGCCATATCAAGACTTGCCAGATAAATGGAAAATTGCTCTATTGCTCTCAAGCAGCTAAATTACTCTGCATATCTTAACTTCCCAAGTACTCTGGAATCAATAATGACAAAACCGCCCCGTGCGCCACAAATGAAGTGGGCAGGAAAAGTAGACGACGTCACAGAGAACGGTTGTGAGCCAACGTCTTCTGAGTTGACGTGGATTGTATCTGTTCGTGCAGATTCGAAAAACGGGAGACAAGCAGTCGACAGAAACAATAGTAAGATAACATGTTTCACGCAGTAGTTGACGCCTGTTGTGGTTGATGTGTCGACTAGGATTGACACACAGCATTGTGCAATATGTGGAGGAGGCCACATGGCCACTGGATGTCCAGAATTCTTGGCACTCTCTATGAATGAAAGATAGTCAAAACGCTAACCAGGCAAGATTTTATTTCTCTTATCTCAGGAAAGGCCACAGGTCCTCAGAATCTAAGGCTCGTCGTCCGTATGGTTCTGAAGCCTGTAAATAGCCCTATTACCGATTCCCGCATAAGTTGAAGAATTCATTTATGGCATCAAATGAATGATTGATGTAAATTAATAGAGGGTATATGCAATCGTTGGGAGAAAGTGTGTTTGGACTTGGAATCTGTACGATTGAAGCATGGTGATAAAGAGGCTTAGTAGGACGTGAAGATTGGCTTTTCTAGCATTCAGACTCCAATACGTTGGGTTCGGTCGATAAAGTACTAATATTATAACTTCAAAGATCAATACTCTCTACATATTTTCACTTAAATATATATCAAAAGCATAAAATGTTATGCACAATTTTAATACACTTCTCATATGTAATATTATATATATTAAAAGTACAAAAGCCACCTGCTATAAAGCATTAACAAGACTGTAATAGGCAAAATGACAGATAATCTGTGTGTGTGCAAAATAAGCCACTCTCGCATAGCTAAGAAATAAGCACACAAGAACTCCTTTCTTGATAAAAAAAAAGAAAAGTAATTACTAGTGCAGAAATAACACGACAAACAGTAATAATCGTGTACGTTTCATTATCAAGCTAGACTGCTAAAATCAGGACTGTACATATTTTTTTATAAAAGAAAAGATTGCATCAATAGCATGATGGTTTTTATTATCTTCAGTGAATGAGGTAGCAGTACCTGCTAGCCAAATCGAAGTCATTCATTGGAGTGTGAACTGTTGCACTTTTTGTGCAAACGTTTTGTGTACGTTGGAAAATCAGTCTTACTTACTCAGTTCGCTTATTTGAAGCCAAGATCATCACAACAGAGCAGGCTGTTTCACTCAATTCAAATGGACAAAACAGTTCCAAAAACACACACGCATTCTGCTAAGCTATACCATAGTTAAAACGAAGAAAATCTCATCATTGTGTTAGTGAATACCCAGAGATTGATAGTTACACATCATTTCGAAAATTGATCAATTAACATAACAGTTGGTTACAGGATTTCCTCATGAGCTGACATTGGTTAAAGAACCATTGGAAAAACAACTGGGAGTACTAGACTCTTCATCAGTACGCGCCCACCGACAGGGTTCAAACCCAGGACCTCATGGTTACAAGGCGAGCCAGCTTGTGTATACCATTCAGCCACTGGGACCCGATCCAATGGCCAGCCCATGAATTCTAACTTCTGCCAATTCACGACATAGCGCTCATGAGCTGACATTGATTAGCGAACCATGATGAAATCCTGTAACTAATCAATCAAATCCCTACAAACCAATACTTGAATAACATAACAGTGAAAAGTAGTCGATACAACCTTCAAACAATACCCAGAACCTCAAGGCCACCCTTCACAAAACCACACATAAACATTAGATGAATCCAAGCAAAACAACACTGCATAACAACCTATACAGAAATTGCTGTTAAACAATCGCATTCCTCTTGTTTTACATAGATTCACAAGTGTTTAAACAAAATCCTAGTGCACTGATTAAATTTAGTGACATCCCCCCCTCCCAGTAGGAATATATACCTTTCCCCCACATCTATGTCTAGAAACCAACATTTGTGTGTGGTAGCTGAATGGTGACATCAGTCAGGAAACTGTATATTACTTACTTGTTTACTTAGAACTCAGTTATCCGGTGCCAGGCTATGAGCCACATTTACCCCTTGTAAGGGGGTTGATGAAACTATTCAGTTCCCAGGCTGAAATAGGTGGAGTGGGATTCGAACCCGGGACTCGCTGGTTGGCTGGAAGAGAGGCTGCTTAATAACCTCGCCTAGTTTAATAGTTCGCTAGCTTTCTAGCCAGTTCTAGGGGCCTGGAAAAAAAGGGAAGGTTGGGGATAGGAGTTTTAACCCTACCCCCAGAAAATCAATCCAATCTACACAGAAACTTCATAGCTCAAGAAAAATATGAAAAATATAAAAAACAAACTTATTCTTTAGTGGAATCTGAGGAACGAAATGACGGGAGATGGTGAAATCCTTCAGGAAGTCAGTCTTCCAGCAAATGTATCTTCTTTTTATGGAAGCAAAAATAAGCATGGAGACGTGGAATATTCGCACAATTTACAAAGCTGGGAAAGTTGCCCAGGTAGCCGAAGAAATGCGAAGATATGGCTTAGAAGTACTAGGAATCAATGAGATTATCCAAACAGTTAGGTGGAGTTTCAAGAATCTACTCCGATCAACCAGACGACGACAACCACGAGTACACACTGAAGCAGTGAATGGTTATCACAATGTCACCACCCAACAACAGCCAAAGCTCTTATACATCTAAGAAAACGGAGATGGATCCGAAACACACTGAGAAGACTGTTTGATAACATCACGTGCAAGGTCATCGCTCGAGTGTAATTCAAATGGGAAAATGACGAGTTGAGCGTGTCTCCGGGGTTGGCATGGAAGGGATCGTGTGAGGAGAAGATGAAGGCTTATGGAGTGAAGAGAACAGGAGACAAAATGGAGATATGCTGTTGAAGCCCACTGGGGACTAAAGGGAGTAATAATAATGCGTTTAAGCCGAAGCACTACACATCACAAAAGAACTGTTGATTCAAC
This sequence comes from Trichobilharzia szidati, assembly GCA_944472155.2. Classification (NCBI taxonomy): domain Eukaryota; kingdom Metazoa; phylum Platyhelminthes; class Trematoda; order Strigeidida; family Schistosomatidae; genus Trichobilharzia; species Trichobilharzia szidati. The sequence goes on along the minus strand of OX235272.1, from coordinate 45,827,944 downwards.
GAGCCTTCATAGCATACACAGCAAGTGAAATTAAAAAAACCCAGTCAATAAATAGAAAGTGTAACAAAACACTTAATGCATAAAGAAGACAACGTTCACACCATCAAACAACAACAACAACAACAGCAAGAATTAGTACTGCTACTCAAAAACAATGCTCCACAAAAAATAGCTTTGCACACGGAACAGATACACATACACACACACACACAAGTAAAGTGCATGCAGTTTATCTCAACACATCATCAGTGAGCTTAAGAGTGCGTACAACACACCATTAAAGGCTGTGATAGAAAGACACATATGCATATACACAAATCTAATGAAAATGTGATGTAAACAAGCTCTGCATGTAAACAGTTATTTATTTCCATATTTACCTGTTCCTTCTGTAAAATGTGATGATTGCGTGTGTGTGCGTGTGCATGTGATGAATGTGTGTGTGTGTGTGTGAGAGCGTACGGTCATGCATATCATCAACATTTTTGATGAACATAGAGGACCCAAAACAAAACAAAGAATACACAAAGAGATATACAATGAAACATCACATTAAAGACAATATACATATTAAGTATTTTAAAAAAATGAGTAATGTAGAAACACATTGTATTTACTACACGAGACAGTTGGCAAAGGGCGCTATGTCTTATTCCGGTTATTGTGCATATCAGTAAACATTAACAAGCGATCTCTGTAAATGTTAGGCAACTGGCTTTCCCCCTTGAATGTTGAAACCTGGATCACTATTTAGTGCTGTCATCTGGAAGATATTGATTTATTTCAAACAGGTGATAAGATAGCATCTAATACAACTGTTTATAGTATCGTATTTCTTACCGAAACGACCTGAAACGGACGACGGTGAATAGGCTTCAGTCTTCTTCATGAAATACTCTCATATGGCCATGCGTTGTTCATTGTCTCTCTGTCAGGTTAATCTTATTTAGTGCCTTCATTTGGCATGGAGTGTTCCTCCTCACAAAAGTTAAAGGAGGTATGATAGATGCTGAAGCTGGTGTCTAACATTAGAACGTACTGGCTACGAACTAGAAAATATTGGGTTGCATCGTGCAACCGGTTCACTATCACCATGGGGAACAATACTAACAACATAGTGGAGAATGCTCACAGGCAGCTGAAAAGGTATATGCGTAAAGGCGCTTCACTGGAACTAACTCTATGGAAAATATGGAAGTGGATTGACCATACAACTATACGTAAATTACGTGAGGACCAGTGGATGCTTTGTAGATTTTACAATTTCCATGTAAGTTTCAAGATAATTTGCGCCAGCCATTGAGAAGGATTTTGAGCCATATCACCAATTGTCTCCAGTCTCCATTGGTCTTTACTATCCGCAGGACCCCAACCAGGAAGTCTACACCTCCCTACGTGACTGGCTGGCTTAAACTAACTGTTGTGGATTTCATTGACTAGTGAAGCCATGTTTTCGTTTGACCACCACAGGCTCTTTTCCAACCTGATCCATCCTGTCAGCTAACATTACCCGTCGAGGAAGGCAATGGTCAGGCTAAGAATGAGTAACACATGTTCTAACCATCTCAATCGATATAACTTCACAGCTTCGTTGATTGATTTCCCCTCCTTACCTAGCACTCAACGCCTAACCTCGATATTGTTCATCGTATTATACCACTTAACACGGGAGAAAGAACGCAGGCACCTATGATCAAAGACAGCTAGCCGGCTTTTTCATGTCTTCCACTATCAATGGCATTCAGCCATAAAGAAGGACACAGCGAACTGATGAGCAGTACACACGCTGTTCGGCCACGGCAGCCAGATATCACGTTTATTAAGCCAGAGATTTTGTAAGTTGTCATATGGCAAACGAGCCTTCTATATCGTCAGTCTTCTATCGTCAGCTATCAACCCACTTACGTTGGCTGATGCAACTCCCCAAATAAGTGAGGTGGTCAACATGCTCCATTGACCACTTCACTCCCTATCTCTAAGCTAGGAGTCAATGTAGTCCAGTCTTGTAGAGCATCATCTTACATTTGGCAGGAGCGAGTCGCATGCCAAACATTCGCAGATTGTTGCCTGTCAGGATGTTCAGACGTCCGCATGATTGACAAGAGTTTAGTTAAGCACCTATTTCGACGCAAAATACCACAAGTCATGCATATCATGTTAAGAAAAAGAGAATATAAGTGCCGCAGTAATACATTTAAACAGGCTATAAAGTTCGCAGTGAATTTCCTATAACCTTTAAAACAATATATGTGTTTTTCTATAGTTTGGTTTGTAAGGATTAGTTATGTTTTACGAGTTGATCACGGACTGATATCAGTTAGAGAACCATTGAAAACCAGGATGAAACAGCAGCTGTCCAGTACTCCCTGGTTTTCAATGGTTCTCTAACTGATATCAGTCCGTGATCAACTCGTAAAACAATATATGTGTGTCCAGATAGGTAGTAGGTTGGTTGGTTAATTCAATTCATAAAAGTACTTCATGAAATATATCGTCAAGGTAAAAATTAAAAAAAAACACACAACAACAACAACTTGTGCACGAGCACACTTTGTTTTCGAAGTATTTGAAAATGGGAGAGGTGGAAGAGCTTTAGGACAGTAGGATTATTATAAAATTATTAATCATGTGATATACCTACCTACAGTGGTGATCAGATAAATATATATGCATATACTTTTATTGACTATGTGTAAAATGGGTCAACTATTGAGTTTCAATACAGTTCGCTTGAGCTATGAATTTTCAGTAGCAGTGGTTATTTTTTAGTTTATGGAGTGAGGTTATTAGCCTCTCTCGCATAACCTTCCCTCTTTTTACCCGGTGACTTACTTATAAGCTGACTGAGCGAGGTTTAGGAAATCGGCGTCGACCGGGGATCGAATCCTGGCTCATTTAACTTTTGTGAATAAAGCTTTTTTTGGTCAATAGAAAAAAACAAACCAATTATCAGTGATGAAGTGAAATTTTGTGGTGGTTCAACTCGTTCTCATTTAATTCCTTCTGTAATATTTCACCAGAATTGATTGTTAGTCAATTTCTCGTAATTAACCAATACGAGTGTATGCTTGTTCGTGTTTGATGACAGGTAGCTGCCCACACGGTGGTGTGTGCACAATGAACTTAGACTAACTGAGTTTACATGTGCGCGTCGGTGGTACAGCGGTAGAGTGCTCACTGACCACGCAGGTGGTCCAGGGTTCGAGCCCCGGCCACCGACGCACTCCTTTACGTCGCTAAGCCAGTAATAAACAACTGGTAATGAGGGAATGTTGGGCATGAGGCTAGCAACCCCATCCCACCACTGCTACAGAAACTTCAAGCCTCTAACTTGAAGCTCTGGGAAAGTAAAGGAATAAAAAAAATTTATATACAATTTTGATACAATGTCTAGTAGGTGGTAGAGCAGAATGTGGAGATTACTGTTGTCATAGATGCAACAAGATCTACATTTCTCACAATGTAAACTGAATGCTTCCAGACAGTTCAGAGACTTGGCAAGGGCGTCACGAAAAGCTGAACATATATATTCATTATCACCTATCATGTCTTGACATGACATTGAAGATGAGATAGATGGCTGGAAGTAATATGCAACAAGGAACTGTAGTAGCGAACCACACAAAAACACCTATTTTCCAATCACTATGCTGAGGGAAGTGGAGATGAAATAAACATTACTCTGAAGAGGCCAAATGACATCTCACACGCCCAGCCATAGAGTGTGATATGAATGGGAAGCGACAGTGTAGGTGTTCGACAGTAGCATTCATGTGAAGAGGAAATGGAAGTTTGTAGGCAGTCGTGAAGTCAGCTGTGAAAGTAATACCGGAGAACAGGTTACAGTGGAGATGTGTTGCTGAAATCTTATGTTTCACTTAAGAATGCAAGGCATACAACTAAACTATGCCAAGTGTAAGATGATACTGTAAAAGTGGTCTGCACCGACGCCTAGTATAAAGTTGCAGACAGAAGAGAGAGAGAGGAATGATTGAACGTGTTGACCACTCCACTTATCTGAGAAGTAGAATCAAGCCCAACGAACTGATTGCTGAAACACTCCCAATGTACTCCATGCAGAATGCAAGCAATGAATTATATATATATATATATATATATATATATATATGTTATTGGCCTTATTCCGCTGGTTTTATTTTACAACTTAACATAGCTATCTTTCTATCCTGTTCACTCTTCAACCCAAGTGCAAAATTTATTCCCTTTATTATCCGCTTAGCTGTGTGTGTGTGCGGAGGGGGAAGGAAATTACAGATATGTTCTGTTCATAACACAATGAAAGTGTCATCCATATATCTGCACACAGTGTTTTCAAGGTAGGATTAAGTGCTTTAAGAGACATATTCTCTCAATTATCATCATGTATATTGGTGATCTCATTGCCAGCACCCCCCCCTTTAAGTTTGTCTTTGTATTTCGTCCTAATATTTGAAGAAAGTACACACAAGACATAATTTTATATGACTTTCTTTCGATGGATAGTCCTGTTCTGTGAGTAATTTCTAGAGTCATATATTAACTGGTATATCAGAGTATAAATGCAGACTAGATCAACTAACTATTTTCCTACTATCACAGCTTCTATTCCGGTGTCATTTAACTTCTTTTTCATTCATATAAATTGCCTAGTTGGGAGTCAGGAACGATTTCCGATGAGACATAATATTGAAACTAAGTAGGGAAATATTTCTAAATTAACAAGATTTGAAGTTTAAAGTCAATCGCATTTTATTCCACTCGCTATATTAATGTTTCTCCTTTTTTTCATTCCTTCACGTTCCCAGTGGAACATAGGCCAACTTCAAGCTGGAGGCGTCAAGTTTCTGTAGCAGTGGTGATTATTTTTACAGGATGGGGTTGCTAGCCTAATGCTTAACCTTTCCTCTTTACCAGCTTTTTATTACTGGCTTAGCGAGGTAAAGGAGCGCGTCGACAGGGGCTAGAAACCCGGACCACATAAGGCATGGTTGGCGAGCATTCTAGCGCTGTGCCATCGACGTACCTGATGTTTCTTCTGTACATCTATAATTTTGTCTTTACTGGCAATCCTTATTCTATTGATAATGTTTATAGATTTGCAACTATACCAAATATTCTTCTTGTTTTAAATATCTATTGGGAATTTAAGAGATCATATAACCAATTATGGTGAGATACCTTCTGTTTTTCTAGCCAAAATCAACGTATTAGATAAAAACAGTGTGTACTAGATGTTAAGGATAATATTGAAGTGAACTCTGGGAAGTCTATTCCGTCGACAGACTCGCCTAGTGTCCTGATTAAATCACTAATTTTGCTTCTGACCTTTTTTGATATTCCTAATGAGTTTTATAGGATAGTTATTCAACACCGGCGCGTCTTCTATCTGTTTCATTTCATCGTTTAGGTCATTTTTTATGCTACTTACTGCTATTGCTCGGTTTGTTAGACAATACGTAGCACTCATGTATATAAATGAAGTAAAACGTTGTGTGTTTATGAGCAATAGTTTGTGCTCGAAATGTGGTCATCAGTTAATATTACTGTATAACACCATTGTGTGATTTATCAAAATAAAATCTTATCTATAATGGAGTTATACTCTACCACAGTGCCCAAGTTTTATACTAACTGAGTCCAGTTGAATATATATCCTTCGGTGCAAAAAAGCAGATGGCAATACAAATTCGAAGTAGTCATGAAAGAGTGTCGACTATTTGCGTACTACTCTGACGAAAGGTAGAAGAAACATTAAAACAGTAGTACTGTAACGACAGAAGACAAGGGCCAGGCAACAGATCGCTTATTGAAGAAATCAACAGATATTTATAGATTTTTATGTACATTATTATTCGTTATTATTAGCAAAGATTGGTTGTTTTCCTGCTGAAAGTTAATCTGTCATCTCTTTGTGGCCGTTTCTTTGATGGTCATACCATATATCTGCGCATCGTATCCGCCCACGAAAAGTCTTTGTTCTTTTTTTTTCTCATGACCAAGATTTGGGACGCAAACATTGACGTAAATTGCTGTCTGCCAATTTTGGCTAGCAGAGAGTTCTCACCACGGTACGATTACAAATAAATTTCAATTTTAAGGCAGATAAGTGTATCGGTGGTCCAATGGTAGGATAGCCACCAACCACAAATGTGGTCCGGGGTTCGATCTCCAGCCAACGGACTATTTACTTTCGCCTAACCGGAATCAAGCCCGGTGAAAGCTGGACGTGAGACTGACTGAAAACCCCACCACACCGTGAGAAATAAACACCACTACCAAACTGAAACTTGAAGTTCTATGTTTCACTGGGAATACAAAAGAATAAAAAGCGGTAGGTCTAATGACGCTACCAACTACAAAGTTAAACTGTGGCATGTGTTACTAATACGATTTATCAGTAGTATATATAGAGATGTTGATCAGCATGAAAATACCAGAGAGCAGGGAGATAGATTTGACATCAAAAAGACAGCAAATCATTCAGCATTGTGGCAAAATATAATACGAAGGAAGGACAGAAGTAGCACAACACAGAACAGGATCTGTGCAAATAATGATTTACAGATAAGACGTACATAATTTCGCTATATAAAGATACCGAATTCCACACAAATATTCCTTTACCAAGTCTCTTGTCTTTTACCACCATTACAATAAGACTTTCGAAACACAACCAATAATAATAATAATAATAAAAAGAGGTTTCGAGTTGAATTATAACAAAACAAATACTGATAATAATTATTTCCCCGTTAAAAAATCATTGTTGAATATCACTCGAATGCAGCAATGAAAGGAGAGAGAGAAAAAAAAAGCAATTACCTTTAGGTGTGATAGATAAATATTTCCCACGGAATTTTGTAGATAAAAAATAATCTTGCCAAATTTTCCATTTATATCGAAGAGATTCACAGTGTTGACTACATCCAGGTGGATGATGACTAACCTTCAATTAAGGTGTGAATAATAAACAAAAGATTAGATGTAAGTAAACAAGTTGAATTACGATAACAAGGTTGATCATCCCCTTTTTTTCTTTCTTTCTTTCTTTCGTAATTTATTGTACACAATGCTTAAACATTGAACAGTCAATCAGTGTTTGAAATAATAATAATAATAATAATAGAGATCTTTCAATCAAGTGGTTGTTTTCTTTGGGTTGAGTGTGGTTTAATTGCTGGCCCTTATAAACGACCTGGAAAAGCCGGTAGTGAGTAGAAATCGGTCTTCCTCATACGTTCATAGCCTGAGAATTACAACCGGACTTTGATTCTAAACCCATGGTGTACATAGCCCCGAGAATCCCAAGCACATAGAATGGTGTATGAACCTGTTTTGGACACCGGCAACCATGACGAGACAGCTCCTGACAATGTTCCAGTGCCTTGTAAGTCAGACTTCAAATCAAAGGCTCATAGGGTGGCTCCTAAGGACAGCCCTCACACAAACTATGAGGTTTGTGTAGCAAACCTCTTGGTGTCCATGACGTAATAATTATAATAATAATTATTATTATTATATCCTCAGGACTGCGGTAATGAAGTGTATGTTGACTCTTTTGAATAATGTCTGTACACAGTTTCATAACTGTTCATTTGAATTACTTAGTCTGTATATATGTGTATTGGGATAAAAGCTTCTCAACATGAACGACGATAATCAAGACCATTAGGGTAGCCAGTTACACCATTCGCGGAGAACAGCAAAACAGCACACTTCACATTGATGCTGTCCAGAAGAATAATGAAATCTTCACAATTTTCTATGTTTTGTAAGGATAGTTATGTTTTACGAGTTGATCACGGACTGATATCAGTTAGTGAACCATTGAAAACCACAGGGAGTACTGGACAGCTATTTCATCCTAGTTTGGGAATCATCGCCAGTACGCACCAACTACCGAGGTTCGAACACAGGACCTTCCAGTTACAAGGCAAGCTCGTATACCATTCAGCCACTGGGACCCGATTCAATGGCTCATGAATTCTAACTTCTACCAATTCGTGATTTAGCGCGAAGTTAGAATTCATGAGCCATTGAATCGGGTCCCAGTGGCTGAATGGTATACGAGATTGCCTTGTAACCGGAAGGTCCTGGGTTCGAACCCTGGCAGTGGGTGCGTACTGCCGATGATTCCCAAACTAGGGTGAAACAGCAGCTGTTCAGTACTCCCTGGTTTTCAATGGTTCTCTAACTGATATCAGTCCGTGATCAACTCGTGAAATCTTCACAATTCAACTATCCTACTCATAGAAAACAAGCATACCACAAAAAGGTCTATCAATTAGTTATTTGCAACAGTTAGTTTGTGGAGGTATTATTTGTTCCAAATTTGTCCACGAACTGATATCAGTTACGGAATTGTTAGAAAACCAGGGAGTACTGCACAGTTGTTTTATCACAGGTTTGGACTCATCATCAGTACACAAAACACACACACACACCGCGGTCCGATCCCAATAGCTTCCGATAGCTGAATGGTCTACGAGCTCGCCCTAGGTTCGAACCCCATCGGGTGCGTACTGAAGATGAGTTTGAAGATAGGATAAAACAGCTGTCCAGTACTCCTTGGCTTTCTAATAATTCTCTAACTGACATCAATCTGCGGTCGAACTCCAAATATATATCATTTAGTTAAATAAATTGTTTCATTCCTTTGCGCTCCTCCCAGTGTAATCCAAGACTTCAAGGTTGAGCTTTATTAAAGTTTTAGTAGCAGCAGTGTTGTTTTTTCATGGAGATGGAGTTGCTAGACCCACGCCCGACCTTCCCTCCATACCAGACTAACTACCGATTAAGTGAGGCTTAGAAGTGTATCCGCCAGGAATCGAACATGGAACACGTGGGTGGCTGCTGGCGAGCATTCTGCAACTTAACCAACCACAACACAATTGAATTAGTAGCAACCATTATGATAAATAGAATACTATTCAGTCAAATCTATTCTATAAATAATTAACCCAGTATATACTTTTTAAGTGACACAGAAAAATATAATAATAAGGGCGTCAACAGATTATTTATTTATTTATTCATTTCAATTGGAATTTTGTTTTCCTCTCATCCAACCTCTCTCTCTCTCTCTTCCACTGTGTGTGTCTCGCATCTTCACAACAACAATGATAGTGAACGAAAACATTCTGTTCAACTCATGCATACGTACACACATACCCACCTCTGCCTATCTTACCCCCCCCCCTACCTCCTCTTCCCATGAAAATATGAGCAAAAGGGGTATATATGGATATAAAAAGTAGAAGTAAGTAGTAATTGGATATATGAGATACAAAATTAAGTTAACACAAACACACACACACACCAAAAGCAGTCTTTCCTTTATACTAGCAATAACTAAAATGAGGTTAAGATGAAATCAGATGTTGCGTAAAACAATGAACCAAATAATAAAAATTGTCATGTACGTTAGTAGTAGAGATATTAGATTACTATAGCATTGCTTCCTTGGGTTCCGAGTGGAAAGTAGGGCTTCAACAGCACGTGGTCCTCTTTACCTGGGCTGTCCACGATTGCCTATAATCTCCTACACCTCCTCCATGTCACACACTCGGCCCACGTCCAACTCGTCCTTCCCCATGCGGGTGCCACTCACGCTGTGGCCTGGCGCGAGATGTCATTCGACGACGGTCTCCTCAGTATATGCCCTATGGATCTGCATTTTCTCCTATATATTTTTGTTTAGCAATAGATTCCTGGTTAGTTTGTTCCCATAGCTTCTTGTTACTAATTGTTTCTGGCCGGCGATCTGATCTTCAGTATCGAGCCAGCGAAGACAGTTATTCATAAAAGTCTAAGGTCTGTTCGAAATGTTCCCCATATAGAAGAACTGACGCCATTACTGTTGAAAATGGAAATTTTGTTCTTCGTGATGAGTGTAAAAGATTTCCAAACTGATTTCAGAGTGTTGAAGGAAGGTGTACCTTGCCTTTCTGGCTCTGTGGTTTTGACATCTCCATACGTTCCACATGTAGCTGAAAGGGTACTTCCTAGATAAGTGAAGGAAGTAACCACTTCCAAATTTTTTCCGTTGATAGTGACTGGTACTGGTTGATTTTGTTGTTCCGTCGTCTCTATGTTAACTTGAAGTCCTAGTTATAGAGATATAGTTCATCTAACCGAGTCATATATACCTGGCATCCAGTTATTCGGATCAGATTGGCTTTTTTCGTTTACCAGGTTATAAGTTATGCTTACTGCTTGAAGGCTGAAAATATTATCCCCGACATCTAGGTTAAATTAAGTAACACAGTGAGATGTGAAACCGAGGTTAACAGGCTAACAGTCAATTACTACAGACAATGAACAAATGACTTAAGTGGGAACAGGTGTGGGTTTGTAGGGATTTTTTGATTAACTACAATTTTGATCCCGATCTGACTTCTGGAAAATCAGGGGATACTGGAGGGGGGCTATTTCGTCCTGGTTCGAGACTTCGCACACACTGCCAAGGTTCGAATCCAGGACCTTTCATCTACAATGCGAGCTAACTGACCATTCAGTCACTGGGACTCAACCCAATGGCCCAAGAATACCAACACCTCTACAAATTCGCGGTATATATGGGATGATACCATTAAATGGTGATAAAGAGCTCAGTACGCTAAAAATCTGTAGGGTAATTGAGTAGTACAACGTTGACTTCATGACCCTATCCAGTCAACTATTTCACACAGAAACCCATCAGTCACTTATCGTTTCAAAATGACAGATTTATTCGATTCAAGTTTCAGGGTGAATGCTACAAACTCACTAGAAAGTATATGAATGTCCTGCAAACTACCACCAACTTCTATATATCCATAAGAATGAATTTTTCATGACCGCTAGTAAATAAATGTCATTAAATTCATAAGGAATAGAGTGTCTGACATAATCCGCTTTAGCATCAGTTAGTCAAGTAACGGCCAATGGTGAAAACCATCTTAGATATGGTCAACATGCTGAGTGGCTCGCCATCACGATCGAATGTGAATTGTTGCTAGATGGTTCGAGGAAATAAGGAAGAAGCGTAGGCTAGACTTAAGTTTCAGGCTTATTGGAACTTGTCATCAAGGCATATCTGCAGTCTTCAAAGAACTCAAGTTCACGATCGACCTACTGTAGGAATGTAATGGATACTTTCTCACTGGACACTAGATGGTAACTACTAATACCATGCAACTAGTGCTTCGTTTGTTGCAGACAGAATTCTATCAGTAGTAAAATCTTTGACTACACAACACTAGGAGATCCGGGTTTGAATCTCAAAAGTAAAATGACTTCATTCAAGATTGTAGATACGCCTTGCTGACTGACTGATGAGTGCCAACAAGCACGAAACCAAGGTCGAAGGCCTCCTACCAAGACTGCTTCCAACCATCTAACAAAACGATAGTTTCCCGAGAGTTTTGTTGTCACTATTATTATTATTATTGTAACAACTCAATAACCAAGACAAATTTTTAATGTATCAGGTGATAATCAATACACTTGATGTGTGAAGACTAATGACACAACCCGGTGGCTTAAAAGGAAGTAGGTACTTTCTAAGACAAAACGATTTTACCGCCTAGCTCTTATATAACAGCCCTTAATTTGGAGAACTATACTCAACAACAAAAAAAGAAAGTACACCACACCATTATATCGTATGATATAATATATGACTCCACACACACACAACAAGACACAAATAAAAGCATAAACAAAGAATGATATGAAAGTAGACTAATCAAAAGATTAACCGAATAAGTGCGTAGTACAATAACAAATACAATAACTAGTGCCTTACAATTAATTTGACCTTATTCAGTTCATTATTATTATTATCAACATATTTAGACAGAATTTGATTGGATTCTCTTATCTAAAACGCTCTTCCCTCCTCAAGCGGCAAAAAGTATCCACCAGCACGAAACACAGCAACAAACCTGACGGATAGAATTCAGTCTGCACCAAAGAAAGGACTAGACACGTCACACTAGTTAGTAACTAGTATCCAATCAAAATATCAACTACATTGCTACAGGAGGTCAATTGCCAGCCTGAATAGCTCAGTGGTAACGTCTCTGACTGCAGAGCAGCACTGGGTGACGCGGGTTCAAATCTCAGAAGGAACATGAGTTCCTTCAAGGTTGCAGATACGCCTTGCTGACTGACTGGTGAGTGCCAATTAGCACGAAACCTAGGTCGAGCAAGGCTTCCTGTGGCCGATTGCCTCCAACTATCTAATATCATCAAAACAACTTATTTTAATGGATAATCCTTTAGCGTTTGAAACCATGAGTACTGGGAGCTGGGTTAAAATCGCAATAGGAACAGAATTATTCACAATAGGATACAAGTGCATCCATCCAGCTGACGAATAAAAAGCAAAGAGGATAAAACACGAGTCCTCAGTATTCCAGTGTTAGCCCCGCTATCAGTCAACTAACAACTCATTCAATAGCCTTATATGACAATGCGCTACATGTCAAGTGAATACAGGAGTAAGACAAGGCTGTCCTGCCACTATCACCTTTGATATTCCTAATTGTGGTGGACTGGATTATGCAGAAGACTGTGGAGAGAGGGAAGACAGGAGGAATACGTCAAACCGATAAGAAGATTAGACGGATCTGGACTTCATACAAAACTAGAAGCTCTGTAGGCGAAAAACAATAAGTTCGCAGAGGAGACAGGCAGCGAAGACATTAACTGTAGTGGACATAGAGACGATGGAGGTGATGAAGTAACCCACCAACCAACAATAACAACCAGCACTAGTCACCATCAACGGGAGAGGTTGGGGACAGAGATCACTTCCTTTACTTATCTAGGAAGCATCGCTTCAACTGCAGACTACACAGATGGGCATGTCAAAACGAGGATCATCAGAAAGGCAAGGCAGATATTTATCACCCTGAAATCAGTTTGGAAATCTTCTGCACTTAACAGAAAAAAAAAAATTCAGATTTTCAGCATCAATGTTAACTCACTGTCTCTACATGGGTTTGAAAACTTGGCGCGTCACAAAGAACACTTCAAAAAGGCTACAGATGACCAGAAAGAACTAGCAACAACCAGTCAAGAACCTATTAGCCAAGAAATATGCCACAGAAGATGGATTGGATACACACACTAAGGAGGCCATTGAGTGAGATCATGTACAAGGTCATCACTCGAGTGGAACCCGAGTGGGAAACGAAGAGTTCGACGTAGGTCTGAAGGTGACATAGAGGAGATGAGAGCTTACCGGCAGACCGGACGGGGGGCATGGTTGGTGAGCATACTATCCCTAAGCCATCGATTCATCATAATTTCATCCATACATTGAACTTATACAACTTTAGAAAATAATTACACACATAGAAAGACAAACATACATACACACACAAAAAAACTGAATCTCTTACTTGTTCTAAAATGCAACGCCAACCTAAATCATCAGTACGATCACATTCATAAGTTTCACCGAGTAGTGAATTAAAAGGTTTACCAGTTCGATAAGCGGTTGAACTATAACAGCTAACAGAAAAAGCTGCAACATATGCTATTTGTTCTACAGGATCTGATGTCTGTGAAGCACGATCCAGAAGATAGGAATACGTTAAGTCTTCAACAGCTCTCTGAAGGAATGATAAGGGTTCATTGAAGTTAACCTGAAATATTAATAAATGTAAATAAGAATATGATATATTAGTGAGAAAAAAATTCGAAAAATGAGCAACACTTATGGAACAAGTAAAATCAATCAGTGAGGTATATGAAATAGAACGCAACAGAAAGACAAATTTTAGAAGTCATGTGAATGATGGTTAACATAAAATCCGACTGACTACTGCGCACCAGTTAGCTGGAATATGAACTATATTGCAATTCAGTTAATTGGTATATTATCAAGTATTGGTTTTGTAAGGATTTTTGTTTGATTGCATGGAGGATTTCATCATGAGCTGACATCAGTTAGAGAACCACTGGAAAACCTGGGAGTAGTGGACAGCTGTTTCGTCCTAGTTTGGGACTCTTCATCAGTAGTTAGAATTCAAGGTCCATTGGATTGGGTCCCAGTGGCTCCTTGGTCTACGAGCTCGCCTTGTAAACAGAAGGTCCTGGGTTCGAACCTCGGTGGGTACGTACTGATGAAGGGTCCCAAACTAGGACGAAACAGCTGTCCAGTACTCCCAGGTTTTCCAGTGGTTCTCTAACTGATGTCATCTCATGATGAAATCCTCCATGTAATTGGTATATGCTTTATGAATAAGGTTAAAACACTACGAGGTCTTTAGATACGGTGTTTGAATCTACGACTTGCTGAATAGGAGACGGAAAAGTAATCTAAAGGGATACAACACACTAAAGAAGGCGTGGATGGCTGTTTCACGACAGTCACGATATCTTAAGTAATGCAGACTTATAACCAAGTGAAGCGTCAAGCTCAGACTTGTTATACTATTATAAAATTATTATTCCCTTGGGTTCCGAGTAGAGCATAGGGATTCCGCAACACATCTCCACTTTGTTCTATTCTCTGCCGTCTTCTTCAGCTCCGTCCACAATTTATCATAATCTCTCATCTCCTCCATGTCACCCTCGGACTAACATTCAACTCGTCGTTTTCCATTAGCGTCCCGCTCGACCGGTGGTCTGGCACGCGATGTCATCAGGCGGTTTTCTCAACGTGTGCCCGATCCATCCCCATTTTCTCCTAAACATTTGTCAAGCGATCGACTCTCGCCAGTTGGTTTGTTACCAGCCAGAGTTTCTTGTCGTTAATTCTTTCCGACTGGCCATTTTCTTATTTATTACAGCTTGATTCCACACAGTATTTGGTACAGGTATGGAATTTTCAGCATGTGAAATCGGTAGCCCAAATTTTTCAGGCCGACCATAGATATCAGTGTGCGTCAGCAAGGATCGAAACCGACCATGTAATGATCGGCAAGAGACCTAACCGCTGTGCCACCGACGCAGTGTACAACCAGACCAGGTGGCTGTTGACAAAAATCAGTAACTTGTTGGAAATTCTTTTCTGACCCGTATGGACGAACTGAATGACTTCACACTGGTGCTGGAAATCCGAATCTTCTTATTCATACCACGGAGTGCAGAAGATTTTCAAACTGGTTTCAGGTTGATGAAGGTCTTCACTATTCTGGATGGTTTTGACATCTTCATACATGCTATCCCCCTGTGGTTGAAACCGTGCTTTCTAAATAAATGAAGGAAGTAACCTATGTGAAATCTCTCCCGTTGATGGTAATTGGTGCTGGTTGTTGTTGCTGTTGGTTGGTTATCTTCATCACCTTCGTCTTCTCTATGTTCACCTGCAGAGTCCTGTCTTCGCTGCCTGCTTCTTCAGCCAGTCTGTTGCTTTTCACCTGTAAGTCTCCGAGTTAAGACTAATATTACCATTCCGATACAAATCAGTGGTAATAGAATGTTGGAAAGACATTTTCAAAAAAAATCATTTTTGGGGTATTAACAGTATAAACTCAAAGCTATATATACGGTAACAGCGAAAGGTTAACTGAACACCATAAATGGTGGGAAGTCAGGTAAAACAGCATATACAACATACCCACAAAATATCTAACCCAGAAAATAACATAGAGTTCCTTATTTAGATTTGTGCAACACATGATTTACGCCTTATACACCTCCTATATGTTGTAACGTTTTTGATTTTCTTACAAGCGATGTTTTTGAATTAATTCGATTGAATGTTTTAAGGCAAAAAAAAAGCATTTCCAACAAGCTCTTGCAGACATCAACAGCTGCCGCCCACTTCACCCCATAATAAAAATTAGGCTGTCTGCTAAGAAAAATTAGCGATAAGAAACTCTCGCGAGTAAAGAACCAACCAAGAACCGATTACCTAAGAAATATACCGAAAATGGAGATGGGTCGGCCACACGTTGAAGAGGCTGTTGAGTGATATCGCGTGCCAGCCCACCACCAGTCAAGCAGGACGTTAGTGCAAAACAACGAGGTAGGCGTTAGTCCGAGGGTGACATGGAGGAGATAAAAGCCTATTGACAGTCGTGGGGCCAAATAAAGAGGACTCCAGAGAACAGGTGGAAGTACAGATGTGTTGTGGAATCCCTATGTTCCACTCGGAACCCAAGAGAATAATATAATAATAATAATGTTTTCCGTTGTCAGTTCCACACTATGAACTGCTTTTAATTCATAGGGAATTTCAATGAATTTTACTCTGTCTTCATAAGACTAAGAGGAGGTTGAATTCTACTGAATTAGTAGCTGATTTTTAACATCCAACTCATACTCAACCACAATACGAGTGGGATCTCAGTAATTAAATGGTTTCTTTAATAGTGCACAAACAGGGGATGACGACTAATTGTCAAATGCAAACAATGATACTTCCAATGGACCCGACCTATTAACTAATGTCGTCCATCTAGTCCTTCGTTTGGTGCAGACTGAATTTCACCAGTCAGCTTTGCAATATGACCATCATTCTAGGTGGCTCACCATCACTGCGAATTGTTGCTAGATGATTGGAGGCAGTCGACAGGAAGCCTTGGACCTTGGCTTCGTGATTGTTCACATTCGTCATCAAGGCATATAAGCAATCTCCAAGGAACTCATGTCTCTTTTGAGATTTTCAACCCACGTCACACAGTGGTGAATTTAGAGATCTTACCAATGAGTTGTTCGAGCTCGCCATTGAATTTTCCTAATTAATTATTCTTCAACAGTTAATTTGTAGGAATTTGATTTGTTTCAGTTAGGGAACAACTGGGAAACCAGGGAGTACTGTATAGCTGTTTCGCCATGGCTTGGGACTCTTCATAGTGCGCACACACACCCCACCAAGGTTCGAACCCAAGACACTCAGGTTACAAGGCAAGCTTTTAAACCATTCAGCCACTGGAACACGATTGTATAGTTCATGAATTCCAAATCCTACCTATTCTTGATTTTAGAATGTGCACCAACTAATGTCATCGGGGAGTATTTGTCCCGAACTGGTCGATGCAGTTAGAGGTAATATAAGAGAGCGGTTCAATGTTTCACTTTTGTTCCTAATTCTAAAATATTCATGTAATTATTTCTATAAAATACTAACAAATTCTACCTTTCCTATTATGCTATTTAATTACGTAATATGAATAGCGTTTTCCTTTGAACTCAACAAATGAAGCATGTGAATAAGTTATATACAAAAAAAAATGAAATAATTTTACGTCGCATGCTGTTGAAAAGAATCAACGATATAAACACATGTATATATATCGTATTATCCCGCTCAGATATTTCTTGCTTTGTTCAAGTTCATCACGGTGAAAAATCCATTTTCTTTTCAATGTGTACAGAAAATCATTGATAGGATTATGAGTATGTACTGTGGATAAATAGAGATAAAAACTAACACAAAACAGTAGCTAGCTATCCACCCAGTGAGTAGTGCCCATTTATAAGTGTCAGCGTATCTCTAAATGATGTCACTGTTTCAGCCTAGTTTGGGATTCCTCATCAGTATACGCATCCACCAGGGTTCGAGCCAAGAACCTTCTGGTTAGAAAGCTAGCGGCTGCGCAATATATTGCAAACTGCCAGAAGTTGGAATTCATAACCCAATGGGTCGAGTCCCAGTGGTCTAGGAGTTTGTCTTGTAACCGGAAGATACTGGAGTTCGAATCCCGGTGGTGAGTGCGTACTGTACTGATGAAGAGTCCCCCCCCAAAAAAACGAGGACGGAACAGCCAGCTATCCAGTACTCCCTGGTGATAGTTTTCCAATGGTTCCCCAACCAATCTCAACTACTCATGATCAAACCTGTAATCAATCAATCAATCAATCGATCAATCTAATTCCCGCAAACCAATACTTGACACACATTCTACTAAGTTTTCAGTCCAATTCAGATAAAATAAATTGCATTTAAAGTATTGATTGATATAATGTCTTATTTCAGTAAATTCTATTGAAATAAGAGACAGAAAAGTACACTTGCATAAAAGAAAATAAGGTGACCTCTACCTTTATGTTTACTTTTCATGCTAACCTTGACCTATTCATCATTTATTATAATCTAGTGGAATTATGCAAAATACCATATTACATTACTTTTCCTCTCCTATACAAGCTAGGGGTAAAGTTTACCATCAGTAATTGGTATTCTCTTACATAAACAAGGTAGTTTTAGCCTTAATTAAACTAAAAGATGAAACAATGTCGATCGTGTTCAATTACACCTCTAGACATACAAATATGCTAATAAACACCGATCAATATGCTTACTGAAATGAACTGATGAACTCAAACTTTTACAACACAGAGCATTGCTGTAATTAAAAAGGGCAGCAGTTCAGATGCATACAATTCACAGAGGTGAGGGGGAAACACAAACCAGATATGCAGAGAAAGTAGGATCAACAAAAATGTACGAGGGAAGCATTATTTAATACAGAGCATATATTGAGCATTCATTCCATGGGGTGTTTCTATTTTCCTTTTTTTCCCTTTTCGAGTGGAACAAGCTTCAAGCTTGAGTTTTGAAGTTTCATTGGCTAGTCCAATGTCCAACCCTCCTTACCTTACTAGGCTTCCCACAGGCTAAGCCAGGTTTAGGAGTGAGTTGGCTAGCAGCCAAACCCTAGATTATGTGCTTAGTTGGCAAGGACTCGGTCGCTACATCACTGACGCACGGGTATAATTGTTCATAAAGGATAAATGTATCTGATCAATTGACAACGATTTTCAGTTATGTCAGCAACAGTCTTTAGTTATAGGTCTTTAGGGTTTTGAAGATCCCTTTCAGAGTGCTACATGGTTCGACCAAATAGTCAAAGACTTCCTGCGTTGATACAATTATCGTTTGGTTTGACTATGCCAAACTCTTTTTTTAAAATCTAATTTTATGTCAAATAACATTGGTCGATGAGGAAGGCGATGCCTGGTCTCGATGTGTTTACCGCAAGTTCTAGTACGATATATTCCTGTATTATAAAGAATGAGATCACAAAGACGAACAAATAACGAAAACCTAGTTAGTTACAGCTAACTAACTAAAATTGCCATCTAAAATGATTATTTATTTGGCGACCAACCACTATGAACAGATCTCATCATCAAGTATTATCCAGTTACTACAACCAGATGATAGCGTAGTTCGCTAAGAATTGAAGTCATCTACAGAATCACCGAAAATCGGTAAGCACAGACTGCATACTTCGTCTTAGTTTGCAACTGGCTAGTAATTGAAAAAAACAAAAAACTATGAGTCATCAGATTACGAGCCAAGTAACCGAATTTTTAAAAAGTGAGCTGAAAAACCCTATGGCTTGTAGATTTTATTATTTGTTAATATATGTGATACAATGCCACAGACATCCAATAACGTTAGTGAATAACCCTCTCCATATCATCATTTTGGGCTTCTTCACTCTAACTTCATTAGTATTTCCTACCTTCGCCAGAAATCAACATTGTCTTGTTATTTTAAATCATTTTCTTTAACTATGTAGTAATTAAAAGTGTCGTACTGTACTGGTTAATGGTGACTAGCAGTGGAATCCAGGACAACTCATATTTCGTCCTATTTTGGACTCGTAATCTGAACGTACCTTTGTTCCCCAGTGAGTGATGGTGTTCCCCACCGAGGCTCGAACTCAGTGCCCATAGTTTCAAACTCCAAAGTGTTATCCACTAGACCACTTGAGCCACCTCTTGTGCAACGGGTCTTATTAATTATTTAATTCAATTTAGATTTTTCCGTCGATTGATTGGACCGAAGGGCTCGATCAAAGGTTGATACTGTCGGCTCTTTGTAAAGATGCTTCGATGATGTCTGGTCACGTAATGAAGTCAATTGGTGGATGGATGATGCAAGTACATCCACATGAATCCCAAATAGGACGAAATGAGCATCTTGGATTCCACTGCTAGTCACCATGATCCAACTGGCTTCAAGTGACATGACCAGACAACGTCGAAGCATCTGCACAAAGAGCTGATATATCAACCTGAGACCGAGTACTTCGGTTAATCAATCGACGCGAATATCTAAACTAAATTTTTTTAAAGTGTTGAACTCTGTTTGATCCCAACAACCAGTGAGGTATTGGGGGATGTAATGCGTTACTGAATAATATTGAGATTAGGTGTCGAGTGTTAGGTAAGGAGGAGAAGTCAGACAATGAGGTTTTGCAGCTGCATCAGTTGACATGGTTAGGATAAGTATTGCACATGCCTAGCCATCACCTTCCTCAACTGACAATGTTAGGGTGGATCAGATCGGAGAGGACCTAGTGGTGGTCAAATGAAAACATGCCATCAGTCCATGAAATCTTTGACAGTTAATTTGAGCCACATAGGGAGATGTAGGCTTCCTGGTTGGAGTCCTCGGGATTCTGAGAACCAATGGTGGGAGACTATTAGAGATATACCTGGAAATCCTCCTCAGTTCACTATTTATGATCTCCTGTTGTTTGCATGTGTTTCGAATCTATTTCCTCTCTATGGTATACCTTTGTGGGCTACACATGCAGTGTGGCAAGTTGAATTGTTACATTTCTGTGAAAAGTCCTATGATAAAATCACTCAGTTAGTCAGTATAATGGGTTATTATGTCCTTTCACTATATTTCAAGCCTCTATGCATACAGTTTTCAAAGTGATCACATATAAAATAGCACAATATTAAAGAACTCAAACATCCAGAACAGGCTGTGAACAACACTTCTTATCGTAAGAGGTGTGTATTGACTTTTATTAGGTTGTCCAGATCGAAATAAGCTGGAAACGGGTTCGAATCGGAGATTCGTTGGTTGGCAGCCAAGTGTTGAAGCCAAGGAGCAATAACGCTTCGCACAATAAAAAGTATCACACGGTTCTTAGCGATAAGAGTCTATCTTTTTTTTAACATGTTAGCGAAAACTCACGCAGATTAAATAAAAAAAACCAAAGGGAGAGGGAAATCCTCAGGTTTTGCTGTAAACTGATAAGGTAAGGTCAATTTACTTGAAGATAAATAATGAAATCGATATCCTAAAAATAATAATTAGAAGTATTAGTGATAAAATTAGGTTACATGTACAGTTCTTGTTGACTCAAAACCATAATCCACGGATCCATTATTTGGGTAGTACAACATATGATCAATCGACTAAGCTAAATACTAAAATCAATGTTTAACCAGCTATTAGATTTGAGGTATAGGTCAGATATCACGTGTTTATGTATTAGTAAGAGTTTATTGGCTATTCAATGACCTCCTAAATTACACCACACCCCCAGCCGCGCCCAACTGGTAGTTGCAATGACCCAACGAGCGATACTGGATGGAATTGATTTCCTTTACACTATGTTGGAGGTTAGAAGGCAAAGTTGTGATGCTGGAGAATAGGGATGTAACGGCAGTAAGATGTTTCCCATAGATGAACAACAATGTGCTGTCTTTCCGTTCTGGAGATGGGGAGTCAGAAAAGGTAGATCACAACAGTTGTACACCTCAAATCATTATGCCGCGATCCGTAGCCGGTGGTAAAATCTTCGTACAGAAACAAGTACAAAAACCACCTGAAACAGGCCATGTTGAACCGGCTACAAGCAGTTATCCTCCGAGCTCTGCAGTCACGCCACACTAATGCTCCTTCTATTTCAGGTACCCCCCTCCCCTCGAAAAAATATTTGAATTACCTGAAGGTTTATGATTTGTTGACTGTTACGCAGTTGATACTTGAATTATCCAGGTCAGGTTTTGTACAGTGCGTCGGTAGCAGAGTGCTTGGGACGCTCACCGACCATGCATATGGTTCGGGTTTCGATCCCCGGCCACCAACGCACTCTTTTACCTCGCTAAGCCAGAAATAAAGCTGGTAAGGAGGAAAGGTTGGGGATGAGGCTAGCAACTTCATCCTGTGGGAATAAACACTGCTACAGAAACTTCAAGCCTGTAGCCTGAAGTCCTATGTTCCACTGGGAACGTGAAGGAATTGAAATAATAATAATAATACATGCTTTGTATAGGAATGATAATTTATTAACTGTACCAAAAAAGACGCAGTATATACACACATTGATGAGTGGTTGTTCTGCATCCCAGTATGAACTCAGAGGCGGCTTGTACACACCTGGGACACATTATCAATCACTGCAATCGATGAGGTTAATTAGCAACAGTCTAATTAGGTCTTAGCGATCAAATAATCAGCCAGTACACAAAAGAAATACAAGCGATTCACACAGAGACAACAACTTCCAATCACAAAGTTAAACAATTATTTCAGTGTAATCTAAAAAGAGACATTAGTGATATGCCAATACATACAGACCAGATAGAATTGACCATCATAGTACAGCAGCATACAATAAGTTGAACATCATTTCAGAAACCAACAAGCAATGATATAAGAATAAAAACTTATGCACTGTGGTAGAGTATAATTCCATTATGGGTAAAATTTATTTTGATTGTCTTACAGTGTTGTTATACAGTAATATTAACTGATAACGTTTCGAGCACAAACTATTGCTCATAATCATACAAAGTCACTCACACAACTCTCTAACTTCATTTATATAATTCCATTATTTTCCATCGCTTGATTTGATTGGTAGTAGTATTTTCCATATTTCCGGTATGAGTGATGAATCATTCCTATTGCACGTGTTGGGTGTAGACTCGATGAACCAGGATTCAGTAATCAACCTCTATCTCTCTCCACCTGCTTATATTACCTATTAGAATTTTGACTCTGTTCAACCCACCCTATTGTGTGTTAATGCATGCAGTGCTATAGCTGAGTTTTTTTCTAAATTACTTATCTTGGCGGGGTCACTCATTCTACACTCAGCTAAATTCTTAGGTTCTGATAATCTGACTAACCCCCATCTACTGGTTTGACCTATATATAGTTGACCTCACTCACAGTCATTGCATCGTATTTTGTAAATTATTTTACTCTTTCTAATTGGGTCAACCAGGTCCTTTAACCTACAGAGCTTGTTCAGTTATTCAGTTATGTAATCAACTTTTTTACTCATGTATATAAATGAAGTCAAAAAGTTGTGTGAGTAGTGCCTCGATGTGATTATGAGCAGTAGTAGTAACATGGTCATCAGTGAATATTACTGTATAACAACACTGTGAGAATTTATCAAAATAAATTTTACCCATAATGGAACTAGCAACCAACAAAATGGAGAAGAGGTATACTCAAAGTACCAGAGTAGGTGATTTAAGATGACATCATTTACTGAATGAAAGGTGATTTCAGAGCATATTATATAATGTTAACACCGAATCTAACGACCATACAAATCCAAGAGCAATAAACACACAAGCATTTAAATATCGTTAATGCACAAACAGGTAATGCTGCAAGAGAATACAAGTTGCCACATAGAAACGGTGAGGATTCGAAATGTTCCAAATCAACACCAAAGCTGACTTAGATTACCGAACATCACCATATGCTTTGTTATCATTTGCAAGGTTTGTAAAGAATGGTACAACAAACCGTTCAAACACCACATCACCTAGAGGGGTTGTTTAAGCAGCCAGGTGGCATTAAAAGCCTAAATACAAGAGATTTGGTCAACTACATGGAAATGCAAGCGGTTGCTGAGAAATATTGTTAGTTATGACCAAAAATGAACACAGATCTTCATATGAATAGCACAGGAGAAACGTCAGTGACTGGTACTTTGACTTTTACACTGAAGCACTTCTTTACGCAGATTGGTGTAAACAAACAATTTGAATCTTTCGAAAAACGCATCTAAAGTCATATACCATGAACTTTATCTATATTCTTAATATTTAATTTATGTTTAAGGAAACGAAAATAAATCCCTTTACTTATTTACGTCTTTTAGGCTAATTAGAAGTTTATTTAATAGTTTAAACACAAATTTCATTTAATATGGACATCGATACACGAGCCACATATTGCACGAGGTATGAGATACCATCTGAACGTCCGGATTGATAAAGGTCACTATGTTAAGGCTCCACTAAACCCCGAACCTCTGATATGAAATCCAATCCACAAGACAGGTGAGTGGCGCTCTAGAGCTGCGTTCCCATAGTTAACAAATTCCAAACTCAATTCGTATACCATGCGTTCATTTCGAATTCTAACGTCCGTGTGAAACATATATATTTAGAATAAGGAATTTCAAAGTCCTGTAGATGGACATCCGTATTTATTACTTGTTAAATATTTAAATATTCCCATTATTAATATTAGAACAAGACATACAAGCAAACAATATTGTTGTTTTCACATAGATCTTCTTCAGGCTTTACTCTAATTTACATAGACATTTATATCTAAAAAATATTGAACCAATGATGGTGGGTTTGTAGATCAAGTAACAATAATAATAGTACTGTGTTGAATGTTTCGAACGTCACTAATAACGATGATTATCACGCTAACAAAATAATGATAATAAGATTTATGCACACATGGCGATTAGGAGAATAACGAGGGTAGTAATATGTGTGTGTATATGTAGACAATTCAATAAGTAAACAGTTAGGTGAAATCCTAAAAGTTACGTAATGGTAGAGGTGAAGTGGACAGAGATAATCAGAGTTTAAATAAATATCATGAAAGTAGGAAGAAGGAAGGAAATGTAAAATAAGGAGGGAGGTGGGTGGTGATTTTTGATTAGACTTTACATAGGCCAAGGGAGAGATCAATGTGGAACAAACTTCTTTTGTACGCAAAGACTATGATTGTTCTCTAGAATTAATTCCCATAGTTTCTTCGGCTATGTGTAAAAGGTGGGTTCGGATTCCGTTCGAAAGGTCCGACGTTGAATGCAATAGATAACCTTCACCCCACGACGCCGCATCATAGGCTGATCACCTCCCATACAGCTCTAAGGCTAGCGAACAGAGATCGGAACGGAGGCCTTTCGGATGACATTTGTGGCACAAGCCCAAGTCACGGAATTCCACGAGATCTCTAACTGTATAGTGAAAGCTAGCATATCTTTAGACACAGTAGAGATCACCATTCATTAAGTGTCATTATCTGAAAACACCGGCTTCCGTGACTTGATATAAGAATGAAACGTGTGCACTGTGGTAGAGTGTAATTCCATTATGGGTAAATTTAGTTTTGATAAAGTCTCACAGTGTTATACAGTAATATTTACTGATGACGTTTCGAGCACAATTTATTGCTCATATCACCTTGATATGATTATGAGCAATAAATTGTGCTCGAAACGTCATCAGTTAATATTACTGTGTAACACTGTGATTTATCAAAATAAAATCTTATCCATAATGGAGTTACACTCTACCACAGTGCCCAAGTTTTATACTTATATCAAGTCACGGAAGCCGGTGTTTTCAGATAATGACACTTAATGAATGGTGATCTCTACTGTGTCTAAAGATATGCTAGCTTTCATTATACAGTTAGAGATCTCGTCTGGCAGTGACACAGGTATCTAGATATACCAAATTGTCGACAACTTCAGGTGGTTCACTCGCAAGGGAGAATCCAAGTACAGGCTCCTGCTAATCTTGCAGCAGTAATTTCTACTTAGACGGCGCAAAGTACATACCATATTTACAGACACTGATCATCAACTGACGAAGTGCGATTTGGGCAGCTTGCATGAGATCGTACAGTAAGACGATATAATTCGCATACTCGAGGTTGATAAGTCTTTCGCCAGGAAGCAGATCCATGCCCACCACTTCTGTGAGAATCACCAACTTCACCTTTCTAAGAACATCCTATGCTGCATCAAGGCAGGGAATACAACTTATCCAGATAAATCTAACAACCCATGACTATACGACAGCATTTTAAGGCGACGATAGGAATTCAACCGAACCTCAGCCATAATAACTTCTTTAAAAAGTTATTCAAGAGTGATGAGATACTGTAAATAAAGCAGACAACCTGAAAACAAACAAGACAATTAAGAAATTATTTCAATAGACGAAAAACTGAAAGTATCACATTATAGACTAGATAACTTCAACTTACCGGAATAGGAATTTTTGTCAAATCTTTACCAATAGCATTTTTAATGATACCCCATAAATTTAAAGCAATTTTTGGTGAAACAGGTATACTAGTTCGACGTTTACGGACTACACCTTCATTGGGATTGACACGTTTCAGCGTTTGATTACGTTGATGAATCGACATGCTTTTATTACGTAAGTTAAGACAATCATCGGACTGTGAAAAGAGAAAAGTGAAGTGAAAAAAATATGGTTAAAGTGATATTAATATATGTGTGAAACTTGGGCATTGTGGTAGTAAATAATTCCATATTAGTTTGTTTATTAGATGTATCACACAGTGATGAAACAGTATTATTTACTGGATTACACAGTTTCGAACACAATGTATTGTTCATAACCATGTAATGTTAATGTAAAAATAACATAAATAATGATAATAGTGATAATAATAATATTATTAATGACGACATGCATGTCAAATATGCGCAAGACAACACCAACAATAAGGAATCTAAATCAACAGTAGTAATTCCATACACGAAAGGAACCTCGGAAACCTTACGCAGAATTCTTAACAAGGCAGGAATAAAAGTGGTTGGCATTCAAACCACCCACAAACTCAATTAGAAATAACCTTTGTCGGTTAAAGGATCAATCCTGTGGAGCCTTTAAAACAAAACAATTTAGTTTATCTAATACCCTGCTGCAATGATTTTCAGGTCAAATACATAGGTCATAGTAGTAGAACAGGGGTAATCAGACTAGTCGAGCATAAAACCTAGCAAAATCTAGATTAGTTGACCCCACTAATAAGATAAGAAATCTAGAGAATAGTTCGGCTATAGCACTCACTACATGCAATTACACACAACCATACAATAGGCTGGATGGGATAAGGTGATAGTTTTAGAATCGAATTTAACACCAGGCTGGAGAGAGAGATTGATAACGGAAGCTTTGTTTATTGAATCAACTACAAACACGTGTAATAGGGAATGATTCAATACCTGTCCGAGACGGTCATCTGGAAAATTCTACTACCCCAAAGACGACAAATAGGAGAACACAAAGAAAACTATAAAACTCAAGTTTCGAAGTCGTGTGATTATAATTGATGGAATGATTATGAACAATAAATTTTGTTCGAAACGTCATCCAGTAAACAAAAATACTGTTTCTTCACTGTGTGATACATCTAATAAACAAACCAATGTGGAATTATAGTTAAAGCGACTGAACACTGAATCACACTATACCGTGCAACTGGAGACACTTACACATGTAAACAAATAACACATTTCCATGCAGTATCAAGGCTGGGATGCTATCTGGCTGTGCAAACCTTGCTAGACGGAAAGAGACTCGAACCCCTGAACCAATGATTGTTACAGGGACACACCTAGACCAATGAGCCATACCTCAGCACTTAAAAACATACAACACTAAGTACTACATACATACGTCTCAGATGAGGACATCAAAATGAGGATCGGGAAAGCAATACAGACCTTCATCAGTCTGGAAATCGTCTGCACTCAACGCACAGAACGAAGTTTGGATTTTCAACGCTAGTGTTAAGTTATTTCCTCTATACGGGTCAGAAAGTTGGCTGCCTACTATCACCGATGATATTCTTGAATATTGTGGACTGGATCAATAGGGAACACAATGGGTAGAGTGAGAAGACTGGCGTACGCGAGAAAACATTAGAAAACGTGGAATTCACGAATAATTTATGTCTGTGACACCAACTTGGAAGTCCACAGACGAAGACCAACAAATTGGTAGGAGAAGCAGCGAAGACAGGATGTCAAGAGAAAATGGGGAAGACATGGGTGATGAAGATACTTAATGAACAACAACAACAACAGCAAATACCAATCACTATTAGCAGGAAAAATGTGAAAGAGGTCGCCTCCTTCACTAAGTTTGACAGCATAGTTTCAACTACAGGCAGTCAGAAAGAATAAGCGATGTTAAAACCAAAACTGAGAAGACAAAGCAAACATTCATTACTCTGAAATCAGTTTGGAAACCTTCTGCACTCAGTATACGGAATAAGATTTGGATTTTCAACATCAATGTTGAGTCAATTCTTCTATATGCATTTTCAACAGGCCACTGAAGAATTTCAGCTATAGCTGGCTTCGCTTGCTGTCTGTCAGTCTGTCTGGCTTCAACATAGAACTTCGCACCGATGTGCAGCAGTTCAAGTCGCCACACTCCATGTAGCACACAAACCAAGAGAAGAAAGTAAAAATAAATGCAAAATAGAGACAGTAAACAGAGATATAAGGCAAAAAGAATAATAATATCGAAGAACAATATAGTTTCATTGCGTATTATAAGTCACAAAGAGTGGATGCATCTGCGCCAGCCATTGACAACGATTTTGAGCCATATCATCAATTGTCTTCAGCCACTGGTTTTTACCATCTCGAGGATACCAAATAGCCAGGCAGTCTACACCTCCCTAAGTGGCTTAAACAAACTGTTATGGATTTCATTGACTAAAGAAGACATGTTTTGGTTTGATCACCAATGGCTCTTTTCCAACCTTACCGGTCCTTTGTCAGCTAACATTGCCTGTTGTCGAGGAAGGCGATGACTAGGCATACGTAACACATGTCCTAACCATCTCAGTCGATGTGACTTCACAGTCTCGTCGATTGATTTCCCCGCCTTACCTAGCACTCGACCTAAGCCTAACCTCAATATTGCTCACCTTATTATACCACTTCACGCCGGAGATAGAACGCAGACACCTATGATCAAAGACAGATAGTCTTTTCATGTCTTCCGCTCTCAATGGCCATGTCTCACTCACAGCCATAAAGAAGAACCGAGTGGACTGCTGAGCAGTACACACGTAATTTGATTGACAACCAGTGGGATATCACGTATACGCCAGAGACAGCGCAAACTGGCATATGTGAAACTAGCCTTCTGTATCCGTGCTGAGATCGGCGATCAAGCCGTTGGGGCTGATGCAGCTTCCCGAATAAGTGAAGTGGTCAACACGCTCCACTGAACACTTCACTACCCATCTCTAAGCTAGGAGTCAATGTAGTCCAGTCCAGTCCTGTAACATCACTATACATTTGGCGGGAGCGAATCGCATGCCAAACATTCACAGATTGCAACTCAAGGTGTTCAGAAGACTCTGCATTTTGTCAGTGCCTTCACTTGCTCAGTAATCAAGATCGGATGGCATGCCAGAAGGTATCATCAGCAAGAAACTCTGGCAACAAACCAATCAAGGACCTATGGCTCAACAAATATGCCAAAGAAAATGGAGATGGATTGGACACACACTAACAAAACCGTTGGATGACTTCATGAGCCAGGCCATCGCTCAAGTAGGACCAGAAAGGGTAACGATGAGATGGGCGTGAACCTGAGGGTAACATGCAGGAGATCACATGAACAGTAGATGAGAGACTATGGGGAATTGTGGAGCTAGGTAAAGAGGACTGCAGAGAACTGGACAAAATGGAGATGTGCTGCAGAAGCCCCATGTTTCACTTGGAACCCAAGGGAATAATAATTAATATCTTTTTGACAATGACCCATGAAGGTACCACCCGAATCCTACTCCACCTACCTCTACAGACGTGACTGGGTACTAAACAATAACTCCAGTTTGGTAAAGAGATCTAACACTCACTTGCTTAAGCGCAAAATATTCTGTATGTCTGATTAAGTTCTGGTAACTGAAAATAAATACAGACTATTCCGGAAAAGGAACACATACAAGCGACAGTATAGTGATGATTTAAAAAAAAAATATACAGTATTGGATATGCCAGACAGGAAATCAATTTTATCAAGGGTTACTAATACATATCTATCCTGTTGTTATAAAGATAAGAAGCATAAATTCATAGTCAGAAATTTAGCTTTATATTTGCTTATCATGAAATACAAATATCCAGATAGTGTGATGCATTATGTCGTTGTTGCTGTTGTTGTTATTGTATGAGACAAAGGCAAATTAGGTGGAGATGGATTCGAGATCGAGATCTGTTAAGTTATATCAATGAACCATACCCAGATTTGTACAACATGCTATGAAAATGTACTGTCCCGACTGGTGCAACTACTAATGTCAATCAGCTTAGTGGCTACAATGTAAAAATATGAACATTGTAAGTCATATAATAACTGAAGATCAGATAATGGGTGGCTTAAGCATTCAACATTCAGATGAGGGATTACAGGTTCGATTTTCCCTCTCTCTCTCTTATAGCGGACAACTAAATGAGAAGAAGTATCATCGATCTTCATACAATATACGTGGTTGACAGCCTCCTGATACATGCCAACTCTAATCGGAGTAATGATTTCAGTCAATCGTCAATCGCTAACCACGTGCATGGTCCGTGGCTCGATCCCCCAGGCTGACACACACACACCCTAATCTCGCTTATCTGGTTTAGTAAGCCCGGAGAAGAGGGAAGATTGGGCGGGAAGCTACCAAGCCAACTTTGCAGGAAAAAATAAACAGCACTGCTACTGAAACTTCAATAAAGCTCAAACTTGAAGCCATATGTGTCTCACTGAAAAACACAAAGGAATAAAATAAAAAAGGAATTCATGGATTCAGGTTAGCCCCACAGAATTTAGTGCAAGCAGCCAGATCTGACTGATTAACACTCATATCAACTCAATGCTTCTAAATGGCTCAGTGGTTTAATGCATCCCCGAAATTACTTCCAAAAGTCTACTGAAATCTCTCATCGGTAGTTAAGTTACCTTCATCCTACATTAAAGATCAGATAGCCGATTGAAAAAGGATATAAGTAACAAGTAAATCTGCATAGCGAACTACTCACACAACCTATCACCAAACAAATATTTCCGAGGAAATGGAAACAGACTGGAGACATCACACGAATTAACCCGTCCGACTGTGACATGAAGATCATACGGGCAGTCGTGGAACCGGTTCAAAATGACGCCAGAAAACGAAGTACAATGGAGACAAGCAGCTCAGGAGTGATGTACCACTAAGCAATGAATGATAAATGATAACCCTACATAGTCGAATGATAGGTGAGTTAAGCGTGAAGTAGCATTTCAGTAGTATAAACGATAACAATAGCACATGTATCGCATTTACGCACAATCATGCCTCAATTAATAATTACAGTTCATAAAAAATTTTTGAAAATAGAATAAATGTGAGAATGAGTATATGAAGGTAAAAAATACCACAGAAGACCTCATTATCATAAATGGGAATCACAGGAAGTCTGCTCGGACTGGTGTTAGTCATTGATTATCCCGATATACAATAAGGAAGACAAGTCTTCCTTTGATAACCACAGGGGGAATAGCTTGACCAATATGGTATCTAAAATTCT
Source organism: Trichobilharzia szidati (assembly GCA_944472155.2). Taxonomy (NCBI): domain Eukaryota; kingdom Metazoa; phylum Platyhelminthes; class Trematoda; order Strigeidida; family Schistosomatidae; genus Trichobilharzia; species Trichobilharzia szidati. The sequence continues at coordinate 45,796,628 of OX235272.1, read as the reverse complement.
AGGCTGAATAATTATGACTAGATTAAGCGGTTTTCAAGGAGAAACAAACAAGAGAGAACCACGAAGGCTCTAAACCAGGAAAAGGGTGTATCGATCATATCTTCACCCTCCGACAGATTCTGGAACACAGCCATACTTACCGTTGGCGTCCAACAATCGTCATATTTCTTGAACTGAGAGCGGCATTCGATTCCGTCGATCATGAGGTACTATGGTGATGTTTGGCTATGAAGGGAATACCAAGGAAATACACCGCACTGATCAAGGCACTCTACTCGAACTCATGCAGCCAGCCAGGTGAGAGCTTACGGCGAGTTGTCATCTGAAGTGGTGACAACTAGTGGTGTCCGTCAGGGATGCCCACTATCCCCATTTCTATTCAATTTCATCATAGATGTAATAATGGACTTAACCCTAATTCACTTCAGAGACTCAGGGAATGACTTGTTACCAGGGAATAATACGGTGACTTAAAATATGCATACGATATATTCCTTCTAGGTGAAGACACTGACAGAATAGAGCAGAGTATTCTGAACACCTTGAAAGGCTGCAATCTGCGAATGTTAGGCATTCGATTCGTTCCTGTCAAATTCAAGTAAGGTGATGATGCTACAAGACTGGACTACATTGACTCCTAGCTCAAAGATTGAGAGTGAAGTGGTTGGTGGAGCGTGTTGATCACTTCACTTATTCGGAGAGTTACATCAGCCAGTTCTAGGTGGTTGATTGCTGATTGAATCTCAGCACCGATACAGAAGGTTCGTTTGGCATACGCCAAATTGCGCCATCTCTGGTGTATACGTGATATCCCGCTGGCTGTCAACCAAGTTACGTGTGTAGTACTCAGCAGTTCGCTCCGTTTTCCTTTATGGCTGACTATGAGACATGGCCACTGAGAGTGGAAGACATGAAAAGGCCGGCTAGCTGTCTTTGATCATAGGAGTCTACGTTCTAGCTCCGGTGTTAGGTGGTATAATAAGGTGAGCAATATTGAGGTTAGACGTACAGTGTTAGGTAGGAAGGGAAGGTCAATCGATGAGGTTGTGGAGCTACATTGATTGACATGGCTAGGATATGTGTTACGCATGCCTAGATATCCATCGCCTTCCTTGATGGGCGATGTTAACTGACATAGGATAGATCAGGTTGGAAAATAGCTATGGTGGTCAAACTAAAACATGGCTGCATTAGTCAATGAAATCCATAACAGTTAGTTTAACCAGCCAGCCATGTAGGAAGGTGTAGACTTCTCTGGTTGGGGTCCTGCGGATAGTAGAAACCAATGAAGACTGGAGACAATCGGTGATATGGCTCAAAATCGTTCTCAATGGCTGTCGTAGATGCATTCAATCTTTTCGATTTATCATATCCGATTGAACTCTATTTTTCTTCTTCTTCTTCTTCTATATCGCTGTTCTTTTTGCCTCACACTTCTGTTTATTATATGTCTTTGGAACCTCCCTTTACTGTCTTCTCTTACTTTGTGTGCTACATGGATGGAGAGTGGAAACTCAAACAACTGCACATTTGTGAATAGTTCTGTGTTGAAACCAGCCAATCAGTTAGTACATAAGTTAAACCTAATAGTTAGCCGGGTAGAACTACATATATATATTATATATATATATATATATATATTCTCAGGGAATCAGGCTATGCACCACTACACTGAATATTGTTTGAAGACTTGACGATACTACTCAGTCACCATCCAGTCTATAGTAGATGGAGTGGGATTTGAATCCATGATCCGTTGGCTAAAAGTCAAATGTTGGTGGTCATTTATTCGGAAAACAAAAGAGAAAGCATTCAAGGTGATTCATTTCATCGCATCTCATTAAATCTTTCCAATGGACTCCTTCCTTCATTCGTCTTCTATTGCATATAGCTAAGACGATGATAGGCATTAGAACTATTAAGCCTAAATTATTCAGTAACAAGTTCGTACAAATATTTGTTATCTCTCTCTCTCTCTTGGCCAATTAAGACCTAACAAACTTACGATATCACAGCCACCACCACCACCTTTTATGTATAATTAATTCTTAATCTCTTTCTTATCAACCCCCTAACCCAGTCTTATTACATCTGCATTAAAACATAGTTTATATTTTTGCTTCCCTTATAATCTAGCATAACATAATAATCGGACCATTTGTTTGTTTTTTTTAGCCTTTGTTGATAACCTCTATCTGAATATTTGTTTGTTTAATCATACTGTTTTTTTTCATTATTCTTCTTATCAGAAATCGCTCCAATTTTTTATCTTTGTTACTGATAGAATTATTGCCATTATTATTATTATTATTATTATTACTGCACGATTTATAGGCTCAATTTTATCATCCTATTGACGAATCATCGTGACTGGTTTATATTTAATTGTGTATTTATTTGTTAAGTATTTGTATATTAGAACAAAGCCCCTGATGAGATCTAAATTACAACACAAAATTGTTCGCTTACATGTGTTGTTCTAATGTTAAGGTCAATGAGCCAAATCACTTCAGCTAATTAGCACCCCTAGATTATCTAAACTCAAGTTCAAAACAAGGGTAGATTTTGAATGTATACACACTAACACCTGGAAAATACATGATCATGGTAATGAACAAATGATCCCGACAACAAGACTATATACAGTCATCCTACATACATTCGTATTAATTCAGCCAGTAGACACTATTGTTGTGTAAGTAGATTGTGCAGTATTAACAATAGGAATCTCCAAGAATTCTGTCTGGCTGGTTTCAACATAGAACTTCGCACCGATGTGTAGCAGTTCAAGTCGCCACACTCCCTTATGTAGCACACAAACCAAGAGAAGAAAGTAAAAATAAATGCAAAATAGAGACAGTAAACAGAGATATGAGGCAAAAAGAATAATAATATCGAAGAACAATATTGTTTCATTGCGTATTATAAGTCACAAAGAGTGGATGCATCTGCGCCAGCCATTGACAACGATTTCGAGCCATATTACCAATTGTCTGCAGCCGTCCCGAGGACCCCAAACAGTCAGGAAGTCTACACCTTCCTACGTGGCTGGCTGGCTTAAACTAACTGTAGTGGATTTCATTGACTGGTACCATATTTTGGTTTGACCTCCGCTAGCTCATTTCCAGCCTGAACCTATGTCAGCTAACATTGCCCGTCGAGGAAGGTGATGCCTAGGCATGAATTAAGTAGTATGTATTTCAGTAATACCTATGCATGACTGCCACATATGATACCAGGACATTTCTTGCCAGATGAGTAGGAAGAAAACTAAGGAATGAATATCATACAACTAAATGTCGTCGAATGCATTTAGATGGCGCGGGGAAAAAACCACAACGACAATAGAGTATGAATACATTGTGACAGATATTTAGGCTTATCACCTAGAATTATCACCTATGACTGACTGATTGAGTTTCAACAAAGAACTTTGCACAAGTTCAAGTTGCCACACTCTACAGATGGCACACAAAGGTAAACAAAAGAGAAAAAAATTAGACTGGCTACAGGATTTCATCATGAGCTGATATCGGTTAGGGAACCTTTGGAAAACCAACTGGGAGTACTGGACAGCTGTTTCGTCAGCTTAGTTTGGGACTCTTATTCAGTAGTACGCACCCACCAACAGGGTTCGAACCCAGGACCTTCTGGTTACGAGGCCACCAAGCAAGTAGATCATTAAGCCACTGGGACCCAATTCAATGTCCAGTCCATGAATTCTAACTTCTTCCAATTCATGACATAGCGTGACCAATGTCTCACCTTCAACCTGCTGCACCCTACTGGTCAAAGCTTCCCACTAGAACCCCAGGTTAACTGCCTGAATAGGGCCAGTCGCTAGTGAGCATCAGATTACTTTTTAGTATTGGTTTTGTAGGGATGAAATCCTCTAACCAATCAAACAAAAATCCCTACAAAACCAGTACTTGAAAAGAAAAAATAAGACTAATAATAATAAGCAGAGATGTAAAGAAGAAGGACAAGACCATGAAAAAGTATGAGCGTCTAATGCATACGGAGATCAAAGAACGTGAATGAATCTGCGACAATGGGGACAATTTTCAACCATATATCACCAATAGTTTCCAGCCATTGGTTCTTAGAATCCCAAGGACCCAAACCAACCATGGAAGTCTACACCTCTCAAACATGACCGGCTCAAACTAACTGTAAAGGATTTCATTGACTGATGCCATGTTTCAGTTTGACTACCACTAGCTATTTTCCAGTGCAATCCTATCTCAGCTAACATTGCCCGATAAGGAACGCACTGGCTCAATATGCATCCTCAATTAGATATTCTTATTGTAACGTGGAAATCAACCACTAGGGAAAAGGACGATTCCTTAAATACTGACGAAAGAAAGCAACGTTCATATATAATCATCAGCCTTTTCTCAACCCCTTATTCATATTTACAAAGTTGTAAGTGACCAGCAGAATATGCTCAAACTTTTCTGGTATTTTGGACAAAGCAATAAGAAGACGTAATTTGTCTGAATCGAACAATCTGATCCATCACACACGGACTTGTCATAGGAATATATATGAAATTAATAAAGAGTTAAGAGGTGAGAAAATAGACCACTTAGGTCAAGTTGAAAGGACATATTGAAGGTCAAAAAATAACAATGCAGATCACTACAAACCAAAGAATGGAGGTAATAGCATACATCTACCCTGGTTGCTATCAAAACAAAAAGCTTAACCAAGGAAGGTTTACGGTGATGACGAATTATTGCTTTGAACGCATAAAGGTGGTAAAAACTTCAAATTGTCAGGGCTTCCAAAAACTTAAGGATACGCGCCCCAAACCCGTTTTATACATAGGTTTAAAATGAAGTGTAAACATCAATTTCATGTCCTGTCTCTATTTTTTGTGTCAATATAGAGGAGAGCCAGTTTGTCTGTTCTCACCACTAATGGCTTCAGACAAATTACGTCTCCTTACTATTATTATTATTAAATTATTGTTCCCTTGGGTTCCTAGTGGAACATAGGGCTTCAACTGCACGTCTCCACTTGCTTCTGCCTTTTGCTGTACTTTTCACCTGCATCCATGTTAGTCCATACTGTTTCAGCTCCTCATGACACGATCTCTTCCATGTCATCCTTGGACGTCCCACTCGCTGCTTCTCTTTCGGGTTCCACTCGAGGGCCTGACGCGCGATGTCACCCAACGGCCTCCTCAGCGAGTGTCCAATCCATCTCCACTTTCTCCTGCATATTTGTTAGGCGATCGGTTCTTGTTTTGTTTGTTCCTATAGTTTCTTGTTGGTGATTCTTTCCGGCCATCTGATCTTCAGTATAGAACGAAGACAGTTGTTGATAAAGGTCTGCAACAGGCTGTTGGAAATATTCTTTGTGACCCGCCAAGTTTCTGATCCGTATAGAAGAACTGACTTGACGTTTGTATTGAAAATCCGAATTTTGTTGTTGATGCTGAGTTGAGTGACGAAGATTTCCAGATTGGTTTCAGGTTGATGAATGTGTTTCTCGCCTTCCCGATTCTCGATTTGACATCCTCGTCCGTTCCTCCTCCTTACTGCTTTGTCCAAATTCATAAAGAGAACTAGTTGTTTCACATTTTCTGGTATTGATATTATATTTTTTTATCAAATAAGCAACAGTATATTGATAATATAACAGATTATGATTATGCAATAACACTCTTTGAGGTCTTATTCTACCAGTACATTATTTGTTACATTTGAAATGTTCCCCCCCTCCCACACACACACACACATACACAAACATGCACACACATACAAAAAACTAATGAATAACTGACGCCAAAATGCAGTGAAACCAAAACTTTACTTCTCACTATATTATGTAAATATCTAAATTATGTATTTATATATATTAATATAATATTATAGCCCCGAAACAGAAAACAAACATCATCTTTTTTTAGGAACTATGCCAATTCAATAACGGTGATAATAATAGTAAGGATACTAACTATTATTATTATTTCATTACTTATTTTAAGAATGTACGTGCTTGTGTGCGTTTGCGTTTGTTTGTGTGTGTATGAGTGTATGTATGTCATCTCAACAACAACAACAAGAGAAGAAACACACACACACAGTCAGATAAGTGAATTATGCAGAGAACACAGAAGAAATACACGATGAAATAACAAAAATAAGCAATAAATGTTATCAAAAATTACCATAAGTACCGAATGCATACTCATATTTATATTTTAAAATTTATTTTTATATTATCATTATTAGTAATTATTCCCATAGGTTTCGAGTGGAACATAGGAGGCTTCAACGGCAGATCTAGCTAGCTAGTTAGCTGGCTAGCTCCCCAGTTGTTCTTAAGCTCTCATCCCCTATTTCGCAAGATCTCCTCTATGTCGCCTGCGATCCAGGTTCCACTCGAGCGATGGTCACTCGTGTGATGTCACTTAATAGTCTCCTCAACGTATGGCCGTCTCCATCTCCACTTTCTTCAGCATATTTTTTGAGGAATAGAAGAAATTTGAAAGAGGTTACACTTCTTACACTTATCTGGCTAGGCTAGGCAGCAACGTTTTAACTACAGGCGATAGTATTGGAAGAAGAGGATGTCAAAACCAGAATGGATAGGGAAGACAAGACAGACACACACATTCATCACTCCTCTGATGAAATTCAGTTCTGGAAAACTAATGCACTTAACACAGGAAACAAAATTCCGGTTATCAGCACCAATGTTAAGTTGGTCAGTCAGTACGTCAGAAATTTGGTGATCGCGCCCCGAGAAGCATATCTAACAGGTTACTGTAGACTTTTGTGAACGGGTGTCTTCGCTGGTTCAACCTGAAAGGGTTAGAAAAAAAACTCTGGAGAAAGATGACGGTTAGCTAGGAAAAATACGCCCTTGGATCGGGTCCCAGTGGCTCAATGGTCTACGAGCTCGCCTTGTAACCAGAAGGTCCTGGGTTCGAACCCTGTCGGCGGGTGCGTATTGATGGGGAGTCTGAAACTAGGACGAAACAGCTATCCAGTACTCCCAGTTGGTTTTCCAATGGTTCTCTAACCGATATCAGCTCATAATAGAATTCAGTCTGCACCAAACGAAAGACTAAGCGCATGACACTAGTTATTACCTATTGTTTAATCATAATAAGCTATGAATGCACAAAGCTTACTTCTATTAGTGATGGTAATGATGGCTATATGGGCTATCAAAAAAATGACACTCCAAATTGACAGAACCTGATATTTATGATTAACAAGAGAATTTACAAATTAGCTCACGTCAACAGTCAGAGTCTAGGAATAATATTACATTTTGACATACGCTTTCAATCACGAGGCAACATAAATTCCGAGGCAAGTACACACACGAACCCAACACTTGTGCCTAACTAATCAAAGGAAAAGTTGGAACCCAATAAACTATATTCTCTTGATAGTCACCACAGGATCCACTCTATTCTCCTTCTTCATTCACCAACATATTAAAACATTTGTGAAAATGGTTACATGACTTGTTCAACCTGCCACAATTCAGCTGTATGCTACTCATATTTCAGGTATAAAGGTGTCTACAACCTCAAATATACCATATTTCATGTTTACTTGCAATCTGAAATGTGAACAGTCTTCAATATCTACATAAAATATGCATGTACTAAGTGACTGAAGCAACTTACAAGGGTGTTAAAACCAAAGAAAGCACATTTTGTTTGATTGCATGCAACCTAATGAACCCCTCCACCCCCCAACCACCCACCTTTCAAAAATCTAACACACCTCAGTGTAAACAAGAGAAACACTTTTAGAACAATTAGTTCCCTTTATGAATTTAGATAAAGCAATAAGAAGACGTAATTTGTCTGAATCGTGTATTGTGTATTTGCGCAACACATTTCGAACAATCTGATCACACGGACTTGTCATAGGAATGTGCATATATGAAATTAATAAAGAGTTAAGAGGTGAGAAAATAGACCACTTAGGTCAAGTTAAAAGGACATACTGAAGGTCAAAATAACAATGAAGACCACTAAACCAAATAACAGAGGTAATAGTACATCTGCTATGGTATCAAAACAAAATTTACCAAGGAAGGTTTAATATGATGACGAATTGTTTTTGAACGCGTAAAGGTGGCTTAAACTTTCTAGTTTCTAGGGCTTCCACAAACTTTAGGATACGCCCCAAACACGCTTTATAGATAGGTTTAAAAGATCTGTTAAAGTCAATTTTATGTCCTGTCTCTATAATACTTTTCGCAATAGAAGAGCTAGGTCTCCTGTTCTCACCGTTAATAGGTTCTGAAGATTCCATTTGTTTCTGGAGCCATTTAGGAATATGCTCTGAAGCCCTTACTTGCAGAGATCGATGAGTCCTCCCTATGTATGTGTGTCCACACGTACATCCAAATTGGTAAATACAGTGGGATGTGACGTCATTTTTCGCATGTTTGAAGGGCTTAGATAGATATATTGACTTTAAATTCTCTATTATTATGATATTGGCTGCATAAAAAGTCTTTTTTTTGACAGCAGCGTTCAGTCTTTGTCTAGTTATCAAGCTTTTGATAAAGTTGAACCACTGATTTAATCAATTTTAAATACATGATCTACTCATATATTGACCTGTTTGACCTTAAAATGTAATAAATAGGTCACTTCAAGGTAAGTTGCTTAGGTTACAGTGTGAATGAATGACCTTTGTTACTGATGTAATGTATAACAAGTGAATACATAACTCATATACGAATAGGCTGATATCAGTAGAAGTGTACATGAACTACTGGAAACAATTATTTTTTATTTTTTTTTATTTTTTATTACAGCTTGACGCCACACCGTATTTTCAGTACAAGTATGGAATTTTCAGCATGTGATATCGGTAGCCCAATTTTGCAGGCCGACCATAGATACCGGGTGTGCGTCGGCAGGGGATCGAACCCCGGACCATGTGAATGGTCGGCGAGAGTCCTAACCACTGTGCCACCGACGCTCAAATAAAGGGAGGACCGTGAGGCTCCCACTGACAAAAACTACACACCTGAGCGCACCCGATTAGGGTCCGTCGCGAGTTTCAACCCACCGAGGTGCAATGGTGAGCCTCCACCCGGGGTCAGAGCATTCTTGATCACCCTGAACCCGGCGCTCGAGGTCTTCATTCACACATATTATAGGTAGGATATGGAAATATTGAAACTATAATAAACAAAAGAAAAAAATGTGCGTCGGTGTCATAGCGGTTAGGACGCTCGCCGACCATGCACATGGTCCGGGGTTCGAATCCCGGCCGACGCACTCCTTTACCTCGCTAAGCCAGAAATAAAAGCTGGTAAAGAGGAAAGGTTGGGCATGAGGCTAGCAACCCCATCCTGTAAAAACAAACACCGCTACAGAAACTTCAAGCTTCTAGCTTGAAGCCCTATGTTCCACTGGAAACGTGAAGGAATAAAAAAATAATAATAAACAAAATGACTTAGTTTTCAAAGGGCACAGATAAAGGTAAGAGAGAAAACAATGCGAAGGAACTAAAATGAACGAAAATGTATCAGGAGAATGATAAAATATTTAAAAGATCTACAAGTTCATCACATTAAGAGTGAATGCGTCTCTGCTAGTGAGAACAAATTTAAGCTCTGTCATCAATACTCCGAGTCATTTATTCTTAGTGTCTAGATGACTCTAACCAGACAGCCAACATCTCCCTATATGGCTGAAACTGAAAAGTCAAAAATTTCAGGAATTAATGTCATGTTTTAATAAGACCCCCCCCCTCCTCAACTCTTTTCCATCCTAATTCCTGTCAGTAAAATCACCATAAATATTTCCACCGTGAATATCTTGTGAATTAGATACACCATATTCAACAGATACTGTCTGTCTGTCTGTCTGATTCAACATAGAACTTGGCACCGAAGTGCAGCAGTTCGAGTTGCCACGTTCCAAATAGCACACAAAGGTAGACAAGAAAATGAGTGAAGAGAATCAATAGAGTTTTGACAAGTATAAGAGTGAAACAGAATGAGTAATGGTAGAAAGGAATATGAAAGATTACAGAGACTGAATACATCTGCGCCATTGACAACGATTTTGAGCCATGTCACCTATTGTCTCCAGCCATTGATTCTTAGAGTGTGAAGCAAATGAGCATGGGAAGTTGCATCAACCCCAAAAGACTGGGTGCACAGATACAAAAAGGCTCGTGTGCGACCTGCCAACTTGCGTCATTTCCAGCGTAGACATGATACCCGGTATCAATCGAAAGACACGTGTGCTGTGCACCGGTTCGCTGCATCCTTCTTTACGACTGTAAACATACCAATTGAAAGTGAAAGATGTGTGGGATACTACTAGCTTTCTCTGACCACAGATGTTTGCGTTCTCTCCCCGCCCCCCCCCCCCCCGCGTTAAGTGGTACAATATGCTGAGTAAAGCTGAAGTAAGGCATAGAGTATTAGGTAGGGAGGGTGAGTCAATCAATCAGGTTTTAAAAAATTACATCAATTGAGATGGTTAGGACACATATGGCACACTCTGAGCCATAGCATTCCTTGACAAGCAATATTAGTAATAAACCAGATTGGGAAAGAGTTATGGGTAGTCAAACGAAAACCTTGAATTAGATCATGAAGTCCTTGACAGTTTCGTTTGAGCCAGCAACATAGAAAGGTGTAAACTACCTGGTTGGAGGGCCGTCGAAACACTAAGAACTGATAACTGGAGACTATTGGTGATACTGATCAAAGCTGTTCTCAGTGGAGCAGATACATTCACCCTCTGTAATTCCCTAGACCGTCCGTCACCTTTTCTCCACGTTACTATTCTTTCTGTGCAAAGTTCTGCTTTGAAACTCCTCAGTCAGTCAGATAAAGAGTCGAGGATTCGCAACAAGTTGAAACACTAGAGGAGTACCACAGATTTGTTTCTTCACTGGTTGTATTACCTATGGTATACCATCTTCTAAAACCGAAAGAATGACACAGGTCAGGTTACCAGTTAGTATTATCAGCTCTCTAACAGTAAGTGAAGCGAATAGCCCGTTAACGAATAAGTCAGTTCTAACTTACTCACTTACAGCTAACTAATGATTAGGACTGTTAAGAACAAAAGAAGTCATTAACTAGCAAACTTCCTCGAAATGCTTAAGCCGAAAATGAATGCATACGTTAAGCAGTATTCTTCAACCTGTAACACTAAATTTAATACCATAGAGCGAGCACCTTTAGATTTTATCTGCCACACATATCGTTAGAATATCCATTAATACAGTTATTTATCATACATTTATTCCCCCTTAATGAACTTGAATAGAGCGAGAAGAACAGTTTTTCCGGAATGAAATGGTACCACCATCGGTTATTTCGTTGGCTCCTTATCAGCTGCTTGCTTACAGTCCAAAGTCATTATTAAGTAGTATATCTACAGAAACAATTTTAACATACTTGCACAGAGTTCATTTTTAAACAAAAAACAATCAATCAATATATGCATTCAGTAATTATATATACATAATAATAAGCACTTAATCCCAAACAATAATGATCATACACAATGGAAATTTTCGGCATTACGTATCAGATGAAGGAGAGGTGAAAATATCGAGTTACTAGGTTGGCGAAGAAAGACTGATAACTACCTTTTTTTTCTGAACGCATAAATCAGGCTTCATGCGCTTGATGGAGATGGCTTTAGCGAACATGGGAATAATTGAATTCTTTAGTCTATTGATAATTTTGAACGATCATCTTGCGACGTCCACTTCCTGATCCGTGTCAAAGAGATGCCTGGCGACGGCACTATCTTCAAAGCATTTGTTTCCTTTAGACATAAGCTTTTTCGTACAAGTTCAGAAAATCCTAGATATGCTCTTTCATTACTGTTCGGAATAGTGTTCAATATTATATTTATATTACTGTATGCATATATTGATCGATTGATTGATTTTTCAAAAGAATAGACACGGAACAAAGAGTACTCTTTACGATAAATCTTCATCATTAGGTTCTACAATTATATATACATTATAATGAATGAATGAATTAGTCTTATGAACGACATTAATGTTTAAATAACATCAAATCAATAATATCGATAAATTACAGCTGAACAGCATC
>OX235272.1:45099729-45184041 GCA_944472155.2 Trichobilharzia szidati | reverse complement strand
AGGTAACTTTCCTTATTTCCAGACTTTCTGAGGTCATGGGGTGAGAACATCTACCGTAATCTCTGGGGCCGTCTTCAGTGCTTCGGGAGGAACGCCATCTGGTCCTGCTGCCTTCCTGACTGAACTTCAGTAGCTTGATCGCATTCACGATTTCTTCTTATTGTTTTCAGTAAATTGAATGTGAGATGTGACAGATATTCGTCTCATTTTCTAGTCAACTTAACTGCAACTCACTTAAATTTTACTACTGGAAAGTGATGATATTATTGGTTTGCAAATAATAAAGAATTATAGTCTTTAAAACACGAAAGTGCTCAAAAGACAAAAAGAAAGTACTACAAAAGACATAATGCGTATTGTAGATCTTAGCTGTATTTTGAGATATCTGTCAACTGTTCACTGGTAGTACTTCAGTGCACCAGATTGCAGAATACCACATACTCAACTTCCAACTTTAACTGTGGTCTACATTTTCATCTCGTGCAAACAGATAAATCCTATGTTTGAAGGTGTAGACTTTTGATGTCAGATAATCGCCGACAGCATTGGCTGGTGGACGCACTATAACACAAGCTGGTAGAAGTTAGAATTATTGGGTCATTTGGTCAGGTCTAAGTGGCTAGTAACTCTGTGAGCTAACCCTGTATCCTCTATATCCTGGATTATATTCCTTTGCACTGTGCTGATGAGGAGTCTCGAACAAGGGCGAAACAGCTGTCCAGTACTCTCTGTTTTACAATTGTTCTCTAAATGATGTCAGTTGGCGATCGAAATTGGAGTGAGATACCTGTTGTGCTTAACATTTATTTAGTTTAAATTATTCTGATTAAATTTTACTGATTAAAAATATATTTTTTCAAAAGAATGTTTCCTGAAGAAAGAATATTCTTTTCGATAACGTCTTCTTCATCAGGTTCTACAGTTATATATACATTATAGTAGTGAATGAATGAATTAGTGTTGTGAACAACATTAATGTTGTTTAAATAACATCGAATCGATAATAATAATAATATCAATGAATTACATTTCGATAGTATCAACATAACAAAACACTGAATATCAGCAGACGAATTAGGAAAAATAGTAATACAAATTTATGAATTTATAGTGTCCACTGAATGCCGGCCAGGATAGTAGTAATGGCTGGACTTGCTTCTTCTGCACACAGAACACCCATTGTTTCAGGCGAATCGCGATAACCTCTACTGCTTGCAGTATACGGTACCTAGATGATTTTGGCAATTTATTTGATACCTGATAGATGATGGATAAGGATTCTTCAATGTTGGCTTTGTAGCCGGTGAGAGACAAGGTAGTCTAATATCGAAATGTTGATGGATTTTACTACACCTTTATTTAGCCACATTGATAGATATTCTCGAGTGAGCACGAAAAACCAATCCTACTATTGTGTATACATGACCGCAAAACCTGATGATGAAGTTATCAAAAAGAATATTTTTTTGTTCAGTAAACACTGTCTTTAAAAACAAATTTTAGTGGGCATTTTTAACCAGTAGATTAGGAACAATCAAAAATCAAACTGTTTAGTGATAAAAATATTTCGCGAGTTAATGGAGGTTAGAATTCATCGATCAACTGGTTCCATCTCATTGTCTGAATGGTATACAAGCCTTGTAACCTAAAGGTTTTAGGTTCGAACCTAGCAGGGTTATGAATATGTACTGCGTTCTTTAACTGAAGTCAATTCGTCACCAAAACTGAAGTGAGATACCCTTTGCTCTTTACATTTGGTAAAGCTAAATTGTTCATACTGATTGAAAACAACAAAAAATCAAGTCAATGCGATAAATGAAACAGATGTAGGGGTATATTGTGAGAAGATAGATGACATCACTGATAATAAGACCGAACTAAAAAAATTGAAATTCTGTAGCACTGGGAGGTGTCAAGAATGATAGTAATAAATTATGTTGAGTAAAGTCAAGTGAAAAATGCCTAAAAGAAAGAGGCACTCAGACAGAAAAAGGCAAAAATTTAATCCAGCCTCGACCATGATAGGAACAGCTCCTGAACATTTTCTTTCGGAATACACTTGTTCTAGTTTAGTCTGTCTTATTTCCGTAGCTTCAATCAACCGACGACGATGGTTGGAGTTGCTTTAAATCATGAATCGGTAGAAGTTAGAATTCATGGGCTAGCCGTTGAATTGGGTCTCAGTGGCTGAATGTTATACGAGCTCGTCTTGTAACCGGAAGGTCCTGGGTTCGAACTCTGGCGGTGGGTGTGTACTGCCAATGATTCCCAAACTAGGATGAAACAGCTGTCCAGTACTCCATGGTTGGTTTTCGATGGTTCTCTAACTGATATCAATCCGTGATCAATTCGTAAAAAGAAAACGAATCTTTACAAATTAACTGTAGAAAATATATGGAAGACATAAGCGAACTGTGCATGATAATGACTTCAGAATGTGGTAAGTAACTGCAAAGGCGATGTCGTCCTCTGTTCGATGTCCCGTGTCAACCAACTGTGATAGAATAGGTCTTTTTATGCATTTAGAAACACCAGTATATAGAGTATCAACGCACGCAGACTAAATACTCAACCATATTAGTAATAACCCGATTACTCACAAAAGAAACTGTGTGCAGACATTGTTTAGAAGAGATCAAATTCATTGCAGAACTCCTGTGTTGAAGAAAATGGAGGAAAAATACCTACTAACCATCTTCAACATAATGGATATCCTCAAAATTTCAACAAAAAGTGAGCATAAGGTTGACATTAATACAGCATTTAAAATTATTCATCGAATTCCTACTAATCTTAAATTTTCTGTACGGTTTCGTCTTCTACGTGCCTCAGGAGCAATAGGAATCCACCTGAAGAAACGAAACCTGTGTGTTCAGAAGAAATTTGTACAGCCACTTTCCTTAACTTGGCCATCGCTACATGAATGTATTAACCAGACTACTTCGCTCTCTCCCCCTAAACCTGTAAATATTATAACTGTCAAAATTATTTTATTATTTTCCTGACTACTTCATCTTTAATTACAAGTTATCATTGTCTAAATCGTTTTATTTTACTTTGACAGTCTGTTACGTAATCGACTTGAGCACATATTGATTCCTCAATTACTCTTCATTTTTTCGAAAATTATGCACTAAGCAGTCCACGCTTTGTGAGTCGGTGGTATAGTGGTTAGGATGCTCCCCGACCATGCATATGGTCCGAGGTTTGATCGCCGGCTGGCGCACTCCTTTACCTCACTAAGCCAGAAATAAAGCTGGTGAAGAGGAAAGGTTGGGTATGAGGCTAGCAATCCCATCCTGTAAAAATAAACACTGCTACAGAAACTTCAAGCCATTAGCTTGAAGCCCTATGTTCTACTGGGAACGTGAAGGAATAAAAACAAATCCACGCTTTGTAAACATTTCAACCTTTTAATTGTGTGTATTGAGTTTCTTCGTTAACTATCATCCCATTCACATGTGGATACTGACCAATTTTTGTTAACAAACGTATCTTCACGTGACTGGTAAATTGTTGTGTATTGTAATAAAAATGCTATAAATGTATTATAGTAGAGCCAGAGAGAGATGAGGATCTAATTGAAAAATAAATATTTCTTCACTCAATCCTTCTGTTTTCATCAAAAACTGTTGAAACTCAGCTGAAAACAGCAACAACAAACCAACATCAAGGAACACAACAGAATTCATCCTACAATATATAAGAAAAATACCTCTGAAATAACAGCTAAAATATTCAGACTGTTTGAAATAGATGCAGAACACAAGCCAGCCAGCACAATCACTTCAGTCATTGATATCGTGCAAACCGAAAGATCCAACAGAAAAAAAGAGATAAAATTAATAGTATTTACAAAATAAATTGTATGAACTGTAACAGACATCAAGTCAAAGTGGACGTCTCCTTCGAATCAGAATCCAAGAACACAAATTAGCTGTGAAAAGACATGATATATATGCCTGTTTCATACCAATGCATATAGATAATTATGGACATCAGTTTGATTGGCATAATGTCGAAATTTTAGACAGAGGAAAAACCGAAAGTGCAGTCAGGGAATTCCTAGAAGCCTGGTACTCAAGTGAATCAGCCAGTAATTAACAAACACATTATTATTATTATAGATCTAATTTACCAGCTAATAAAAAGTAAATCACTCCATGACAAGAAAGTTCGAATTCCAAATCATTGAAAAACAATAAGATCACTAGAGATGTAGATTAGCAACCAGTCACGACACTGGTTACCAGAAGGAGAAACAATTACTTCATTCATCGAAAAGTCAAAAAAGTCCATTTTATACTAAAACCTGTGCTGAAGATGTTGTTTAAAAAGGGGGAAACGAAAGCTATACAACTAAATCAGCTAGCAGCCCAAGCAGCTTATAGAGCACAACTAACTCAGGATCTGGACCTCGCCGATGATATGTGTCTGATTTCCCACAAACTGGAAGATATGCAAGCGAAAAGCAACAAATTGGCGATAGAAGAAGCATCAAAGATAGGACTTCAGGTGAACATAGAGAAAGCAGAGGTAGTGAAGATTCCTGGACAAGAACAACAACAACAGACAACGATCAGCATAAATGGGAGGAACCTGAAAGAAACAACCTCTTTCACCTACCTGGGAAGCATCGTTTCAACTACAGGCGGAACTGACGAGGATATCAAAGCAAGAATCGGAAAAGCTTGACAAGCTTTCACTGCTCTCAAGTCTGTGTGGAGGTCAACATCACTCAGCATCAAAAATAAGATCTGGATTTCCAACTCCAATGTAAAGTCAGTGCTACTACACGCATCAGAGACTTGGCGCGTCATAAAGAGCATCTCAAACAAACTACAGATCCCCATCAACAAATGTCTTGGCTCAGTACTCAAGATCAGACGGCCAGAAAAGATCAGCAACAGGTATCCCTGGCAATGAGCGAACCAACCAGGAACCGATTGTGAAACAAATAGGCAGGAAGAAATGGAGATGGATTGGCTGTCCATACTCTGAGGAAACAAACCATCAAGTGACAATACTAGACAAGCCACCGCTCGAGTGGAACCCGAAAGGGAAGCGGCGAGTTGGTCATCAGTGCAAGGGTGACTTGGAGAAAGTCATGTGAAGAGGAGATGAAAACGTGTGGGCAGACTTTAGCAGAAAACCGAACGCAATGGAGACGCACGGCTGAAGCCCTATGTTCCTCTAGGAATTGAAGGAAACATTAATAAATAAACTCAGTATTATTTCCCCCCTTATTTGCATCAAGTCGTTTAATAAACACATGCAATGAGCAGTTTTAACAAGTCAAATAGTAGCACCAGAACATGTTCTATATACTAAATAAATAAGATAATTAATTTCTTTTCTTGTTATTAAATTATTTGAAGTTTATTTTAAGGTTAAAGTAAACCTATTTTTTTGCTTTTTAATAAAACAAATTTAAAAACAGAATGATCGTAATCTTTAAGTTAATAAAATAAATTCACTTT
Organism: Trichobilharzia szidati; assembly: GCA_944472155.2. Lineage (NCBI taxonomy): Eukaryota > Metazoa > Platyhelminthes > Trematoda > Strigeidida > Schistosomatidae > Trichobilharzia > Trichobilharzia szidati. The sequence goes on along the minus strand of OX235272.1, from coordinate 45,178,561 downwards.
ATGTGCATTTCCAATTGAAGTGATGACCTCCATATTCACATAATTTTTGTTTTAATTTAGTCATTAAGATAGTAAGTAGTACATTATTTCTATGTAGTCTACATATAAGACACATGCATGCTTTTTTTACTCTGGTTCGATAAGATTATTGGCTAAACATTGAAAATGTTTGCTTTGAACTTCATTAGGGTGCCTTTAAAAATACATTTTCATAAGATTTTGAACTGTTTAAAAATCAATATTGATTATTAATATTATTAGTGCATTATAAGTGAGATTTTGTTCACTATGTTATCAACTTTATTTGGTAACTTATGACTCTTAAATATAAACGCGAAATGATGTTTTGAAGTTTAGATTTTGATGTGGTTGTGTTCTATGAGCTGGATAGTTTATTTGCGAAGCTTTCATCGCCCCTACTAGGAAACATCTTCAGCGCATACTTCAATTCGAATTGAAGTGAGCTTTTAGAACTCTTCTCAAGTTTATTGGTCATCTTTCCTGGTGACCTTGAACGTGATTAGTTGTTGTTGTGTGTTTTCGCACACTCTAGTCTACTTGTATTGGTACTGATTAATTCCTTGACTTAAACTTAACCTCTTGTGTATGTGAGGGATTTTTTTCTTAACGATTGGTAAATTTTGTCTATATCGAAGCATCTAATGATTGACGATTCATTGGGATACCAGGCGGGCTTCTAAATATTCTCTAGCATTCTTGTTGTTTCCTCTCTCTAATATTTGAACGTTGGTTGTCGCAGTCGAAATGATGTCCGTGGTTGTCTGTATGCAATGAGGTGATATGAGTGACTGAGTGTATGTCATATCTTTCAACAACTAGGTTATGATGATGGATTCGAAGACGATAGGGACGTCCACTTCGGACAATGTCATGTTTTTCTCAGTTGTTACAATTTATTTTGTAGATGATGTTGGTTATATCTTTTTTTCGTTGTTGAGTCTTTTGGTTGACACAGAGCTGAGTGAAATGATTTTGTTGGTTTGTGTTTGACGTCAATTCTTAAAGGTTTGAAGTGTCTTGCAGTGATTTCTGTGATGTCCTTTATCTATGGCTAGGCGAGTTTCCTTGTGCTTTCTTTGGTTGAGGTATTTGATTTGGTAGTTTGGCTTAGGGGTTTATGTCTTTTGATGAAATCTCGTTGATATCCATTCTTTCGGAAGACGTCAATGAGATATCCTTCATCAGATGTCGTTAAAGTGGGAGTGTTGCAATGAGTCCTGGCCCTCTTGAATAGTGTATGTGTGCAATTCCGTTTGTGTGTTATTGGATCGTTGCTGTTGTAATTCAGTATTTGGTATGTGCGAGTTGATTTTCTACGAACTTGAGTTTCTAATTTCCCTGTGGTTGTTCGCCTGACTAAGATGTCGAAAAGTGGGATTTCCCTCTCGGATTCCTCTTCTCTTGTGAATTTGATGTAGTTGAAATGTTGTTTATTAAGTTGTGAGTTTGATCCAACTCATTTATGTAACGTGTCAAAATTTTGGGTTTGATCTTCCATAGGATTATATTTCTGAGCCTTTGCATCACTCCTTCTGATTTGCCGATCCCATGAGTGCTCCTTTAACTTGTTCATTTATTTGACCGTTGAGTTAGAAGTACGTTGTTAGGCATACGTTTATGCACACACACAGTTTCAAAGTTCAAGTCAAGGAAACTATCGGTTCCAATACAAGTAGCCTAGAAGGTTTGAAAACACATAAAAACAATCAATCACATTCAAGGTCACACAACAGGAGACATGACTAATAAACTCGTGAAGAGATCTAAAAGCTCACTTCAACGAATTGAAGTATTCGCTGAAGATGTTGCGTAGTAAAGCAATGAAAGCTTCTCAAATAAACTGTCCAGATCATAGAGCACAACTACATCAAAATCATTCACCTGAGCTACAAATGTTCTCCATCATGTCTATTACAGATTTTGTCAAATAAAAGCTGCGACTAATCTAGGACTTCAGTGGCATATCTTCGTTACACTCTACTCTCTGGAATTACTCTCATCTGCCTCTATGACTTTTCAGAATCTATCACTTTTTCCATGTCAGACTCTGGCGCTCAATCCATCGTTTTCAATTCAGGAACCCTCCAGGATCTGGCATGTGAGGTCGGTATATTTAAACCTTTACTTCTTGAAAGAACCACACAGATAAGTTATATTTAGACAGAAATGTGAAAAGTAAACCAACTGTGTTACATGAGGTACGTTTATGTTCCTTAACTTTTCGAGGGAAATGAATCTCGTCCATCTTTTGATCCAGGTTTCAACAATTTTTGTCCTCATAGTTTGTAAACTCGATGACCAAGAAAACTAGTTTAACTTTTGCTTGTATCCAAGTAGAGTTTAAATACGTTATTATTCTCTTGGATTCGAAATAGGAAAAATGGCTTCATTATTTTCTTTTCATTTGTCTCTATCTAGCTCCACATTTGCCTATAGGTTTTCGTCTACCCCTCCCATGAACTCTTCCATGTCACCTTCGGAAGCAAAACTCATCGTTTCCCATTTGGGTGCCAGTCGAGTGTATGGCTGGCGCTTGATTTCACCCAATGATTGCTTCACTGTGTGCCCCATTTATCAGCATTTTCTTTGAAATATATTGTTAAGCGATGGATTCTTGGTTAGTTTGTTCCTAGAGTCCCTTGATGCTTACCCTTCCTGGCCAGCTGATCTTTGGTATGCAGCAAAGAGAGCTGTTGATAAATAACTAAAGTATCCTGCTGGAAATGCCTTTCGAGATGCACCCAGTCTGTGAACAATATAGACGTACACATTTTAAGTTGGTGTTGTAAATCAATATCTTGTTTTTTACACTGAGTGTAGCATATTTCCACAGTGACTAAAAATTCATAAAAGTCTCTCTTGACTTTCCGATCCTGTGCATCTTTGACAATGTAATCCGTGCCGCCCGTAGTTAAAATAATGCTGCTTAGGTAGGTGAAAGAAGTGACCTCTACTAAGTTTCTCGCGGCGATAGTGATACGTGTTTGTTGCTGTTGTCGTGAGTTAGGTATCTTTATCACCACTATCTTCTTTACACTCATTTGAAGTTCTTCCAGTCCTCCCCGCTTCTTCTGTCAATTTTTTGGTTTTCACCTATGGATCATCCTCGAAGTCCAGATCTTCTAGAGTCTTTTTACCCGTCCAGTGTATTCCAGTCTTTCCGTTCACCACAGTTTGCTACAAGATTCACTTCAGTGACAGACTTGAAGTCCATATAGAAGTCAGGGCTGAACTTTCTGTCTGGAAAAACCCATAAAACTTCAACAATTATTATTATTGTTCCTTTGGGTTCCTAGTGAAACATAGGGCTTCAACTGCACGCCTCCACTTGCTTCTGTCTTCTGCTGTACTTTTCACCATCCATGTTAGCCCATACTGTTTCAACTCCTCTTCACACGATCTCCTCCATATCACCCTTGGACGTCCCACTCGTCGCTTCCCTTTCGGGTTCCACCCGAGCTATGGCCTGACGCGTGATGTCACCCAGCGGCCTCCTCAGCGAGTGTCCAATCCATCTCCACTTTCTCCTGCATATTTGTTAGGCGATTGGTTCCTGTTTTGTTTGTTCCCATAGCTTCTTGTTTGTGATTCTTTCCGGCCATCTGATCTTCAGTATAGAGCGAAGACAGCTGTTGATAAAGGTCTGCAACAGGCTGTTGAAAATATTCTTTGTGACCCACCAAGTTTCTGATCCATCCGTATAGAAGAACTGACTGACTTGACATTTGTATTGAAAATCCGAATTTTGTTGTTGATGCTGAGTGACGAAGATTTCCAGATTGGTTTCAGGTTGATGAATGTGTTTCTCGCCTTCCCGATTCTCGATTTGACATCCTTGTCCGTTCCTCCTGTAGTTGAGACAATGCTCCCTTGATAAGTGAGTGAAGTAACCTCTTTCAAATCCCCCTTGCATTGATGGTGATTGGCGCTGGATGTTGCTGCTGTTGTTGTTGTTGTTGGTTGGTTATTTTGATAACCTCCGTCTTGTCTATGTTCAAGATGTCAGATACCAGTATATTCTGCTGTTTCTTTTGTATTCACAAAATACTTTATCTCTCTCTCCGATAGCTTAACCACTGGGCACATCACTATGTTCTAAATATAATCTTCTAAATGTTTTATCTGGTATTATGACATAAACTATGCCTTAACAAATGAAAAATGACTTCAAACTGCAAGAATGTAGATACTATGAAAAGCATTAGTTTCCTGTAAAATAACATAACTAACTGTATGAAATAAATTCACAAACCATCAAGCCTTATCTATGGATACATGTTTCTGAAAAATTGGTTTAAAAATACGGACTTCTGATATATATATATGTTATTCTCTTGGGTTCCGAGTTGAACATAGGGCTTCGACAACACATCTCCACTTTCTTCTATTTCCTGCTGTTCTCTTCATCTGGGTCCACGATTGCCCATAATCTCTCGTCTCTTGCTCCTACTCGCACGATTTCCTCCATGTCACCCTTGTACAGACGACCCACTCATCGGATCCATTGGTATTTCACTAGACTAATGGCCTGCATTGCGTGTGATGCCACTCGACAGCCTCCTCAATGCTTGTCTGATCCATCTCTATTTTCTCCTATATAAATCCGTTGAGCAATTGGCTCATGAATTTGTACTATTACCTTTCCGAATTCTTCTGACTTTCAGTTTATTTTATGTTGATGCTGTTCAGCTGTAATCTATCAATATTATTGATTTGATGTTATTTAAACATTAATGCCGTTCATAAGACTAATTCATTCCTTCATTCATTATAATGTATGTATGATTGTAGAACCTGATGATGAATTTATCGAAAAGAATACTCTTTGTTCCGTGTCTATTCTTTCGAAAATTTTAACGGGCACTTTTAATCAGTTTCCATTGGCTCTTCGTTGGTTTGTTGACAGCCAGAGTTTCTTGTTGGTAATCTTTCTACCCGGCTGGCTGGCTGGCCATTTAATCTTCAATATGGAGTCAACGAAGGCAGCTGTTGACAAAAGTCTGTAACCTGTTGGAAGTCCTTTCCGCGACACACGCGCATTGCAAGTTTATGACTCATATAGAAGAAGTGACTGATTGACTTCACATTTGTCCTGAGAATCCAAATCTTATTGTTTATGCTGACTGAGTGCAGTGCAGTGGAGTGCAGGAGATTTGCAAACTGTTTTCAGGGTGATGAAGGCATATCTAGCCTTTCCGATTCTGACTGGCTTGCTTTTCACATCTTCATCCATCATGTCACCTGTGGCTCAAGACGTGCTTCCTGGCCAGATAAATGAAGGAAGTCACCTCTGTCAAATCTCTCCTGTTGATGGTGATTGTTGGCGGTTGCTGTTGCTGCTGCTGTTCCTGTCTGTTGGTTATCTTCATCACCTCCGTCTTCTCTTTGTTCACCTGCAGTCCTGTATTCACAGCCAGCCTCTTCAGCTCGTTTGTTAGTTTTTACCTGTAAGTCTCCGAATTTTTGTGACACTGAACATAAATCATCTGCGAAATCCAGATCTTCTAATTTATATATGTATATATACATTTATATAAGTGAATAATATAAACCATAAATGTACATATATATATTTATGCATAACAGGATAATATCCACTTTAATCGCTTCGTCTTTGGCAATGAACAACAATTAAATGAGGCGATTTGTTGACAAAATCCTGTAAAAGTTAGACAGCATCGCCTAGATTCATGTGTCAATCAAAAGCTTATTTTCAATCACTTTGTTTTCGCCTGCATTTTTGCATATCATATTTATTTGTTTATTTGATAATGTTTCTGTTTGAAAACAACCACATGACCAGTGGATCTCTAATTTCAAAATTATTAGCATGTTATTTCTATTAGTAAGGGTATTTGATTGACAATGTTTCTTTAAATTGAACAAAATATGCCACGAAGTGACATAAATAAACAAGAAAGTTTGATAGTGTTCATTAAAGCTAGTAATTTGAATCACCTGCTGATTTGCTACATCAGAGTGAAACCTTCAATCTCTGTTGATGTGTTGGGTGGATGCTGAGACGACCTCTTTAGGTTACCATGACGTTATTTGATTGATTGTAGCTAGCAGTAATATTCAGCTAACACATTTTGTCCTATCTGGGACTCATCGATAAAGATATATATCCTCATTCTCAGTGACTGTTGGTGTCTACGTTGAGATTGGAAGCCCCTACCCTCCACCAAACTATTTTCTAGACGTAATTGATATCTTTCACATTTTTGCTGCACACGGAAATGTTCTATATAATAATCAAGATCAGGTGTCTTCCTATTCTTTTTCACCATACTTAAGGACGAATCTTAAGAAACTAATTATTTCGTATTCAATTTTTTTTAAATAATCTTCTTTTTAAATTGAATTTAAAATTTTTCCGTCGATTGATTGAACGGAAGTGCTCGGTCTCAGGTTGACATGTCGGCTTCTTAAGCAGATGCTACGACAATCTCTGGGCATGTAATTTGAATTTAATTGGTGGATGGTGACTAGCAGTGGAATCCAGGAAGCGTATTTCGTCCTATTTATGACTCGTCAGCCAGTGGATGTACCTGCATTCCGCAGTGAATGATGATGTTCCCACCGAGACTCGAACCCAGTGTCCATAGTTTCAAACGACAAAGCGTTATCCACTAGACCACTTGGGCCACGAGAGCCACCCCTTGTGCAACGGGTCTTTTTAAGTATTTAATTGAGCACTTTGGTCCAGTCAATAGACGGGAAAATCTAAAATTCAATTCAGTAATTAATATGATCCGTTGAACAAGAGGTGGCCCTCATGGCCTAAGTGGTCTAGTGGATAACGCTTTGGCGTTTGAAACTATGGACACTGGTTCGAGTCTTAGTGGGAACATCATCACTCACCGTAGAATGCAGATATATCCAGGTGACGAGTCCTAAATAGGACGAAATGAGCTTCCTGGATTCCACTGCTAGTCATCATCCACCAATTAATCTCCTTTTGTTTATGTTTTAAATTATTTATGTTTTTATCATTTTCATTGTCTCTCTGTATTTATAATTATTATATTATTATTATTGTTTCCTTTAATTCCTAGAGGAACATAGGGCTTCAGCCGTGCGTCTCCATTGCGTTCGGTTCCCTGCTAGATTTTTCACCTGGCTCCAAGTCTGCCAACACGCTTTCATCTCCTCTTCACATAACCTCCACCAAGTCACCCTTGGACGACCAACTCGCCTCTCCCATTTCGGGTTCCACTGTATTTATAAATAAGTCTGTAATTTCTTGTTCATTCTGTTTATCTGGATAGCCGTTTTGATACATTTTGGATTTGCAGACTGCAGCCTATAAAGACTCGAGTTTCAGATAAATTGTCAGAAAGAGAAATGAAATAATATAAGACATAGTATTATATTACTTAATTTGTCATTAGTAAGGCATATGGTTCAACAATTTGCATATTTTCAGTTGTAACGACCAAAACTGATGTGCTGCTGTCTAAACGCTGGAAAACAATATTTGCGTGCTACTGTTTAGCTCATCAAAAATTTTCTTTAATGACGCACAGTCACAAAAAGCTGTGAAACGGATAGTTAAAAAAGAATCAGAAGGATCTGTCTTTTTCCATTTAGTTACACTCTGAATAAAAAAAATTTGAAAGGGTGGCTTTGATGAATACAAAAATCAGAATCGGTTACAGGATTTCATCATGAGCTGACATTAGTTAGAGAACCATTGGAAAACCTGGGAATACTGGACAGATGTTTTGTCCTAGTTTGAGACTCTTCATCAGTACGCACCCAGCGACAGGGTTCGAACCCAGGACCTTCTGGTAACAAGGAGAGCTCGTGGACCATTAAGCAACTGGGACTCGATGCGATGGCCAGCTCATGAATTCTAACTTCTGCCAATTCACAACATAGCGCAACCGTTAGCCAATGTCTTCGACGAGTATTTCTCCTCACACCCGACCTGCTGCACTCTGCTGGTCACAACTTCCCACTAGAACCCCAGGTAACTACCTAAATGAATAGAGTTTGTGGCCAGTGAGCATGTCATTGATATTCAAGTATTGGTTTGTAGGGATTTAATTGATTGGTTCCAAAATTTCATCATGAACTGACATTGGGAAGAGTCCAAAACTAGGACGAAACAGCTGTCCAGTACTCCCAGGTTTTCCTATGATTCTCTAACCACTGTAAGCTCATGATGAAATCCTTTGACCAATCAATCAAATGCCTACAAACCAATACTTGAATACAAAAATCATAAGTCTGTATTTGCTGTAATATCCAGAATCCAAGTACTTTGTTCTGAACGTAGGAAGTCAGTCGGTGCGCTCTTTTCTCTGACTTTTGCCTGACTTCTGTGGATCCTTCACAGTCACAATTCATATCCTAAAATTATCAAAAGACGTTTACATTCAACAGAATCTGTTGTATCAGTTAACACTACTGTCCGGTAGCAGTATAGTCAAAATAAATGCGTACTGTTCAACAAAATCAACTGACCAAACACAATTATAAATTTGAACAAAGCAAGAACAACAATTGTACCAGGATAATATGAGCTCATTTTTTATTATTTCGAGGATTCTTCTCAACTGGTTACAACCTGAACGATGAAAAATATGAATTACATTACATTAAAGATTTGAACATAATTTTCCACGATCACAAGGAGTAATTGGTAGGAAGTAAAAGTAGCATTAGTCCGGAATGATTTAACTAATTAAGAGTTACAAACACTGACTATTTATAGAATAATTCAAATGAACTGTGATCAATATTTGACAGTTTATAAATATTAATAGAATAATTAGGCAATTAGGCTTAGAAACAAAAACAAGCTGTTGTATATATATATATATTTTTCTTGTCACCAAGGCAGTGCAAGATTCACCACTGTCTCTTTCTGCGTACATAGATTTGGTTTCAGTCGTCTGATAGCAATTGCTTCAGCAAAGCGTAGCAAGTTAGGTTTCTTTTGCTTGTTGATTATTTTGAATGACTTCAATTTGTCTACATTATGACCAGTGTCTAATAGATGACGCGCAATTGCACTGTTTAATACTTGTGGACCTTTCAGTCTCAGGTTCTTTGGTATGTGTTCAGAAATGCGGACAATAACCCTTCTCTCTGTTCTTCCGATGTAGGTGCTTTGGCACGTACATGTAAATTGGTAGACACAGTTGGAGGTAACATGAGGTGGGTATTTGTCCACTTTTGATTGTCTCAAACAACTAGTTGTTTGATAAACACATACAAGCTTGGCGGCTGGATATGTTCTTTTCAGGGCAGCGTTCAGTCTGCATCTTATTCTACTGGCAATATCATCACCTTTGAATGCAAGCTGCAGAAAGATAGGCTTTTTCTCTACTGTGCTGATTTTCACTTTTTCAACATGACGTCTCCCATACTTGTCAATGAACTTTTGTGGGTAACCGTTGTCGCGTAGGCATTTCTCCACAATGGATAGCTCTTCCTCAATCTTTTCTTCTGAACACAGCTTCCTTACACGATCAAATAATGTTCTCACCAATCCTTTTTTGTAACTTATAGGGCAGAAACTTTTGAAGTTAAGATAAACCGCCCTCCAGGTCTCCTTTCTGTGTATATATCTTATGATTTTGCCGTCTATATCTCGTTGGATACCTAGGTCAAGAAAATGGAACTTCTCCTCTTTTTCATGCTCCATTGTAAACTTGATATTTGGATGGGCGCTGTTCAAGACTTTTAGTACTTGAGATGCATCATCAAAAGAATTACAAATAACGAAAGTGTCGTCGACATACCTGGTATAGAAATCGGTCTGACTGATTGCGGATTTCAGCCTTGTTTGTTCCAGACTACCCATAAAAATATCTGCCAGAATCGGACCCAGGGGGCTTCCCATGGCGACTCCGTCAATTTGGCGGTACAGAATGTTGTTAAACTGGAACTGTACGTCTTTGGTGCACATAAGTAAAAGTTGTTTGAGTTCGTTCTTGGGTAGAGGAAGAAGTTCGGCATGTTGACATATAATTTGTATTGTTTCTTCTAATGGGATTTTTGTAAACAGTGAAGACACGTCGAAGGACACCATAAATTTATTTGAGATGCTTACATTCTCTAATTGTTTAGCGAATTGGAAGGTGTCTTTCAGGCTATAGACTGCTAATTTACAACGGATCGGTTCTAACATTTCTGCTAGCCACCTAGCTACTTTGTGATACGGCGAATTAATCATAGATAATATTGGTCTCATAGGAATGTCAGGCTTATGCATCTTTGGTAAGCCGTACAGGTAAGGCAATCTGGATCCCTTAGGCTTCAGTTCGTTGTATATGTTGTTGTCAATCAACTTGTTCTTTAAAAGTTCTCCTAGCTTCTTTGTAATCCGTCTTTCTATCGATTCGGTTTGATCTTTCTTCGATGGATCAGTTCGAAATGTTGATGAGTCATTCAGAACTGATTCCACTTTTTTCACATAATTATCTTTATCCATTATCACAACACCTGATCCTTTGTCAGGTCGGAGAATAACAATAGACTCATTCTTCATTAAGTTTTTTAATGCTATTTGGTGATCTTTCGACAAAACTGCAGATTTTGGATTCGGCGATATGATATATTGATTAGCAATGTCGACAAGTCGAGATTTAAACCAACCTTGTTTTTCGTCATCCACTGGTTTTAATTCGGACAGTTGATGGTATAAACCTTCGAACTGGGTTTCGACATCAATTTTGCTGGTAAATTTCGTCGGAATGTGGAATCTGAATCCCAGTGAAAGTGCTTCTGTTTCTATCTGACTCAGTTTATAACTTGACAAGTTAAATACGAATTTATCAGGATTCTCCGGAATTCCTTCACACAGTGTTTCTTTAATCAGCGTCTTCGATAAAGTTTTCTCGGATTTTACGCTTGTTTTGTTCTGAACCTCTCGAATGAAATTGGTGAACTTGATTCTACAGACTAAGTTCATTTCGTTTAGGATATGGTCAAAGCCACCAGCTTCTTCCTTTAATCTAGAAACGAGTTGTTTGGTGTACTCGATTTGGGATTTCGCGACACGTCGGAGATTTTTTGGCGATGGTGGCAACTTGCAAAGCCTGACAGACTTGAAAAACTGGCGTGGAAAACAGCAGGTAGATAGACATTCTTCAAAGAACCTCAGACGAGTCAACTCTTTAGATATCCTGCACCGTATGGTCACCAGGCGATTCAGTGACTTAAAGGATTGAGAAGAGAGACGTTTCTTCAAAAACTTCATGCAATTCTTCCCATTAATAAACTTGAACAAAGCAAGAACAACAATTGTACCAGGATAATATGAGCTCATTTTTTATTATTTCGAGGATTCTTCTCAACTGGTTACAACCTGAACGATGAAAAATATGAATTACATTACATTAAAGATTTGAACATAATTTTCCACGATCACAAGGAGTAATTGGTAGGAAGTAAAAGTAGCATTAGTCCGGAATGATTTAACTAATTAAGAGTTACAAACACTGACTATTTATAGAATAATTCAAATGAACTGTGATCAATATTTGACAGTTTATAAATATTTATAGAATAATTAGGCAATTAGGCTTGGAAACAAAAACAAGCTGTTGTATATATATATATATTTTTCTTGTCACCAAGGCAGTGCAAGATTCACCACTGTCTCTTTCTGCGTACATAGATTTGGTTTCAGTCGTCTGATAGCAATTGCTTCAGCAAAGCGTAGCAAGTTAGGTTTCTTTTGCTTGTTGATTATTTTGAATGACTTCAATTTGTCTACATTATGACCAGTGTCTAATAGATGACGCGCAATTGCACTGTTTAATACTTGTGGACCTTTCAGTCTCAGGTTCTTTGGTATGTGTTCAGAAATGCGGACAATAACCCTTCTCTCTGTTCTTCCGATGTAGGTGCTTTGGCACGTACATGTAAATTGGTAGACACAGTTGGAGGTAACATGAGGTGGGTATTTGTCCACTTTTGATTGTCTCAAACAACTAGTTGTTTGATAAACACATACAAGCTTGGCGGCTGGATATGTTCTTTTCAGGGCAGCGTTCAGTCTGCATCTTATTCTACTGGCAATATCATCACCTTTGAATGCAAGCTGCAGAAAGATAGGCTTTTTCTCTACTGTGCTGATTTTCACTTTTTCAACATGACGTCTCCCATACTTGTCAATGAACTTTTGTGGGTAACCGTTGTCGCGTAGGCATTTCTCCACAATGGATAGCTCTTCCTCAATCTTTTCTTCTGAACACAGCTTCCTTACACGATCAAATAATGTTCTCACCAATCCTTTTTTGTAACTTATAGGGCAGAAACTTTTGAAGTTAAGATAAACCGCCCTCCAGGTCTCTTTTCTGTGTATATATCTTATGATTTTGCCGTCTATATCTCGTTGGATACCTAGGTCAAGAAAATGGAACTTCTCCTCTTTTTCATGCTCCATTGTAAACTTGATATTTGGATGGGCGCTGTTCAAGACTTCTAGTACTTGAGATGCATCATCAAAAGAATTACAAATAACGAAAGTGTCGTCGACATACCTGGTATAGAAATCGGTCTGACTGATTGCGGATTTCAGCCTTGTTTGTTCCAGACTACCCATAAAAATATCTGCCAGAATCGGACCCAGGGGGCTTCCCATGGCGACTCCGTCAATTTGGCGGTACAGAATGTTGTTAAACTGGAACTGTACGTCTTTGGTGCACATAAGTAAAAGTTGTTTGAGTTCGTTCTTGGGTAGAGGAAGAAGTTCGGCATGTTGACATATAATTTGTATTGTTTCTTCTAATGGGATTTTTGTGAACAGTGAAGACACGTCGAAGGACACCATAAATTTATTTGAGATGCTTACATTCTCTAATTGTTTAGCGAATTGGAAGGTGTCTTTCAGGCTATAGACTGCTAATTTACAACGGATCGGTTCTAACATTTCTGCTAGCCACCTAGCTACTTTGTGATACGGCGAATTAATCATAGATAATATTGGTCTCATAGGAATGTCAGGCTTATGCATCTTTGGTAAGCCATACAGGTAAGGCAATCTGGATCCCTTAGGTTTCAGTTCGTTGTATATGTTGTTGTCAATCAACTTGTTCTTTAAAAGTTCTCCTAGCTTCTTTGTAATCCGTCTTTCTATCGATTATAAATTATCTGGGATTCAGTGAAAATATTCCCAACATGGACGGATCAATATTCTGTCTGCCGGAATCATATGAAATACGCAAAATACATTTCCTGCAGATAGTTCAGAGTCAAGCAGTCACTCCACAGTGTAAACTTGAATTCATTCAAATGGAACTACATTAACTTCATACATTTATTTGCCCTTTATGAATTTTATTCAAGCAAGAACAACAGTTTGTGCAGTATTAGATAGATACATTACCGTCAGTAGTCTACCATCACACAACAGCAAAGCGAAGCATTCAAAATAGAAATTATTCAAAAACAAAGAAAATTATTACAGCTAAAATCAATACAAGATAAGCAAATTTCATGGAGCCGGTTCCCTTAATTATTTTAAAGAAAGAACTATCATATTTGCAGGATAATTTCGTTAAATTATGTTTTGTGGATTGTTTTCGACAGTAGCTGGGACTCTTGCCGACCATGCACATGGTCCGGGTTTGATCCCCTGCCGATGCAAACATGATATCTATGGTCGGCCTGCAAAATTTGGGCTACCAATATCCATGCCGAAAATTCCATACTTGTACTGAAAATAAGGTGTGGCATCAAGCTGTAATAAAAATAAAAATAAATAAATAAAAATGTAGCTTGAGAATGATATCACCGAAAAAGTAAATCTTCGTTGAACGCCTTTTATTTTACAGAAAGGTGTCAACTCAGTGGTTTTCGAATGTAAACCTTCCATTGACCCTGTAAATCAGCGTATTTTTGATATTTAAAGATTTTTTGACACAGCGTGCTCACACACCTCATTCTAATAGAAACAGATTTTCTTAGGCCAAAGAAAATATTTCTGACTATTCTGCATTGAATGTTATTTATCACGGATTATAACCTTAAACTATAGCGTTACTAATCGATCTTGCCTTCCACTGACTTCCACTGCCTGCCTACATAATCACATTAGGTGAACAAGGTGCAGTATATATATATATATATATGTATATATATATGTATATTATTACCATTGGATTCGGAGTGAAAAGTTACGTCTAAAACTAACCTGGCTATTCCATCCTGTTCTCTACAGTTCTCTATACCTTGTTCCAAGACTGACCATAAATTCCCACCTTTTTAGCTGAAGATTTCCTTTACGTCACCTTCAGACGCCCAACTGAACGTAAACCACTTGAGGTGCTTGATATCGCCCAGAAGTCTCCTTAACAGATGTCCAATCCACTTCCTTTTTATTCAGCTTATTTGTTTGTCTACGGTTCCTTCGCTGATTCTTTCCCAGAGGTTTTTGTCACTAATTTTCTGGTCAACCGTATGATCTTCACTGCGGAGCTAGAAAAGGGAGGCGTTGAAAAAGGTCTGCAATGGCTTTTTGAGATGATTTTCGTGACGCCTACGTTAATGGATCATATAGAAGAACTGTTTTGATACTAGTTTCAAGAGTTCGAATCTCGTTCTTTATACTAACTGTGGTAGAATTACACAATGGTTTCAGAATACTGAAGGTTTGTCTTACCTTTTCAGTGCTATCCTTCACACTCAGATCTATGCTGTCTGCATATGTAACTACGTTACCAAGATAAGTTCGAGTGATATTTTTTAATAATAATAATAATTTGCTTTATTCCAAAACAGTACTTGTGATATAGAATGGAATTCTCAGCATTTTTACTACAGTATTGCATCCAGTTAGTACATTATCAATAAATAGAATTCTACATAGATTAAGGAAATCTCAGTTCATTATTACAACAATACATTGGCATGTCAGTAGCAAAGGTAAAGCTGAACAGTGTTTGAAGGTGTTAGAAAAGTAGGAGCTGTCATATTTACTGGCGTAAGCGGAAGAAAGAAACAAAGCAGCACATAACGGAAAAAGAGAGAGAGAGAAAAGGAAAAGAAAGAAAGAAAATGTTGTACCTATTGATGATATGAGTTGGAAAGACGAGGTCTAGTTGTACTACTGACTATTTAACGAATTATAGGTGTCACGCTTAATGCTTTCTTTATCACACAGAACACGAGCTAAGTAGGGTATGGTTGAGTTTTTGTACTTGCTGGTGCGAGCATATAGTTTTCTATATAGGCCTCTGGTTTTACCTGATGAGATGCAAGGAGAGAGTTGTGAGTGAAGAGGGTGGTGTGAGTTAGATAAAGTGGATTTGGCCCATTTTCACATGAGTCCATGTGCCTGTCGACCTGAATGTTAACAAGCTGGTTAAGTGGCACATTGCTTACCCTGCTGACAACCTTTAACATCCTTCGTATTATGTTATATTCTTTCTTCAGTAGCCGGTGAAAAACTAAGGGGGAACAATAGAGAATAATAGGCAGAATGCGAGGGTTAACTAATTGTAGGAGTAAGGGTTGGGTAATACCAGAATGTTTCAACTTCTTGATGTGGAAGGTAAGACGGAATATTTTCTTAGAAATCGCCAAGATATGAGACGACCAGGAAAGATCAGCAGATAGAATGACGCCTAGGTATTTAATTTCCGACTTGGTTTCTATTTCAGTGCCATCTATGTTGCACACCTCGTGAGAACCAATCAGTTTGCTCAGATAGGATTTCTCCAGATTTCTCCTGTTTATGTCTATTGGTGTTTCTTCACCTCCGTCTTCTATATATTTGCTTGGAGTTCTCTTCGGCCGGTGTGTCAGTTTTCAGCTGCACATATATACTGTTTGGAATAAGGCTATTACATATAAGTACGTAAACAGTATTGTGAAGGGATGTATGTGAAGTGTCTGTGAGAAATACAAACTTGAAACTACATTTAATAAGGCTTCCAGAGAAAAAATTTACATATTGTACACTACTCACGAGATGTATTTACTTCCTCAAATTTGGGAAAATCAAAGCATCAAAGATGTACGAGTATTTCTCATTCTCTGCTAATAACCAAGAACGCATCTGGCGACAAATGTCAAAAATCTATATTTGGCTATTATGTTAGAAAAATAGAGATTTGAAGAGTAGATCAATTGATATGATGCTACAAACTGTATAGCAGTTCAATATGATTCAAAGCATCAAATTTGATTTGCTTTATTGAATATACAAATCGATAATGTGAAAGAATTACTTAAGAAATATGGAGCGCAGTTAAGGTTATTAGGGCCCAATAAACGAAATGTGACATTTCATTTCCAAACATTTTTAATATATTTATGCGTAGAAGTTTCTGTAGCAATTTCGTTGAGTTTTCGGGGTGGAGTTGATAGCATCACACCCCAACCCTCCCTCTTTATCCGGGCTTGAGACCGGTTAGAAAACTAGCGAGCTAGTAATCTAGGCGAGGTAAGTCTTCACATAAAATCGAAGAATTACAAGCGAAAACTGACAAACTGGTCTAAGAAGCAGCAAAGACAGGACTCCAAGTGAACATAGACAAGACAGAGGTTATGAAAATAACCAACCAACCGACAACAACAACAACAGCAACATCCAGCGCCAATCACCATCAACGAGAGGGATTTGAAAGAGGTTACTTCATTCCCTTATCTAGAGAGCATTGTCTCAACTACAGGAGAAACGGACGAGGATGTCAAATCGAGAATCGGGAAGGCGAGAAACACATTCATCAACTTGAAACCAATCTGAAAATCTTCGTCACTCCTCAACATCAACAACAAAATTCGGATTTTCAATACAAACGTCAAGTCAGTCAGTTCTTCTATACATGGATCAGAAACTTGGCGGGTCACAAAGAATATTTCCAACAGGTTGCAGACCTTTATCAACAACTGTCTTCACTGTATACTGAAGATCAGATGGCCGGACAGAATCACCAACAAGAAACTATGGGAACAAACAAAACAAGAACCAATCGCCCAACAATATGCAGGAGAAAGTGGAGATGGATTGGACACTCGCTGAGGAGGCCGTTGGGTGACATCGCGCGTCAGGCCATAGCTCGAGTGGAACCCAAAAGGGAAGCGGCGAGTGGGACGTCCAAGGGTGACATGGAGGAGATCGTGTGAAGAAGATTTGAAAAAGTATGGACTAACATGGATGCAGATGAAAAGTACAGCAGAAGACAGAAGCAAGTGGAGACGTGCAGTTGAAGCCCTATGTTCCACTAGGAACCCAAGGGAACAATAATAATATAATAATAATTTCCAAACATTATCAACCAACATGCAAATAAAATATAAAGCGCATAAAAAGAGCAAGAATCACACAAAAATGAAATAGTCTAGCACCTTTGTATTAAAAAGTCATAAGTAAAACACCTAGTTACGTATCGACAGGACCAGCTTTGAATTATAAGAAAGTAGTTTGAAATTAAAGAATGCAAAGGTTAAGTTTCTGCTGTTTGTAGTTAATTTTCATGCTAGATAGTAAGATGTGTTATTAATCTAAATATTCCCATTATGAGGGTTGTAGGACTTGACTTAAGCAAGCAAATGCGTATTTTCAGTAAATTCTCATCAGGCTTTACATTCACATAACAAAATATCAGGCATAGACATTTGAAATAATGTGGGTCATTGGAATTAGATATAATCAGGGAAAATATAGGCAGAATATTGGTAAAAAATTGTGAAACTAGAATTAAAATATTCAACTATGGCTCAGTATCATATTGATAATAAAGTCAGTTGTACAAATAAAAGTAAAAACAATATTTACAGTGATCCGGTGTCAGTGGGGGCATCTCATCGGAACGCTGATACTTCTTCATGCTAGAGAAATTCGTACAAATTATAGTCTTGGAGATGAAATAAAAATAACAAACAACAAAAAACTAATTATTTAAGAAAAGATTTCGAAGAGAATTTGTCAAATTTTTACATATGTTCAAACCAAGTTCACTTTTAACAGTTTGAAAATATTTGGGCATTGGGTATATGATATTTATTATTATTATAAAAGTGTTCGTGTTTCCCAATGAATGAAAAACAATGAACGATAATAATAGTCTGGTAAAGCTATTTGCAATGAATAGCGAAAAGCAAATAAAAACAAGATGGTTGTATTTTCCATTCATTCAGAAGTACAAAAACTTCTATAATAATGAATTTTCTAGTCCCCATAATGAGGACAGATAGAAAGAAATACCTACAAACTGGACAAAAGAAAAGTATATATACGGCTTTATCGTCCAAAGGAAACCCAATTACTGAATTACTGGCATCGAAGCTCCGAAAAATACCAAATTAAAACATTCTTTGCCACAACAATGTGTTTAAAATTTACCAGTAAATCTATGTTTCCAGTGCAGGTGAAGCATAAGTTACTGAGTCTGGCCACCTCAGTGTGCATCTGTAAATTTAACTTTTATTGTGTAGACAGTTACCCAGATAGAACTACTCAGAAAGCCTACTGTCGCTTTATTGATCATTACCTAATATGATTAGGTAAAACAGTGAAATCAATATTGTCACACCTTGTGGATATGTAGTAATAGATCGATAAAAGTTCTACCGTTAGAATTGTATAGCAGGTGCAACCTCAGTTCCTTGAGTTTGTACACTTTTGATTGCTAGACACAGCTTAGGCAGTTATCATAAAAAATCTCTGTGTTCAGAAAGAGTTTATTCAATCCCTCTCCCTCCCAGGACATCCATCTCCAGTCAAAAATAGTTATTCAAGTGTTGGTTTGTAGGAATTTGATTGGTTACAGGATTTCATCATGAGGTGACATTAGTTACAGAACCATTGGAAAACCTGGGAGTACTGGACAGCAGTTTCGTCCTATTGTTTGAGACTTCATAAATACTCACCCACTGGGATTCTCTAACTAATATCACCTCATGATGAAATCCTGTAACCAATCAAATCCCTACAAACCAACACTTGAATATCAATGAGATGCTCACTAGCGACTGGCCCTATTCAGGTAGGTAGTTACCTGAGGTTCTAGTGAGAAGTCGCGACCAGTAGGGTGCAGCAGCTTGGGTGTCATGACAATCACTCGCCGTAAGCACTGCCTAGGGGTCGCGCTATGTCGTAAATTGGTAGAAGTTAGAATTCATGGGCCACTGGATTGGGTCCCAGTTGCTTAATGGTCCACGAGCTCATCTTGTAACCAGAAGGTCCTGGGTTCAAACCCTGGTGAGTGTGTACTGCTGAAGATTCTCATACTAGGACGAAACAGCTGTCCAGTACTCCCAGGTTTTCCAATAGTTCTCTAACTAATGTAACCTCATGATGAAATATTGTAATCAAAATTAAGTATGTCTCCCGATGACAACGAATCACTTTGATTACTACTTTTACTTTTATTTGTTCACCTAACTTTATCATCAAGATAATACTCTGCTATAGTTGTATACTTTAATTTTACTTTCACAGTCTATTATTATTTTTCAGGGGAACTGGAGCAACTCAGGCAAGTCCTCATAGAGAATGGATATCCTCCAAGATTTAACGAGTAAAACACGAAGTTAAAACAAAAACCTGAAAGAACGCAGACGGTGCTGAAGCAGCTGCTATTTATGAGCGTTGAATTCAAAGGTGATACCACAGCTGAAATCCTGAAAAATCGCTTATGCAGATCACTGAGGAAAGCCTTCTTCACGGCTGAGCTACGTATCAATTTCTGCAGCCGACAAATGATCAATGGATGCGTGAAGGATAAACTGCCGCTTTGAGTCACCTCAATGTGTATTTATTTACTTTTTATTTATTTATTTGTTTTTTTGATTTACAGCTTGATTCCACACCGTATTTTCAGTACAAGTATGGAACTTTCAGCATGGATATCGGTAGCCCAAATTCAGGCCAACCATAGATATCGGGTGTGCGCTGGCATGGTCGGCGAGAGTCCTAACCACTGTGCCACCAACGCACAAATTTAAGTGCTCTTGCGGAGGTAGTTATATTGGTCACACAAATTGAACACTTTCCAAACGCATCTCTGAACAATATCCGGCATAAGTAGCAAAAGGACACCACAAGACAATTTACTAGCTCAATTCTCGAGCACTTGGTGAATTCAAGCCACATAGCTCCACCAGATTCGACTTTCAAGATCATCTACAAGGTGAGGTCGAATGGTACAAAGGGAGGCAGGTTTCAGCTTTTGTGTATGGCGGAGGCGCTGGCAATTCGTTAGCACAACCCTGAACTCTGTACACAGAAAACGTCTGTCCAGGCTCTTATTCTACCTTGGTCTTAACCTCTTCACTAGTCGTTCTCTTTTCGACAAAGTCATCATCTAGGCTGTACATTCGTGTATTTATATCAAATGGATAGGAAAGTTCCAGAATAATTTCTGGTTAGGGCCTTTCTTATCTAAACTTCCTGTTTATTCATGTTATTTTAAGTTTTCTTAAACCCTGTTTACACTACCATATTTTCATACCCACTCTTCCTGTTTATTTTGTCATTTTACTATTTCTACATGTTTAATCCCTGATTGCATAAACAATTATTCATCATATTAGTTTTTTATCCAAACATCCTGTATATTTTGTTATTTCTACATTTCTAACCCCCAATTGCACAATGTCAATCTTCTTAGTTATTATGCTACTTTGTTTGAGTTTTACCCATCCCCCCTGTTTGTTATGTCATTTTAATTCCTAATTGTAATTTTTTTACTAATTTGACCCCTAACCAGAAATTATTCTGGAACTTTCCCATCCATTTGATATAAATACACGAATGTACAGCCTAGATGATGACTTCGTCGAAAAGAAAATTTTCTTCGCTGCAATTGTCTTTTTATTAACTCCTATGACCCAATGTGTATAGTCGTTCTCTGTAAAACATTTCAATTTTCAGTTTTGCTTTTAGTTTACTTTTACTTTAATAATTAATTCACTATTACCACTGTCATATGTTCCTTTTGTACATTTTCACACCCTCTTCAGACTTGTTAAATTGACACTCAACTACTTGTATTCTAACTACTCAATAACAATTTTAATCTTATCAAATTTCTAACTTTGTGCTGCTGAGTATCACGTAATTTACAACTTTTGTTCCGCCTATATTTTACCTTAATGTATCTGATTCCGTTGATCCACATTATTTCAAATGTCTACGACTGGTATTTTTTTATGTGAATGTAAGGCCTGGTGAAAATTTACCGAAAATACATATTTTTCTGCCTGAATCGTGTTCATTGAAGTTAGTTAATAAACGTAAATCCCTGGAACAGCACATCGTTCCAGTTAATTAACCTTCAAGAGGAAAGCGTACACACGATCTCAGAAAAAAATTAACTTCACCTTTATGCTTGAAAATTCTATAGTTCATTATAAAGATAACAAAATTTTGCAAATAAGCCTTCCAGATCCTTACAGATACTTTTTACAAGTGTGTTGTACATGCCAGGTGGTCTTCATTAGATCACAGACATAAATATTCAAACAAAAGTTCATGTTCATTAAATCTCAAAGATAATTAGGTATAGATTGTGATTAGCAAACGAAATGACACATTGGTGTACACTATTTGTTGCACTACAATGCTTTAATTAACAAGCATATAATACTTTTTACAGTTGTCGTTGGGAATTATCGACAGGAAGCATTCGTGTGTATGTGTATGTGTGCATGTGTTAATTGTTTGAAATCATGTGATATATAACATTTATACTATGCCTACTTACATTTCAGTAGTGACAGATGAAACTGTCCATCTACACTTAAGATGGACATCCATTTCGTTTTCAACACATTCAAAAATGCAACGGACATCTTCATTGATTAAGTATTAACAATGTGATTCACGCATATTTGAAGATGAATTTAATTATAAGATGCATAGAAATTAGCCTACTTTAACCATTTGAAAGGTGTTATTAACTTGTTAAGAAACTTTTGTGTGGGCAGGTGATAATAATATTATTTTCCCTAGATTCACAAATTTAAAGCTTTATGGTAGCCGAAAAACATATCAAATTGTACGTTCACCGAAAAATAGTAGAAATAAGGAATTCAAAGAAAATTGTGGTTTTTGTTACGTGAGATTGAACAAGGACACAACCTTGTTTCCAGGCGCGACACGGACGAAGCGTCCCTCTCTCCAGCTTCTCGCTTATCACGTCTGTCAATCAACTTTCTGCCTCGTACCGACTGACGCATCCACATTAGGATGCTTTGCTCCAATCTACTTTTCTCCACACACGTGGTCTCCGGCAGTTGGCATCTTTAATGTGTAGTTGAGGATTCGCATACTCAAGAAAAGGACAGTTTCATCTCGGTCACTTTGTACGTCTATATTTTGAGTACTTTGGGACTATTATAGTTTTTCATATAACTCCATTTTTTGTGTATGTTAACTTTAGTGGACTGAATACCTTATATTTATATATAAATATGTTAGTATGTGTTCTGTCCTTTTTAATTTCGCGTATGAGCATACTTAGTCGTTAAATCCACTACAGCTTTATCCCTCCATTTTTTGAAACAATATTCAATATCTTCATATTTCACCGAAAATACCCATTGAGTCATGAAGAAAATAAAAGATAGATTCAGCGAAGAAAAATTTCTTTATCGACGAAATCATCTTCAGAGGCTGTACAGTCATATTTATACTTACAAAAACATATAGTGGTCTATTATTGAGTAATAGGGGGTGACATTATTGATATAATTACTCAGAAGTGGCTTTAGAAGTGAAAATTAAAAGTTGAAAATTACGTGGTACTCAACCGCAAAAGGATAGAAATTTGATAGGGTTAAAATTGTTACTGACTAAGAAGAAAGGTATTTGAGTGTCACTTTAACAAGTGTGAAGAGGATGTGAAAATATACAAAAGGAGCA
Source organism: Trichobilharzia szidati (assembly GCA_944472155.2). NCBI lineage: Eukaryota > Metazoa > Platyhelminthes > Trematoda > Strigeidida > Schistosomatidae > Trichobilharzia > Trichobilharzia szidati. The sequence continues at coordinate 45,155,706 of OX235272.1, read as the reverse complement.
TATGAGATTGATAATAGTGAATTAATTATTAAGGCTATAGCAAACTAAAAGTAAGATTAAAAATTACAAAATAGAAAAGAAAAAAATCAAAATTTTTTAACAGGGAACGATAAGTGAGAAGGTTAGGATCAAGGTGGAATAAGAGACTGGACAAACGTTTTCTGTATACAGAGTCCAGGGTTGTATTGATGCGTTGCCAGCGCCTCCACCATACACAAAAGCTGAAACCTGCCTACCTTTGTACCATTCGACCTCACCTTGTGGGGGATCTTGAAGGACGAATCTGGTGAAGCAACGTGTCTTGAGTTCACCAGGTGCTCGAGAATTGAGCTAGTAATTGTCTTGAAGTGTCCTTTTACTAACTTTGCCAGATACTGTTCAGAGATGCGTTTGGAGAGTGTTCGCTTTGTGTGACCAATATAACTAGCTACGCAGGAGCAATTGAATTTATGAACGCACATTGAAGTGACCCGAAGTGGCAGTTTATCCTTCACACAACCGTTGATCATTTGTTGGCTGTAGAAATTGATACGTAGTACAGCCGTGAAGTAGGCTTTCCTCAGTGATCTGCATATGCGATTCTTAAGGATTTCAGCTGTGGTATCACCTTAGAATTCAACGCTCATAAATAGCAGTTTCTTTGGCACCGTTTCCTTTGTCTAAAGTGTACTTCCAGTGATAATAATAATAAAAGTAAAAAGAGACACACCGAAAATAAATTTTAGTGATTACAAAACCATTTTGTATCGATATTGAGATTTTAAACGCAGTAGTGAAATTACCTAAACTTTAGACATATAAAATGGGACCTACAGACACGCAGGAATTTCTATATGAGTACTTTAAACACTATTGGTAGCGTTCTTTTTGAAATGCAAAGAACGCTTTTCATCTGGTTTAACACTGTTTTACGTTATTATATCGATTGATTGATTTATGAGGCATTTTTAAGTGTTGATGGACTGGATTATGCGCCAGACTCTGGAGAGAGAGAAGACAAAAATGAGTTGAACCGATAGGAAAACTCTAGAAGAGCTGGACTCTAAGAACGATTTATGCCTAACGTGACATAAACTCGAAGATATAAAGGTGAAAGCCAACAATTTGGTAGAAGAGGCTGGCAAGAAAGATAGGACCTCAAGTGAACATACAGAAGATTGAGGTGATGAAGATAACCAATCAACAGCAACAACAAGCACCAGTACATACAAGGAGGGGAAATTTGGAAGAGGTCATTTCCTTCACATATATAGACGTTATCGTTTCAACTACAGGCGACATACATGAGGATGTTAGAACCATAATCGGAATAGTAAGAATGAGATTCATGACTCGAAAATCAGTGTGTAAATCTGCTTCAGTAAGAGTGAAGAACAAAATTCTGATTTTAAACACCCATGTGAAGTCAGCCACTGCTTCCTAAATGGGTTAGAAAATCGGTGCATAACCAGAAGCATTCACAACAGCTTTCAAAGTTTTATCGATAGCTACATTCACTGGCTTTATACTCAACCCTGGATAACCAGAAACTACCGCAACCAAGGAACTCTTTCAAACAAAGAACCAATCAAGGGTCTATTGCTCAACAAGCATGTCACACACTTAAATTCGCTGGAACCCTGACCATAAAAGTGCTTCATAGGTTCAGAAAGTTACTTGTCATTACTGTGAATCTGTCTTGGTAATCCGATTGAAAACCGAGGTCCAATTCACCTAATAATATTTTCACCCTCTTCGTTTTCTTTTTTTCACCCCATATTCCTACATCATCTTCCCGCCTTGACGTGTACACACTCTGACCTACGTTGAAATTATTTATGCTCTGTTACCTTTTATGTGGATGCAAAATAGGTAGTAAATGTGTGATCAGAATGTCCTAAGTGTGTTGTGGTTAGTACATTACACGTCTCAGGTAAATTATGTCTTCTTATTGTTCTATCGAAATTCCTTAAGAGAACTTACTGCATACTTCCTGCCGAAGAAAAAAAGAGATGGATGGAATACACTGTGAAAAAGCCATAAAGTGACATTGTACGCCAGGCCTTTGCAAACAATGAAAGGGGTGTTATTCTGACATTGAAGTTGTGGATATCGTTCAACTGGGAGGCGAGAGCTTATGAGTGGATGAAATGGTAACGAGTTATGGAATCGCAATTTTCTACATGGAACCAAAGTGATAAAGCATATAATTATTCGAGTATTGTTTTGCAGAGATTTCACTGATGCGAAATTTGTTCAGAAAGTGACTTCAGTAAGGGCAGCTGTGAAAACCATCGAGTATTTTAAGTCCATTTCATCCCCACTTTAGTACTATTCTTCAGTAAATACCTATAGCTTCTCTAGAAATTCAAACCAGACCTTTCTAGGCTACAAGGCTAGCTCGTTGACCTGAAGTCATTTCATGATCTAATCTGGTAAAAAGCATATTATTCACTTTATGGAAACCAATTATTACATAATATCAGTGATGTGGGTTTTCTGAGAAATAATTTTCGTTTCATTTGTATGGCTTATTTTTCTGCACTCTCATATTAGTTTGTTTATCAGATGTATCACACAGTGATGAAACAGTATTATTTACTGGATGACACAGTTTCGAACAAAATTTATTGCTGTTCATAATCATTCCATCAATTATAATCACACGACTTCGGAACTCGAGTTTTATAGTTTTCTCTGATCTCTCGTATTAGTCCAGATATCCAACTGGACAGGTGTCGGATCATTCCTATTACATGTGTTTGCAGTGTATGCGATAAACAAAGCTTGTGATATCAGTCTCTCCCTACACCCCATTGATAGATTAGATTTTAAAACTGTCATATTATCCCATGCATCCTATTGTATGATTGTGTGAAGTTGCAACTGGTGAGTGCTATAGCTGAACTATTCTCCAGATTTCTCATCTTATTCGAGTCATCTAATCTAGATTTTGCTGAGTTTTGTGCTCTTCTAGTTTAATTAACGCTCTTCAACTACTTTAACCTATGTATTTGACTTGAAAATCATTGCAGACAGGGCATTAGACAAACTGAATTGTTTTGTTTTAAAGGCTCAACAGGATCCCTTAACCGACAAAGCTTTTTTCCAATTGATTTTGTGGGTAACTGAATGCCACTTTAATTTCTGCCTGCTTTGTTAAGAATTCTGCATAAGTACTCCTAGGAATGATTCAACACCTGTCTACTCTGACATATGGAAAATTCTACTACCCTAGCGACGAAAAATAAGAGAGAACAAAGAAAAATATAAAACTCAAGTTTCGAAGTGGCGTGATTATAATTGATGGAAGGATTATGAACAATATATTTTGTTCGAAACTGTATCATCCAGTAAATAATACTGTTTCTCTGACTGTGTGATGCATCTAATAAACAAACTAGTATTGAATTACTTACCACCACAGTGCCCACGTTTTATACATTTATTAATTTTTGCACCCGTAATAATTTGCAACTTAACAGAGTTTCACTAAATGTATTTGACTGTTTCCATCTATTTATAACTAACCTTGTTGAAAGCTTTATTGTTCTAATGTTGAATTCTTAATTTATATTATCAATTCTGAAATGAACATGAAAAGCGTACGCAATAAACCTATTCAAGGTTATATTTGAATGAATAGGTTCAACTCTACATATTCCCATTGGAAATTTATAATGAATAATTTTCTGATAATGAAACACACAAGTGTTCAGTTTTATGTGTGTTTTTTACAAAACAACAGCGCTGTTGATGAAGTGAAGTGTCTTTCAGTTCAGACAGATGCAAAAACGTGATATTAAATCATAATTGAGCATTCAGAAATAAGAGAGACAAGCGTGTTATTATTTAGGCGCTAAAGGAATTTTGAGGAGATTTGTCAAATCTTTTTCTTGTGAATTTATCCTCTGAGTGCTAGATACGATAGCAAATAAAATTAATAAGTGACACAGGCTTCGTTGTCTACTGACTTTTTCTAATAAATCCAGAATTCAAATTTGTCAGATAGTGATTTATAAGAAAGATTAGCTACTTAAATGAAGTCAGAATACTTCATTTCTCTAAAAAAACATCTTGATGGGGACGTTGTTATCACAGGGACTGGAAATTTAAATCCCAATCCATACTTTCATTAGTATAAATAAAACTCATCACCCTATAATTAGTTGTTTTATTAGGTATATCACACAGTGAAACAGTATTATTTACTGGATGACACAGTTTCGAACAAAATTTATTGTTCATAATCATATCAATTATAACCGAACTACTTCGAAACTTGAGTTTTATAGTTTTCTTTATTATTTCCTATCTGTCGTAGAGGTAGCGGAATTTTCCAGATGTCTGGGACAGGTTTTAAATCATCTCAATTGGACGTATTTTAAGTTGATTCGATAAGTTAAGTTTGCATTATCAGTCTCTCCCTCTAAACTGATATATTAGGTTTTAAAACTGAAATCTTATCCCATCCTAATATATGTTTGTGTGTGATTGCATGTGGTGCTATAACTGCTGAGCTATTCTCAAGATTTGTTATCTTATTCGCGTCAACTAATTTAGATTTTGCTAGGTTTCTGTGCTCTAATAGTCTCACTGACCCCATCCTACTACTCTAACGTGGGTATTCTACGTAAGGTTTCTGGAATTCCTTCTTTGTATGGGAGCAGTAATACTATCTCTATAGCGAATAGTAAAGAACACGGAAAACTGTAAAACGAAAGTTTTGAAGTTGTGCGGTTACAACTGATGTGATTATGAACAATAATAAACTGTGTTCGAAACGTCAACCAATAAATAATACTCTTTCACTGTATGAAATATCTAATAAACAAAATGATATGGAATTACATACAACCACAGCGTTCAAGTTATACACGTATATTAAGACTGTTGACTCCAGAATAACGTCAGTTTTTCACTGACTTGACGTCTTATTCCGCTGTCATAATGATACTGAGTATCTGTTCACCTGGAAACGTAAACTGGAGAAGTAGTTTCTTCCAAAGCAGAAAGAATTAGATTGAGAGTTCGATTCCATTTCCTTTTTACAAAATGGAAATACGTATTCCCTTTCACGACTTTGAATAAAAAAAATAAATACCTGGCACAGTGGTTAGAACTCTCGCCAAACATGCACATGGTCCGGGTTCAATCCTTGGCCAACGCAAACCTGATATCAGTGGTTGCCCCGCTTTCATTGCCCTACTAGGCAACATCTTCAGCGCACAATTCAATTTCAAGTGAGTTTACAGATTTCTCCACCAGTTCATTAGTTATCTCTCTTGGTGACCTTGAACCTGATTGGTGCTTTTCGTGTGTCTTCTCACCCTCTAGGCTACTGGTATTGGTACTGATTGTTTCCATGACCTGAAGTTTGACCCACTGTGTGTAAGATTTCCCTCTTATCGATTGGCGAATTTCATCAATGTCATTATGTCTATTAATTGTCGATTCACTAGAATACCAGGCTTCCGAAAATTCTTTGAAGTTCGTGGTGTTTCCCCTTACTATTATGTGAACGTTGTCTCAGTCGAATGGTTGTCCCTGGTTGTCTGTATGCAGCTATATGAGTGAGTGGATGTCATGTCGTTTGACGGCTAGATTGTGTTCATAGATATGAAGACAGAGGGGACGTCCACTTTGACCAGTTTAGTGTTTTTCACAGCCGTTGCCAATTATTTTGTAGATGATGTTGACTTTGTCTTCTTCCGTTGTTGAATCTTTTGGTTGATACAGAGCTGAGTGAAATGATTTTGTTGGTTTGTGTGCAACATCAATTCCTGAGGGTTTGAAGCATGTTGGAGTGAATAATGATATGGTGGGGCGATTTTCTTTGTGCTTTCCTCCAGGGACTTTGAGTTGGTAGGTTTGCTTGATGGTAGATTTCTTTTGATGATGAAGAGGGCCAGAATTTATTGTAGCACTCTCACCTTACGGAAAATTAAAGAAAGACATCTTATGAATGTCTTCCAAAAGAACGGAATTTCATCAGAATATATCTACTTCCAAAAGAGATAACTAATGAACTGGTGGAGAAATCTGTAAACCCAATTGAAATTGAATTATGCGCTAAACATGTTGCCTAGTAGGGCAGTGAAAGATTCGCAAATAAACCATCCAACTCAGAGAACACAACTACGTCAATATATATACATTTACATCACAGCATCATATTCCTTCCTCTTGTTTGTTCTCAGTTAAACATGAACTGACACATTTCGGTACATAGTTCTCTACTGATTTCGAATGAGATAAACAAACTCTGAGAGTTATATGAGTATTTCGATATGATAATGAGCAATCACTTGTGCTCAAAATGTCATCAGTAAGTAATACTGTATCACACTTGAGTTTCGCAAATCAGGTTGACTCTATGACATGCGTCTGTATGTGTGACAAATCTAAGCCGAAATTTGCTCCGTGGATTGACCCTTTTATGTAAATCAAGGTGATTCACAATATCACCTGAAGTAAGTCAGAGGACAACACACTGCATAACCAATCAATAACTCCTGATCAGCATTATAACATGTCTTTAGCTTTAGTTAGTTAGTTAGTTAGATTGAAGACCAGTATAAGAGAGGTACACCCTAATGGCTTTTATGTATTTCAACACAAGTGATACAAAATCAGACAGTGGAGATTTTTATCTAAGTCTATCTACTCATGTCATTCATAAAATTTTCATATAAGACAAAGCATTTCATTATTTCTAGTGAGTAACCATTAGTTACTATTTTTTATACATTTAAATATATTTCAAATTAACAATACTTTTATTTACATTGAGATGACTGAAGTGACTTTAAAATTACCCTAGAAGGCTTTATTAATTTTGTTAAAATCACTTCAAAAGAGATGAAAAGTGTTTCAGATAAGGTTTAATTTAAGGACTTAGCTACGAGTGTTCCTGATTATAGAAATTTTTGATGAAGACTTGCAGCTTCAGCGTTTGACTTGAATGGATGGTTCTCTTGTCCGTTGAAATAACATTTTCAGCAGTCATTTCAGGCTGAAGTTATTCTAAATGTGCAGCCAGTGATTTTTACTATTTCGTCATGATGCAACTTTAAATTATAACTGATATCATGCATAGATTAAACTAAATTAGACGCCCCAATCAGACTGTTCTAAACTGATTAAAAGTTTGTTGGAAATAAGTCAGTGGTGCAAGCTAAACAGTTTTACTCTGACCCATCTAACTTCACCTTCTGATATAAGCGTTATCTGCACTAACTGATCGGTTCACAAGATGCTTGTAGCCAAGAGGGCACTGAAATAGAGACGAAGTCAAGCATTAATCGCCTTTGTCATCCCATATCTCGTCGATTTCAGAGAAAATGTTCCGCCTTAACTTCTTCACTGAGAAGTTAAGACAGTCAAGAATTACTCAGCCTCCGCTTTTACAATTTGTTAACTGTTACATCTTACTTGTTGCTAATTGCTCCCCATTAGTCTTTCATAGGTTATTCAAAAAAAGTCTGTGTCATATTGCGAAAAGTATATAATGTTGTCAGTAGGGCAAGTGGCGTACCACTAACTCAGTTCGTTACTATTATAGTCGACAGGCATCTGAACTCATGTGGAAAATGGCCCAAATCCACTGTATCACTCCAGTGTTGAAGAGAGTGGAAGAAAAATACCCACAAACCGTCTTCAAAAGGAATGGATATCCTTACAATTTCATCAGAAAGTGTTTAAAATCGAATCACAACACCAACAAGAAACCATCATTAAAAACTACAAGAAAATTCAACCATATTTAAAAATTTTTCTGAAATAACAGCCAGAATACTGAGACCATTTGAAATAGATATAGCACACAAGCTAGTCAAATCAATGAATTCAACATTGTGCAAACCGAAAGATCCAACAGAAAAGGAGATTACAAAAATACCATTTACAAAATAAATTGTATGAACTGTAACAGGCATTACATCGATCAAAGCGGGGGTATCCTTCGAATCAGAATCCAGGAACACAAATCAGCTGTAAAAAGACGTGATCTACATTATTTTATATCAATGCATGTAAATAATTATTGACATCAATTTGATTAGAATTTTTAAACAGAGGAAACCCCAAAAGTGCCAGAGAATTCCTAGAAGCCTGGTACTCAAGCGAATATGCGGTTAATAAACATATTAATATAGATCGAATCTACCAAATAATTAAAAGTAAATCATGTGACGAGAAAGTTCGAATTACAAGTAAATAAAATGATGAAGACAGATGTGAACCGACTACCAGTTACGTCAGTGGTTGCCAAGGGATTCAATTCTATCATTCAAAGAGAATTGAAATCAGTTGATTTTATGCTAGAACTTGCTATGATGTTGTCCAGAAGGACGACGGAAGCTTTGCAATTAAACCAACCAGATCAGACAACAAAAATAATTGCAAATCATCCACCTCAGCGACATATCTTCTCTATTCACAACTATTTCAATGCATTTCATCAGATAGGACTAGAAGTCATTATAAAGGATTAAATACTCACTCTCAAAACTACGTAAAAATAGACTCAAAGATACCTTATTTGGCCCCCGTTCTATGTGGTAGGGATAGTGTCAAGCGTGAAACTTATACCGTACTATACAGTAAGCAAAACAAACGGCCCATTTACTTTCTCCTATTTGTAATTTATGGTGGCACTATCTCCATTATTTTATGACTTTAGTTATTACCAATGTTGTCATCACTTTACACTTTTTGTATGATTCTGTGTTTATTGTCGCTGCTTACGCCAAACAATCGCCATCATCACTTGTGGTTATCTACAACCTGTATTATATTTTTTTGGCTTTTGGTGTTGTTGATTAAATTAGATGAAAGATTGTTGCAACTGCCGATAGTTCCACGCTGTATCACAAGTACTGTTTTGGAATAAAGTTAATGAATACTATTACTATCATCATCAGAAGTTCGAAAACCATCCATTCCTTCAAATCATACTTCAAGACTGAAAAAAAGTGACACTGATTAGCTATACATGTGGCGAAATCCATATACTTAACTGTCACTTATCTTCGTTTACTGTGTATTTTGATCATCCAATGTACGTAAGGGTCACCTTCATCCTTACATTTATTCTAGCTCCATACACTGCGCATATTTACCATATTGTGAGTTTTGTTATTAGTACATTATAGTGTTCCCTTATCACAAAGGGTATCATGGCATTATAAAGTACGTGATTCGATGAAATATGAGAAAGTCAGGAGAATTTTTCAGGGCACTTTCAGAAATAAGACATGTAAGCATACAATATAGTTTTAAGGCTTTACTGTAACGTAAGTACCTTCATTCATGTAAAAATACAATCAGTTATGGTGAGTTTGTGAATCTAAAATAATGTGTTAAATGTTTTGAATTCATCAGTAATAACGCCAATTATAATAAAAGCAGATTTATCGGCGGTAAGTCTACTGATAACAAAAGCACAGAAAGTTGATGCAAGTGACGAAAGAAATACAGAATAAGAAGTATTGGAAAGTCTCAATTAGATTTACCTAGGCCAAGGAAGAAATAAATATCGAACAAACGGTTTTGCACACAAAGACTGGGATTGTTCTCTAGAATTCTTATAGCTTCGCTTATACGTAAAAGGTGGGTTGGAATTCCATTAGAAAGTTTCGACGGAATGCGATGGATAACTCTGAAGGCACTTCTCCTGTTCACTTGGTGACCACCATCAATCAAATTAAACAAATAGAACTCCTTATAGATTTTATTTGACCCTTTCCGAACTATGAAGTAAGATGCTTGATAATGCGTTTGTTAAGCTGTCTTATTAATATATATGTAAAACGTCTACGAGCTTCACTTCCGGCAGACAAAGTTAGAAGCAGAATAGAAAGTCTACAAAAATTATGCCTAAAAGAAGTGGAACCATATCAGATATTAAATTGAGCAGTTAAAGCAACAGATAATGTGAATAGTTACCAATGGGGATTACGATCTTATAACACTGTCCTCTAGCAATGCCAAATTAGCAGCTTTCAAAAAGCCAAAGCTGTCTAATTGTTTACCCACAGAAGCAGCTTAACTTGTAAATGTACGCCTAAGTGGCACAGCCAGGCAGCTTATCTCTTGCTTATACAGCCATACCTAGTCGTCTGGGAAATGGTAAACAAATGGTGGCAGAGGTATAGGTTCGTTTTATGATCCTAGATAATCTTAGATGTAGGACTTCACTAGCCACATCCTCATTTAATTGCAATTTCAAGAACAGTTGTTTCTTTTTAACCTGTTTATATGTTCATGTGTCACTTTGCGAATCTACCAGGATAACCCACTTACACCAGAGTATTTTGAAAGTATCATAATCCGTTTTCTAAGGAGTCATCTGTGTGGATTCTTCTTGCTCTATTCTTAGGGCATCTGACCAAACTGATGTTGTTTCGGGTGGGTAAGAAACGGAAGAAGTGTGTACATTGTCCTATAAAAGTAGTTTTTTCTAATGACTGTTCTTTTTACTGAACCATCCTCTCCCCTATTTAAGTGAACATCAAGGAATTGTAATCTACAGTAATGTCCTTCACAAGTGAAGATGTGTGATGAACGCGCATCACTGAACTTTATTAACATTTCATTTTATGTAGGCTTTCTCAACAAGAATACTAAATATGCCATCAACATGACGACAATAAGAGTTTATTTTATCTATTACTTGTTTCAATGGCTCATTTTTAGGCTTTGCAAGGAGAAAATCTAACGAAATTGGGCCTAAATCACAACTCAAAGCAATCACGTCAATCTGTCTGCAACAAAATTTGTTGGCTATGCATATATCTTAAAAGCAGCTCTCTGGGACTAATTATTGTAATTTCGATGCCAATTTTCTTTTCTAGTATATGAATTTCACAGTATCCATAAGTGGTACGTTGGTGAAAAGCAATGTGACATCTATGGATAATATTTACTCCTCACTAACATTTACATCGTCCAAATTGGAAATGAATTTAAAAACGTCTTTTAAACAGTAAAATTTATCAGATTCTTGTAAGCTTTTTTACAAATTTACCTCCGCTATGACGCTGTAGAAAAGTAATAGGCATTGAACATCTGTTTTGTCACTAATGCGTCAGTCATGGTTGGTAGTCAGATGAATGTTTGATTGGCTTTATTAAACTGGAATGGATTCGAAGCTAATTTTGCAATTTGGTGCGTCATTTCAAAAATTAAAAAAAAATCACTCGTTCTTATCAAAACATATGGTGAATAAATTATCTTTTGCATAGAATAAAAATTATTATTAATACTGAAATGCGATTCATTTGCGTGTTTTGGATAGACATCTTGAAATGGTCGGTTACATATCACAAATGCACAGCGTCTTATGTCATATGCATTAGTCATGTAACAATAATATACGATATTACAAGAATCCTAATAAATTCATGTGAACTGTGACCAAGATTTGACCGAATAGTTCCAAAATAATTGGGCGCTCAGTGAGAAGTAGACATTTTATTTATTAATCAGGATTTACCATGCATCAGCTAACATCATACGTTCGTTGGAGCCATTCGTTGGAGCTATGGCTATCCATCGCCAATACTGGATATGTGTAATTATGTCATACCTAGCGTCAGCTACGCACACACACACATCTACTTGAAACATCAATGACGGTCTACCTGAGTGATAACTGATAATTCAACATAATGTGTAACTTCCGGAAAAGTGAAGCTAATAAAACGTTACTGTCTTATTTAACCTTATCAGTGATACCAGTAATTACCTTAGCATATTTTTGTATTACTTGGTCTGCTATGAGAATAAATTATGCTAATTGTCTATGTTATTTAGGCTGTTTATCCATTTCTCACCTAAGAAAGTTCATCAAACTTCAACAAGAAAATTTAGAGAAATACCGTAAAGTCTCCGAGTAATTGTGACAAACCAAAATAATGGAAACAAAACATATAGTTCACGGAAAAATCTTTTCTTGGCATAATAGAAAACTTTGTATTCGAGAACGGAGACTCCGGAAAATGCATTAAAGTCTCCATGAGGAGAACAGATAGAAAGAAATGCCTGCAAACTGTGCAGCAGAAGCATATATACATGACTTTACCTTTTAAAGGAGACACAGTAACTGAATTGCTAACGTCGAAACTTCGAAAAATAATAGCTACAACATTCTTTGCCGTAGCATGGTGTCCAGAATTGACCACTCGTTGTATGATTCCAACGCAGGTGAAGGATAAACTACTGAGTCTGGCCACTTCAGTGTGCATTAATAAATTTAACTGTTCATATGGAGACAGTTGCATACGTAGAACGATTCAGCAAGCCCATCATTACCTTATGGAGCATTGCCCAAAGTGGTTAAGCACAGGAGTTGTAAAGTCAATCAGAATTTCCATGCAGGCACATCTAGTAGAAACTGGGTACAAGAATGACGAAAACTCAGTGTTCACAATTCTATACAGGGTACCACCTAAACTCCCTAGGCTAGTACATCTTCGGTTGCTGAGCATAGCTGAAGCAGTTGTCGTCAATATTTTTCAACTCACTCTCTGTGTTCAGAAAAACTTTGTTCAGTCTCTCTCCCTCCGTTGGCCTTCGCCTCCAACCTGAAGCAGTTATCTCCTCCAGTGACACCGGATAAATAATATGTTATTATATTTCTATTTTACTTGTAATGCTAACTGTATTATCAATATCATGCTGTGCTATAGTTGTATATTTTATTCTCGGTTTCACAATTTATCATTATTATTATATTATCTAATTATCATGTGACAATAGTTATTCCCCCCCCCTTAATGCCTATTACTATGCGCATTCTATCTATACACTTACCGTTCCCTAGGTTATATAAACACTTGAATGAATATTCATATTTGTCAATATTATCCTTTGCCTAAGAGGAGTTGAATTAGAGCAGTATAATTATCTAATTTTTTATTCCTTCACGTACCCAGTGGAAAATTGAGCTACAAGCCAGAGGCTCCAAGTTTCTGGAGCAGTGTTTATTTTTACATGATGGAGTTGCTAGCCTCATACTCAAGGTTTCCTCTTTACTAAATTTATTACTGGTTTGCGAGGATAAGGAGTGCATCGGCTGTGGGTCAAACCCTGGGCCATGTGCATGGTCGGCGAGCTTCCTAACGGCTGTGCCACCGACGCACATAATTACCTATTAAGATGAATAATTTTCACAGATGAGTCGTAATTAGGAAGCGCATAGAAATGAAGGAAAATGTGATGTAACTAAAGAATTTGAAAGAAATACAGAAATTCAAACGAGTAAGAAAGACAAACACAAAAATCAAATTTTCAAAAGAATGGATACTGAACAAAAAGTACTCTTTTCGATAAATACATTATCACGCTCTACAATTATATATACATTATAGTGAATGAATGAATTAGTAATATGAACAACATTAATGTTGTTCAAATAACATGGAATCCACAATAATAATGATATCAGAGGATTACAGTTCAATAGCATCAACATAACAATACACTGAATGCCAGAAAAATTAAGAAAGATAATATTACAAATTCATGAATTTATAGTGTCTACTGAAGGCTGGCCAGAGCAGTAGTAGTGACTAGCTGGACATGCTTCTTTTGCACACAAAGCACTGGTTGTTTCATGCGAATCGCAATAGCCTCTGCTGTTTGGAGCATGCAATGCTTCGATGATTTTGGCAATTTATTAGGTACCCGGTAGATGATAGAGAAGGATTCTTCAATGCTGACTTCATGGCCAGCCGTTTTGAACCAGATGGTCTCATATAGAACTGTTGATGGTTTTCACTACACCTTTACTTAGCCATAGAGGGATATGTTCTCGAGCACGAGAAATCAAGTTCCTAGAGCAACGGCAAAAATAACTAGCTTTACAAGCGCAGTTGTATTGGTAGATACAATTTGAAGTGGCCAGTTTAGGTACTTCATCTTTCAGTTGAGGTAGCACCATCGGTCGTGTAGAGAATAATACGTGTAGTTCGCCAGCATTAAAAGTTCTTTGAATTGATTTTCTTAATTTCTTCGAAATTATCTCGCTTGGTATATCACCCATGAATTGTAGTCCTATATTTTAGGGCTTCTTGTGCGTCGGTGGCATAGCGGATAAGATGCTCGCCGACCATGCACATGGTCCGGGGTTCGATCCCCGGCCGACGCACTCCTTTACCTCGTTGAGCCAGAAATAATAGTGGTGAAGAGGAAAGGTTGGGCATGAGGCTAGCAACCCCATCCTGTAAAATAAACACTGCTACAGAAACTTCAAGCCATTAGCTTGAAGCCCTATTTTCCACTGGGGAACGTGAAGGAAAAAAAAAATTTTTAGGGCTTCTTGTTTACGGATAGTGAGTAGTCCTTTTCCGCTTTCTTTGTCAAGTTACCAAAATCGTAGAAGTACCGCATGCTCCAAACAGCAGAGACTATTGCAATTCGCCTCAAATAACCAGTGCTCTGTGTTCAAAAGAAACAAGTCCAGCCCCTACTACTGCTCTGGCCCTCAGTAGAAACTATAAACTCATGAATTTGTACTATTACCTTTCCTAATTCTTCTGACATTCAGCTTATTTTATGTTGATGCTATTCAGCTGTAATCTATCAATATTACTGATTTGATGTTATTTTAACATTAATGTCGTTCATAAGACTAATTCATTCATTCATTATAATGTATATATAATTTTAGAGCCTGATGATGAATTTATCGAAAAGAGTACTCTTTTTTCAGTATCCATTCTTTTGAAAATATTAATGGGCATTTTTACTCAGTTCAAAATCAAATTATTAGAAATCAATAATGTTGTTTTCATGGTAGTAGAAGTGGTTGAATAACCTTCTTTTGTACACAGAGCTCCGATTTCTCTGTCTAAATGGCTAGAGCTTCAGTAATGTAGTATTTTTTCTAACTCCTTAACTCCTGTATTTCCAAAGAGCTTTAAACTCAAATCATATTCTCCTTCTGTTCTGTGCTCATCCTGATTACAACTCATGCATTATTCATTTTATTATTCAGCTCCTCTTAGGCGTTAAATAATACTAACAACGATGTTTATGACAACTCATCACTTTCGCTACTACTATTTCTTTCATGAAGAAATTGTATATAAACGGGACTGTACAGCTAAAAGGGAAATGAATCCGCCTAAAAAGGAGCGTCTTCGCTTCATTAACAGTTGTCTTCGCTCAGTACTCAAGATCAGATGGCCGGCCAGAAAAGATCAGCAACAGAGATCTCTGGGAGCGAACCAACCCAGCAGGAACCGATTGTGAAACAAATAGGCAGGGAGAAATGGAGATTGATTGGGTATACTCTAAGGAAGTCATCAAGTGACATCGCACGCCAGGCCATCGCTCGTGTGGAACCCGAAAGGGAAGCGGCGAGTTGGTAGTCAGTGCGAGGGTGGGTGACTTGGAGGAGGTCATGTGGAGAGGAGATGAAAGCGTGTGGGCAGACTTGGAGCCAGGTGAAGACTGTAGCAGAGAACCGAACGCAATGAAGACGCACGGCTGAAGCCCTATGTTCCTCTAGGAATTAAAGGAAACAATAATAATAATAAATAGGAGCGTCTTCGCTGAACTACAGGGATTATTCATAAACTGAAAAAATAAGATATCGAAGAAGACAGCAGGAAACCTTTTCACTTCTAGTAATTAATTTTCAGTTTGTCTTTTTACTAAATTCTTGGAAGATTTATTTTTATGTATGCGTTTTCGTGAAAACTTATCCCGCCTATATATGATAATCAAAATGTTATGCTACTGATAATAAAATGGTTAATTATTACTAAAGTAAATATCCTTCTGTCAGTCATTATTATTTTCCTTTGACTTCAAGTTGTGAAAACGGAATACCTCTTTATGTTTGCCTCTGGTAATTTTTTATACAAAGGCATTTGCATATATGATGTATACATGGTCTCACATGTAGTAGGCTGAAGTTTCATGATATATCGGCATTTCTGTGCACTGTGTGTTACGTTTATAATAGAGTGCTTCAGCGCCATGAAATATATGTTATCATTGATTTAAAATCACTTGAAGGCATTTGTCGGTTTTTGTTGTCATGGAAACTAAAATCCTAAATAGGTTAGTTTCTTTTAAAACTATCTATAGGGCAAATTCACCAGTAATGTTCAAGTGTTGATTTGTAGGGATTTGATTGGTTACAGGATTACATCATGAGCTGACATTAGTTAGAGAACCATTGGAAAACCAACTGGGAGTACTAGACAGCTGTTTTGCCATCGTTTGGGACTCTTCAGCAGTACGCACCAACCTCCAGGGTTCAAGCCCAGGACCTACTGGTTACAAGGCCACCGAGCTCGTAGACCATTGAGTCTCTGGGACCTGAACCAATGAGCAGTCCATGAATTCTAACTTCTGCCAACTCACGACATAGCGTGAGCCGTAGCCAGTGTCTTTGGCGAGTATTTGCCCTCACACGAGACCTGGTGCACCCTACTGGTCACGACTTCTCACTAGAAACCCAGGTAACTGCCTACCCGAATAGAGCAGGTCGGGTGTGAGGACAAATACTCGCCAAAGACACTGGCTACGGGTCACGCTATGTCGTGAGTTGGCAGAAGTTAGAATTCATGGACTGCTCATTGGTTCAGGTCCCAGTGACTCAGTGGTCTACGAGCTCGGTGGCCTTGTAACCAGAAGGTCCTGGGTTCGAACCCTGCTGATGGGTGCGTACTGATGAAGAGTCCTAAACACTAGGATTAAACAGCTGTCAAATACTCTCAGTTTTTTCAGTGGTTCTCTAACTAATAACAGCTGAAGATGAAACCCTCTAATCACTAGTAATGTAATTGTTTAGAAGTATTTGAAAGCCAGTCTTCTGAGTATAAGTCACCAGAAGTTGAAACCTCTCAATTCGTGTCTATACTCTGCAATGTACGATTCGTAAAACTTTTATTTTATTTCGTTAACTATTCATATCATGTTTTTGATATGAATTAAAGCTTCATCATCTGAAAATGCTTGAAAGCTTTCATTCACCACAAATCAGTTAATGTTTTACAGCGCAATGGTAACAACAGAAGACAAGGGCCAGGCAACAGAACGTTTATTACGGAAAATCACACATATTTATGGATTTTGACGTACATTATTGTAGGTTAATGTTAGTAGCAAATACAGTCTGTTGATTGGTTGTTTCTCACGTTAACCTTGCATCTCTTGTGGCTGTGTCAGTTCTGTATCCGCCTGTCCATCTTGACCTTGACCTCAACTACTGTCAACCAATTCGGCTAGCAACCATCTCTCACCACAACATGACTAATATTTGATACATAAATATTGACCTCATTTACTGTCAACCACTTGGCTAGTAGTCAGCTCTCACCACAATTTTATGTTTATTATGCTGCCCACATTTTTGAAGTTTCTGCGGACAGCTTAATAAATTTTGACATTTGTGTGATGTGAATTTACTTCTCAGTTTCGAAGAGTAATTCAACCAGCGGGGTCTATGAAAGCCGGTTAAAAGAACAGCTACGTACCTATGGCCTTAGAAGCAGTTAAAAAAGAACTAACTGCGGATACTGAACTCAATCATAGAACAAAGCTGTCCATTGAAGAAATTATATTAGGGGTTCAGATATGCCTTACATCTACTATCTTTAGATTCCAAGGCAAAATATATAGACAAACTGAAGGTGTAGCAATGTGATCACCAATATCCCCTATCGTAGCAGATATATTTATGGATAGCTGGGAAAATATGGCACTTAATACGTTTAATCCTACTCCAAAAATATGGTGGAGATATGTGGATGACACTTTAACAGTGTTAAAAACAGAACATATCTCTAGCTTCTCGACACACATAAACTCACTAGTGGAGGGAATAAAATTCACATTTGAAACCGAAAATGAGCACGGAGAATTAGCTATGTTAGATTGTAAAATAAAACGAATAGAAGAAGGTAAACTACATACTAGTGTTTATAGAAAACCAACGCATTCTAATAGATATTTAGACTTTAATTCATCTCATCCTTTAACTGTTAAGGCAGGCTTAGTTAAGTGTTTAACAAACCGAGCAATGGCACTAAGTAGCACAAAAAAAGACCTAAATGATGAAATAAAACAGATAGAAGAATGGCTGGTTGGTTTTAAATAACTATCCTTTAAAATTCATTAGGAAGATTGAAAAACGCCAAAAGAAAAAGAAAAATAATTGTGAAACTAGTAATAATAACATAAATAAGAGAGAATATAAGTCATCCACAGTTATACCATATAAAGAGGGGACATCTGAGACCCTACGTAGGATTCTAAATAAAGCAGGAATTAGGGTGGCATTTAAACCTTCAAACTCACTCAGGGACAAGCTCTGTAGGTTAAAGGACCCAGTGGACCCAATTAGACAAAATAATATAATTTACAAAATACCCTGCAATGACTGTGAGGTCAACTACATAGGTCAAACTAGTAAGTCAGGGGTAGTCAGATTGTCAGAACATAAGAATTTAGCTAAGGTAAGAATGGTTCACCCAGAGAAGATAAGTAATTTAGAAAAAAGCTCGGCAATTGCAATGCATGCATTAACACACAACCACACAATAGGGTGGGAGAGGGTTAAAATTCTAAAAAGTAATCTAGGTAGGTGGAGAGAGAGGTTGATTACTGAATCTTTGTTCATCGAATCTACACCCAACACATGCAATAGGAATGAATCATCACTGATACCTGAAATATGGAAAATAATACTACCAATCAAATCAAGTGAAAAACAATGGAACTATATAAATGAATTTAGGAAGTCGTGTGATTAACTTGATATGATTATGAGCAGTAAATTGTGCTCGAAACGTCATCAGTAAATATTACTGTATAACACTGTGAGACTCTATCAAAATAAAATTTACCCATAATGGAATTGCACTCTACCACAGTGGCCAAGTTTTATTCTTATATCAATGCTACGTATCTAAGACACTGGTTCACGATTGCGATCGTTCCGATAATGCAAGTCAGCGTCAACCACCAATCAATACTTTGGAGCTTCAGAACTTACGCCTTCTCTTGTATGCTATGGATCTCTACACCAATTTTAGGGCAGCGAAATCTCGTTTTGTTTCCCTACCGGTACTGGTTGACTGTGATATCCATTTGCGTGTGACATGGAGTTAAAACAATGTTGCCTTGGCAAGTGAGAGGGAGAAATTCTTTTAGATTTCTGTTAATCAAAGCGATTGCTGCTTGCCGTTTTTTGTTAGGTACATTTACCATCTTTGTTTTTCCTATGTTCATCCAAAGTCATTACTGTGTTTCTCGACTCTTTTGACAATTTATAAATTTTCGAATTTGTGCGACGTGAAAAATCAATCATCCGAACCAAATAGCCTTTTTCTTTGTTTAATATATGCCTGTCTTCTCACCGCCTACGGTCTACTGCATGATCCTGTCCACCAGAATCAGGAATATAATCAGTGATAGTAGTCAGCTTTGTCTGACTTCTGTCTTCAATTCAAATGTCCAGGTGAGCCTTACATTGTGAGTAACTTGGCATGTGGCATCATGATGCGAATGTTGAGTGGGGATTACAACTCTACAGTATGGTAACGATACTACAGTCGACCATGCACATCATCTGCGGTTCGACCCCCTGCCGACGCACACCTGATATCAATGGTCGGCCTGCAAAATTCGGGCTACCGATATCACATGCTGAAAATTCCATACTTGTGCCAAAAATACGGTGTGGAATCAAGCTATAATAAAAGAATATATAAATATGTTGATCTTCGGGATAAAATTCGAAATGAACGAACTAGTATCAGTGGTGTTGTTCTAATCTTTTAACAGAAAATTGATTTCACCCTACTAAATTCTTATTAATTTTCTTGCCTTCACTTTTAAACTAGTGCCACTTGAAAATGTTTTTTAAAGAGATAAAAAAGCTGTAGATATTTGATTTGAATCAAACCTGAGATAATTAAAATTTTGGTATAACACGGTATTCTTATGTATTAGTGTTCTCTGAGCTGAAGGGTTTATTTACCAACCTTTATTGCCCTACTAGGCAACATCTTCAGCACATACTTCAATTTCAGGTGAGCTATTAGATTTCTCCACGAGTTTATTAGTCGTCTCTCCTGGTGACCCTGGATGTACCCAATTACACTTGTCTGTCTTCGCACCCTCTAGTCTACTTGTATTGGTACTGATTGTTTCCTAGACCTGGATCTTGAGTTTTTGTGTGTGATATTTTTCTTTTATCGATCGGTAAGATTTATCTATGTCAGTGTGCCCATTGATTGATAATTCACTGGAATATCAGGCTTCCAAAGATTTTCTGGTGTTCTTGGTGTTTCCTCAGAATAATATTCAAATGTTTTCCCAGTCGAACTGATGTCCGTGGTTGTCTGTATGCGGCGAAATGAAGGTGTGGATTTTGTATCTTTTAACGGCCAGTGTGTGTTCATGGATATAGATGCGAAGATGAAAAGGACGTCCACTTGGTGTTCATTGTGAACTTCGAGAGGGGAACATTGAAAGAAGCAATCTGAAGTCTTCATATGTATAAGCGACACACTGATGACACCTACATTATTTTTGATGAAAATTGGTCAACTGCCAAGCTTCTCGGAAAATTAAATGGTTTTCACTCATCTATGCTTTTCACTATGGAAGAAGAGTCAAACTCCGCATTTCACTTCTTAGATGTGATGCTCAATAGAAGAGAGGACGGCACGTTTAAAAGATCGATCTACCAAAAGCCAACATTTACAGGTCAGTAGACTAACTTCAACAGTTTGGTACCTGTAGGCAGGAAGAGAAATCTTATTCGTTCTCGATGCTCTGGAATTCGGAAAATGTACTCTGTAGATACGGTCAACATAGAACTAGAAGGACATCTCAAAACTCTCTCAAATAATGGATATTTTTAGAAGGTTTATCGACAGAAACATTAAGAAAGAAACTATCCTCAGCCGAATCCCAGAGCTGAAGGAGACACCGTTTGTAAGTTTGGCTTTCAGATGTGACAGTATTTCTGAAGTAATTAAAAGTCATCTATTTAAATGCATCAGAAGGTGCTTTTATGCAGCTAGCTTATATTTAGTGTTAACCAACCGAAACATGATTCAACAATACTTCAAGGATAAACTACCGCTTATGTCTACCTCTATGTGCATATACTCATCCACATGCTCGTGTGGAGCTGATTACATTGGACGTAGTAAGCGTAATCTCCGTGAACGCGTAGCTGAACACTACCCGGTTTGCTCAATGAAAGGTGAGCAAAGGACGACAAAGTCTTCAATCGGCGAACACATTCTGGAGTCAGGTCATTCAGCCCAAAGTGACTTATTCTGTAAAGTTATCTACAGAACCAAATCCAATCACTCCAAATGCTTACGTTTTCTCCACTTATGTATAGCTGAAGCTCTAGCTATACATGAGCAAAAACCTAAATTATGTATTCAAAAACGTTTTATCAAACCCTTTTCTTTACCTTGGTCATAGTAATGTTCTTTTATTTTATTCTAGTTTACCACTTGTAGTATAAATCGTATGGTATAATCTAAAGATTTTTCTTTGTAATTGAGACGACAGTGAAACTTTGTGACACATCGTTAACTAAGGCCACTCTGATAGGAAAAAAGTGACCTAATTTATTAAAAAAGTTACTGAGAACTGAGTACAGAAGAAACAAAGTGAGATAACCTTTGAAAAGACATTTGAAAATATCCCACTTTGAAGTATTCTGTTATAAGTATGAGAAACAAAAGTAGGATATTATATTATTTCCACTAGATGAAGGATTATGTTTTAGGTAGCGACTTTTGTTTTAGTGAAAACCTTGTTTTTTACTCCAGAATACAATATTTTGAATTAATCCTACAAATAATAATTATCATAAATGTGAGCTGTTTGCCACTAATATAACGGTTTAAAGAAGTACCCCATATCCACAGCCCTATTAAAGGGTTTCCTGGACAGAATGAAAGAGAATGTTATCCACTGTTTTTATAACACTTTTAAAGCGTTGTGTACCAGTCTATGAGCCATACTCATCTTATTGGACCATAAAAATTAAACCAGACCTAGGATGATTCACCGTGACAAGTTAAATAATCTAGAAAAGTGCTCAGCCATTGCCCTGCATTCACTTGCATGTAATCACGAAACGACATGGGACAGGGTTGAAGTAACGGAAAGGAATATATTTGGGTGGGTAGAGGAGCTAATCACTGTATTTTAGAAGAGAAGACAGAAAAATGTGTGTATATCGCTTACAAATTCCCATTGAGTCATATGAAAAAGAGAAGACATTCAGCGAAGATAATATTTTCGGCGAATTCATTCACATAACCGTACAATCGCATTTATATATAATTATTTGTATGTGTGTGTGTACATGAGGTTTGTCAAGTAATCAGGTCATACAAGTATGATCAAATATAGAAACAAGGTTAATTAGACAGCAACTAAAGTAAGATTGAGTTAGTAAGTTAGATGACGTAATATGATTGACTAAAATGTTTCAACTTAGGTCAGGATAGCAACAGAGGTAATTACAGGTAGAGACTAAGTAGAAGTGGGGTAGAGAATAATGCCGTTTAAATTAGAAGTGAAATTGAGCAAATAAGTCGGATGACGTAACATAAATGACTAGAAATTGAGTGTTGGTCAAGTCAGTAACAGTGGTAATGAAGTGTAGAAATTAAATCGGGTGGGGGTAGAGAACAGGAAAGTTGAAAATGTAAAATATTACAGTTGTAAATACAAAATAATACTAATGAAGAGACAGCAAGAAATAGAATTTACCTGTCGGGTATCAGGACAGATTACGTCCATTGCAAGTGTAGTGATTGAACGAACTTCTTCTGTATGCAGAGCTCAGGGCTTAGCAAGTGAATTGCCATTGCCTCTGCAGTTTGAAGAAGTTTGAGTGGTACACTTTTAGGAAGACTGCTTCGTATTCTGTAGATGACTTTGAAGTTTGCTTGAGTTCTAGCTTGGTGTTCGGATAGAGCTGCGGAGACATCGTTTTTCTCCTCTGTAAAACCATGCTGGTAAGTGTTCGGTTATACGTTTAGACAGCGAACGCTGAGTACGGCCGACATACCTGGCTTCACAGAAGTAGATGAATTGGTAGACCCACATTGATAAGGCCAGCAGTGGTAACTTATCCTTCACGTTCATACGAATCATAGGTTTCGTGGAGAAGGTTAATCGTAGTTCAGCTGCGAAGAAGGTTTTCTTAAGTGAACGCGACAGCCGATTTTTCAGTGTTTCCGCAGGTGTATCTCTATTGAAGTGAAGGTTCATGCAGATGGGTTTTCTTGAGACGCTAAGTGTAGGCGGCTTTTGTGGTCTAGGATTCATGAATTTTTCAATAAATCGTTCTGGATAACAATTCTCAACGATGATTCTCTTGAGATTGTCCAGTTCGTCTTCCATATTATCCAGGGTGCAAATTCTGCGAACTCTGTAGCTGAGTGAACGGATCAAGTTTCGTTTGGTGTAAACAGGTACTCAACTGTGGAAGTTAGTGAGCTGTCCGTTCCACGTCGACTTTCTGTATATATATATATATCAAGCAAATTATCAAACGTTGGTGATAAACTAATATGATCATGAGCAATAAATTCTGCTCAAAACGTCATCCAGTTATTAATACTGCGTGTTAGATCAAATAAAGTTACCCAATATAAAGGAAAGATTTATTGCTCTATTTCTTAGTAATGACTTACTCGATCACTTTATGCATTATTTAATTGAATTAAGATTTTCCCGTCGATTGATTGGACCGAAGTGCTCGGTCTCAGGTTGACACGTCGGCTTCTTGTGCAGATGCTTCGACGATGTCTTGGCATGTAATTAGAGGTTAATTTGGTGGATGCTGACTAGCAGTTGAATCCATGATGCGCATTTCGTCCTATTTTGGACTTATCATCTGGATGTACCTGCATTCCGCAGTGACTCACTGCGGAATGCTGGATTCCACTGCTAGCCACCATCCACCAAATTACCTTCGATTTCGTTGAAATGGCAATTTGCTTTTATAATTCCCTTTAAATTTCTTCATGAATAACTTATGGATTCTAACAATGAAATTCAGAACACTTCAATAATTCACATATAACTGAAAATAAGAACCATTTCTAGCATGTTTTATTTGTTCTTTCAATTAATTCAAACCATTAACCGTAATTTAGATCGACAGGAATCAGTTTAAAGCAGGACGAATTTAGCTTAGAATTATAACTGACCAGCAAAAACAAGCAACCCACATAAGTAGTAATTGAACAAAGAGAATGGAGTTTGTTTTAAAGAATAAAAGTGAATATACAAAGGCAAATAGCAAAAATAATACAAATATATTCAAACAAGAAAGCAAATGAATGCATTTCAGTACACTTAGGATGATCGCTTATTGTAATGAAAATAAAAATAAAAATAATAATAACAATAATTGATATTTAAATGGTGCAGAGAACAACACATTTATGAAAACATCACACCATTGGAAAAGTCAATTATGTGTAAATGCTGTCCAAAATATCGAGAAAATTAATTACTAACAGCAAGGGAAATAATAAAAACACAACAAAGGTAAAATCATTAGTTCACAGTTCCAACAGAATTACTAATGTGCGTACGCTAAGATAACGTGTTAAATAGTTAATTGAAGTAGAAGGAAGAAAGAAAATCAATCGTTATGAAGATTCATTCCGTTATGTAATTCATTTTTGCAATTATTATTACTAATACTCTAATTGATGTTTGATAGTTTGTTTAAACAGAAGCGAGTGAAAACGAACTAGTGTTCTTTGTATTATGGGGAAATGGCTTCACTAGTAACCTCTTCAGTATAATCCCTAGGTTTGTGTGTAGAAGAGGGTTATTTAACCTCATGGAGGATTTCATCATGAGCTGACATCAGTTAGTGAACCACGGGAAAACCAGCTGGGAGTACTGAACAGCCGTTTCGTCGGCCTGGTTTGCGACTCTGCAGGGTTCGAACCAGAACCTTCTGGTAACAAGGCGACGTCGTAGACCATTAAACCACAGGGACCCGATTCAATGGCTCATGAATTCTAACTTCTACCAATTCGTGATTTAGCGCGACCCCAATCATTGTCGCTGGTGGAACATCCATCCACACACGTGACATCTAATTGGACCTCACTGGTTACGACTTCTCACCAGAACTCCAGGAAACTCCATCCTGTAGTTAGTCACCAGGGGGCATCAGATTAATTTTCTATAGTTTGGTTTGTAAGGGTTAGTTATGTTTTTTACGAGTTGATCACGGATTGATGTCAGTTAGAGAACCATTGAAAACCAGGGAGTACTGGACAGCTGTTGTTTCATCCTAGTTTGGGAATCATCGGCAGTACTGACCCACTGGGATTCAAACCCAGGACCTTCCGGTTACTGCCGATGATTTCCAAACTAGGATGAAACAACAGCTGTCCAGTACTCCCTGGTTTTCAATGGTTCTCTAACTGATATCAGTCCGTGATCAACTCGTAAAAGCATAACTAACCCTTACAAACCAAACCAAAGCTAGGTAGCTTATCCTTCACTTGAGCAATCAAAATTGGTCGGCTGGAAAATGACTGCCGCCACCCTTTGTTTGTCATTTTCCAGCCGACCGATTTTGATTACTCAAGTGAAAGATAAGCTACATATACTATCTTTGTTATTCTTATCACCTGCATAAACCTTATTATCAATATTTTGTTATCATTATAATCATCGTTATTAATTTCGTTCAAAACACTTACCACATTATTGTTATTATTATTATTTGATTCCCAAAATCACCGTCATTGGTTAAAATTTTATATATAAGTCTATGTAAATTAGAGTAAAGCCTGAAGAAGATCTAAATGAAAACAATATTGTTCGCTTATATGTCTTGTTCTAATACTATAAAATCTATCAAAATTGTGGATTCAAAAATGTATCCATCAAAGCTTTGAGGCTTTGTTAAAAGTAGTTTTGTTTACAACAAAGTGAAACTGCTAGCCTCACACGGAACGTCCCCTCTTTACTGGTCTTACTATGGACTTAGCAAGGTTTATGAGTGCATTGGTCTGCGGAGAAACCTCAGACCATGTATGTGATTGGCGAACATTTAACCACTGAACCACCAACGCATACACCGACTTAGTTTGATATGTTTTGTTACACAATGGAAAACGTCTTAAAGAATGACTGGTGCTTACAGTCCTGAAGTAAAACTAAATTGTATGGGTAACATACTTTTCACAGATTCATATATAAAAGGATTTATCACTTGTTAGTCTTCAGGAATTTGAATGATAACAGGTTTTGATGACGAGTTGACATTAGTTAGAGAAAAATACACAAGAAAACTTGGAGGTACTGGGCAGCTGCTTCACCCTACTTTGAGATACTTCAGTTGTACGTACCCACCGAGGTTCACTATATTTAGGGCTTTCAGATTACAAGGTGAGCTTGTTGACAAACCAGCCACTGGAGTTCGATTCAGTGGACAGTCTGTGGACGTCAACTTCTTCCGTTTAGCTGTGTTTAGGCAGACCACCAGCCAGTGGCATAGGTGAGTAAGAGTTCTGTTACCTAAACTAGTTGACCTTATCGGTTACAACTTCCCACTAAAATTCCAGGTGACTTTCTGAATAGAGCTAGTCATCAGTGGATATAAGATTAATAATCAAGTGTTGGTTTCCAGGGATTTGATTGGTTACAAATTTAGTAATGATATTCAAATTAAATCAGGTAAAATAATTAGTCATAGAAAAGAAAAGGCGTTCAGCAAAGAGTTACTCTTTTCGGCGATATCGTTCTCAAGCTGTACAAACCGCAAATTTATAGTAATTTTTCTTGGCAACAGAAGGAATATTTCCAAAGATGTGTTGATGCAATTGTTAATTTTTGACAACAAATTACGTAATTTAGAAGGCGTTAATCGGTTAGAAACTAAAATAAAGTTACAAAAGTAGGTTGGGTGACGTAATCTAATTGCTAGGGTTCAATGAAAAATGAATCAGAGTCAAGTTAATAATCTGAGTAGAATTCACTTGAAAATAAATGAGAGTTAAGTTGATAAGCTGAGTAGAATTCACTTAAAATAAACGAAAATGGAGTTAGCAACAGTCGTCATGAGGGTAGAGATTTAATAGAGGGTGGGGGTAGAAAATAATGCAATTAAGAGACAGACAAACAAAGAAGAAAGAGGTAAGACAACGTGAAGGACAAGCTTCCACTGGGGGCCTCATCAATGTGCATCTACCAATTCACCTGCTCATGTGGAGCTAGGTATGTGGGCCGTACCCAGCGTTTGCTATCCAAACGAATCAGCGAACACTTACCTTCATGGTTTTATAAAGGAGAAAGAAGATCCCCCTGCCACAGCTCTATCCTAGAACACTTGATCGAATCCGGACACCAAGCAAACCCACAAAACAACTTCTCAGTTATCTACACAATACGTGAGAATCTTGCCAAAAGAGTACGAATTAAACTTCTGCAAACTGCAGAAGCAATGGCAATTCACATATTGAATCCTGAACTCTGCATACAAAAGAAGTTTGTTCAGTCACTAAATCTACAATGGTCCTGATCTATCTCAACACCAAATACGTAATTTTGTCTTACCTCTTTCTTCTTTGTTTGTCTGTCTCTTAATTGCATTATTTTCTACCCCCACCCTCTATTAAATCTCTACCCTCATGACGACTGTTGCTAACTCCATTTTCGTTTATTTTAAGTGAATTCTACTCAGATTATTAACTTTACTCTGATTCATTTTTCATTGAACCCTAGCAATTATATTACGTCACCCAACCTACTTTTGTAACTTTATTTTAGTTTCTAACCGATTAACGCCTTCTAAATTACGTAATTTGTTGTCAAAAATTAACAATTGCATCAACACATCTTTGGAAATATTCCTTCTGTTGCCAAGAAAAATTACTATAAATTTGCGGTTTGTACAGCCGAAAAGAGTAACTCTTTGCTGAACGCCTTTTCTTTTCTATGACTGAATGGGAATTTTCAAAATAATTAGTATTCAGACCAGCTGAGTCACTACAGCTTCTAGGGTCCCATTTCATCTGCAATAAATACCCAAAGGCCACCCCATACTGTATCAGCATAAATATTTTATCCCATCCTGCCTTTGTTTCAAAAGTATTGACGTTTTTTATAAACAGAAGGGATATGAATCAGAGTAATTACCTGTACAGGTCAATTCAAACATCGGGTACTATACTAATCAGCAAAACAATACAGGAAGATTTATAATCCATACAGTCTACTACTACACCACAGGTGCAGATGGTTTTTATTCATTGGAGCCATGTACAAAGTGATAAATAAATAAATAAATGGAACAATTTTGTAGAAGAAATTAAAGAAATTATTTTGATTTTAGTTTTTCCATGGTATCTGGTATATATTCAACATCCATTAAATGACTTTATAATGACCACATATGGGGGAAATTCTGACTAATGACTCACTGGAAGAAACAATTACCTTTATGTTTGAACTTCTGTGCGTAGGTATATAATCTTTTCATTGGTAGGTAACTAATAAATAATAAGCTATCTGTTTCTTGAACAAAGAATATTCTTTTCAACTACGTGTTCACCAGATTCTACAGTTATATGCATATATATGCTTACGGGTGCATTGGTGGTAAAGCTGTAAGGTCGCTCGCCAACCATGTGTATGGTTCGGGGTTCGATCCCCGGCCGCCGACGCACTCCTTTACCACACTAAGCCAGAAATAAAGCTGGTAAAGAGGGAAGGTTGTGGGGCATGAGGCTAGCAACCCCATCCTGTAAAAATAAACACCACTGCTACAGAAACTTCAAGCCTCTAGCTTGAAGCCCTGTGTTCTACCGGGAACGTGAAGGAATCAAAAAATATATATGCTTACAATTCAGAGGCAATGTACCATGCAAAATAATAAACGGCAAGTTGAGAAAACTAATCCATAGAACGTTTAAAACCTCTTGGCTGCAGCCTATATTTTTCACACAACCGGTTGGGATTCCGAAACTGAAAGGTGACTAGCCAAGTATTATTTTATCTATCAATTCAACCGCTTCTGTGGAGGCAGTAATATTATTTGTCAAAAGCCTTCAAATAATACAAAACACTTCAAACAGCAGCATGGCTGATTGCAGTTCTCTTAAAACAATCGGTGCTGTGTGCGCGAAACAGAGAGAGAGGGCCAGCTACTATCGCTACACTGGCCTACTGTGGAACCAATAGATTCATATATATTCTGTATTATTGTGCCTAATATGTGTGATATTCAGTTAATTATGGCATTTGTTTATGCATCTTATCACTCAAAGATTCCCTTGAATTGTAACCTGCCGATATTATTAATTCAATGTTGCTCAAAATATTCATTTAGTAATATGAATAATTCTTCATGCATTTATTCCCCTTGATGAATTTGAATAAAGCCAGAACAAAAGTGGTTTGTGCAGAATAATATGGTACCATCATTTATTTCGTGGGCTTCTCATCAGCTGCTTACAGCCTAAATAAATTATGAGGTTTGCGTACAGAAAAGTTTTAACATACTTGCAAATTTTTACATGTTGCCAGTTGACAAAAAGTTCCACAGTAAGTGAACAGTGCTCAGAAAATTGCGCTTATATAGTTTTTACACAGGCAGTTCAAGTTTAAACAAAATAGATGTATGCATACAATGGTAAAAGAGTTACGTAATAAAGACGAAATATGAGTTAGATACAGAGTGACTAATAAATTAGGTAACAATGTACTGAGTTCAACTCAAATCATAGAAACAAGAGACAAGCAAAATTACGGAATATAAAAGGGGGTGAGGTTAAAGACAAAGATTACGTAATCAGATGAGAGAATAAAGACATTCAGTTACCAGGGCAAAGAAAGATTAATAACTGCTTCTTTCTGAACACATAAATCTGGTTTCAAGCGTTTGATAGAGATTGCTTCGGCAAACTTGACGAGAATGGAACTCCTTTGTCTATTGATAATTTTAAAGGATTTCTCGATTTCTACCTCATGACCCGTGTCGAGAAGATGTCTAGTGATAGCGCTGCTATAAGAGTTTGTTCCCTTGAGACGTAGGCTTTTTGCACATGTTCAGAAAATCGGAGGTGTGCCGTTCTTTCTGTTCTCCCAATGTAACTGCTCCCGCAGATACACGTAAATTTGTATACACAGTTGGAGTTAACATGAGAAGGGTATCTATCGACTTTTGACTGCACCAAAGAGCATGTTGTTCGATGGACGGGAACCAACTTAGCTGCAGGATAGGCTCTGGCTAGTGATGTTCTCAGTCTTCTGTTGACCATTTCTGCAATGTTTTCACCTTTAAAATCTAGTTGAATGAAGACAGGCTTTTTTTCAACTGTGATTTGTTTGGTATTTGAGTCTTCACATCTTCCATATTTGTTTATGAATCTTTGAGGGTAACTGTTATTTTTCAGCACCTTTTCGAGGAACATAAATTCTTCTTCTAGTTTCTCTGTAGAGTGTATTCTCCTTGCTCTATAGTAAAGAGTCTTGACTAGTGCTCATTTATAGCTATTTGGACAAAAACTATTAAAATGTAAGTATTGTCCATTCCATGTAGGCTTTCGGTAAACTGACCTCTGAAGATTACCATCTTCTAGGCGTTGCATGGCGATGCCAAGGAAATGGAACTTCCCGTCATTTTCATGTTCAATGGTAAATACAATATTTGTATGTGCTTTGTTGAATAGGCTGGGTAGGTAGGAGGCATGACTTTCGTTGTTGCATACTGCAAATGTGTCATCGACATATCGACAATAGGAAGTTGGTTGATCGATTGCATGCTTCAACTTTGTTTTCTCAAGGTTTGACATGAAGATATCTGCTAGAACAGGGCTAAGTGGACTGCCCATGGCTACACCATCTATTTGTCGGTAAAGAGTGTCATCAAACTGGAATTGTACATCCATGGTACACATTAGCAGTAGGCGTTTGAATTCTGACTCTGGTAGTGGAAGCAGATCAGAATGTTGACAAATGATTTCAATGGTTTCATTGATTGGGATCATTGTGAACAAGGAGGTTGCATCAAATGAGACCATGAACTTATTTAAAACGTTCATATGATTCACGCTTTTGGCGAAATGAAATGAGTCTTTTATGGTATGCACGGCTAGACGTCGGCGAATGGGTTCCAACTTCTCCGCAAGCCAACGGGCAACCTTATGTTGAGGAGAGTTGTTCATCGAAAGTATTGGTCTTACAGGGACTTCTTTCTTGTGTATCTTTGGAAGGCCATACATATATGGCAAGCGGGACCCTCTGGGCTTTAATTCATTGTACGTGTTTTTGTCAATCAAATTCTTTTTGAGAAGATCTCTCAGCACATTTGTGATGCGTTTTTCAGTTGCATCTCTCTTGTCTTTCTGGCAGTCGTCGACTTTAAACTCAATGGGTCATTCAGCAGAGTTTTCATTCTTGCAATGTAGTCATCTTTATCCATCAGTACCACTCCTGAGCCTTTGTCAGGTCGCAGTATGATGATTTTGTCATTATTTCTGAGAGAATTCAATGCCTTTTGATGCTCTTCAAAGAGGAATTTGGAATGTGATTTTGGTGAAATGAGGTATTGATTTGCAACGTCGACCAACTTAGATTTGAACCAGCTCTTCTTGTCCTCATCAACTGGAGTAAGGTCATTCAGCTAATTGAATAGCTTTTCGAATTGAGCTGCGACACCGGTTCTGTTCATAAAGTTATTCGGGATATGGAAGTTAAATCCGAGGGAAAGTGCTTCCATTTCAATGTGGCTTAAATTCATGCTCGACAGATTATACACAAACTCCTCAGGATTTCCTGGGAAGACGTCACATAGTTTCTCCTTCGTCAGGGATTTCGACAGAGTTTTATAGAAATCTGCACATGTTTTCTGTTGAAGCTCTTGAATGAAATTGATGAATTTGATCCGGCATACTATATTTATATTATTGACGACAGCATCAAAGGATCGGGCTTCAGTTCTCAATTTTGAAATCAGAGACTCTGTTGATTCAATATGCGATTTCGTTATACGTTGAAGGTTTCTGAGGGAGGGCGGTAATTTGCAAGTACGTAGTGACTTCATGAGATGGCGAGGAAAGCAGTGCGACTGCAAGCATTCATCGTAAAATTTTATTGGAGTCACTTCTCTGGATATTCTGCAACGAATCGTCACCAAACGATTCAGTGATTTGAAAGAATCTGCCGGGAGGCGGTTTTTGAGGAACTTCATGCATTTATTCCCCTTGATGAATTTGAATAAAGCAAGCAAAAAAGTGGTTTGTGCAGAATAATATGGTACCATCATGTTAACTCCAACTGTGTATACAAATTTACGTGTATCTGCGGGAGCAGTTACATTGGGAGAACAGAAAGAACGGCACACCTCCGATTTTCTGAACATGTGCAAAAAGCCTACGTCTCAAGGGAACAAACTCTTATAGCAGCGCTATCACTAGACATCTTCTCGACACGGGTCATGAGGTAGAAATCGAGAAATCCCTTAAAATTATCAATAGACAAAGGAGTTCCATTCTCGTCAAGTTTGCCGAAGCAATCTCTATCAAACGCTTGAAACCAGATTTATGTGTTCAGAAAGAAGCAGTTATTAATCTTTCTTTGCCCTGGTAACTGAATGTCTTTATTCTCTCATCTGATTACGTAATCTTTGTCTTTAACCTCACCCCCTTTTATATTCCGTAATTTTGCTTGTCTCTTGTTTCTATGATTTGAGTTGAACTCAGTACATTGTTACCTAATTTATTAGTCACTCTGTATCTAACTCATATTTCGTCTTTATTACGTAACTCTTTTACCATTGTATGCATACATCTATTTTGTTTAAACTTGAACTGCCTGTGTAAAAACTATATAAGCGCAATTTTCTGAGCACTGTTCACTTACTGTGGAACTTTTTGTCAACTGGCAACATGTAAAAATTTGCAAGTATGTTAAAACTTTTCTGTACGCAAACCTCATAATTTTATTTAGGCTGTAAGCAGCTGATGAGAAGCCCACGAAATAAATGATGGTACCATATTATTCTGCACAAACCACTTTTGTTCTGGCTTTATTCAAATGAATAATTCTTTTGAGCTTGAAGAAGAAGTTATCAAAACTGATAGTCTATGTTCACTTATCAATCTTTTCGAAATTTGTAATGGACATCTTTAATCAATAAGCTGCTATTCATTGTGTAATTCATAATTTGAAGTTATTTTCCTTTTCAGAATGGATCGACTTTTGGATTCTGGGTTTGAAAAGGGTCTGGATTGATTTCATTGCGGTTTACACCGTAATTGAAGTAGCAGTGAACGGATGTTGTGTTCCGCTTCGGTGATTCTCAGGTATGCGCACCTGTTATCCTACTAGTTTACGGGGCACGCCCATCGGCCGTTCGACCACTGTAATGAAATTTAGCAATGACAATAATAGTAATATTAATAATGACCAATGAATTCTAAATTCTGTCAGTTAATAATATAGCGCTAATCCCAACCAACACCATCGGTAAACATACTCTCCATCCTGACATGATGAAGCCAACTGGCTGCAACTTCTTGCTGGAAATTAAGGCGATATAGCTATATAGACAGTTGCCAGAACTTGAAAGTCACAGATCATTGAATTCTCACCTCGTGTTGAATTCTCACCAAAATGCTCTCCTCTTAACCTGAAGGTCCTGGTGTTGAAACTAAGTCCAGTCATGTTTAGCAGTTTACTGAAGAGTCAAAAACTAGGGCGAAATGGATATCCAGTGCTTTGCAGTGCTTAACGTTCCCCTAAATGCTGTGGTGAAATTATCATCAGTTTTTGTATCTAGTAAACAGATCAGTGATTTGCAAGATTGTCTTCATGACTTACTTGTGATCAAGCATCCTGTTCAGTATCCGACAGTTTTACAGTAAGTAATCAGCAGAATTGTCCAGAATTCTAAACACTACAGTATTTTAACTCTTCATGAATTGCTTTCATCATCCTCTGACGAATCCAAAAGCACTAGGTACAAAATATTTCACTACTTTCCATATTCAGTAAAAACTATGTTAGCACTGAATGAGTTCATTGTTTCTCCTGCTATTCACTCTATATCTTTTATGAAAGAGCTTCTCTTGAAATGTACAATGAATGTCCACTTTTTATTCAATAAAGAACTGCATAGAAAAATCGGTGGTGTGGCAATGGGGTCGCCACTAGCACTCATTCTAACCGACATTTTCCTAGCGAAATTAGAAAATGGGCCTTTGAAGGATGTTATTAATAAACTCGAATTTTATTGTCAGTACGTGGATGATACCTTTTGACTATGAAGAACAAAAAGGAAGCAAAGAGCATTCTAGATAAATTTAATGAGGTGCATCCTGGAATAAATTTTACTTTTGAGAAAGAAAAAGACTCTAGTATTTCATTTTTAGATGTCCTTATGACAAGAAAAAAGGACGGCACAATAAGAAGAAGTGTTTATAGAAAACCTACATCAACGGTCCAGTACACACATTTTCTCGGCTTTGTGCCGTTGAAATACAAACGCAATCTAATAAAGTGCTTGGCTCACAGAGCAAGAGCAGCCTGGTGGGATGAATGTTTTGGTGAGGAACTTAATAAAATTAAACGGTTCCTGAGTGAAAATGGTTATCCAGAAAAGTTTATTGAATAGAACATGAATCTAAAATCAAAGCAACCCAAAGTACCAACAGTTCCCACAAAGGCCTTATTCTTACAGTTGCAGTTCCTAAGAGACAACATCAGAGAGATACTAACACAACGCCTTAGAAATGCGGTAAAAAGAGCATTTCCTGCTGCTGAATTACGCTGTATCTTTAAAACCACTTCTCTTCTGCGTTCGGGAATAAAAGACAAACTGTCTAATTTCGCCTCTTCCATGTGTATATACCAATTTAACTGCTCCTGTGGAGCTAGTTACATAGGCCGTACAATTAGGCGTGTTTCTCGTCGAATTCCTGAACATCACCCTGCTTGGTTAAGCAAAGCACAAAGGAAATTTATTCACAGCACTATTCTGCCTCATTTTGTGGAGACAGAACACAAGATTGACGTTAATCATGCTTTCAGGGTCATTTACCGCATATCTATGAATCTCAATTTTGCTTTAGGAGTTCGACTACGAAATATTGCTGAGGCTGTGGAGATCCATATTAACAAGCCTAATTTATGCATCCGAAAGTAGTTAGTCCAGTCATTATCATTACCTTGGCCATCTAGGTTTGAATAATCCAGAATTTTTGTGAAATTTTTTAAAATTTTAGTTGATATTCTATTCGCTGTTATATCTTTATTATTATTATAATTTAAGCATCTTTAATGAACTGTGGTAATTCCAATGGTCATATTTTACAAGTCGATATTTTTAGAAAAACACTAATATTGTTATCAACTACTAATTTAAAATATTCTGTGTATATAAACATATATATAATTGTAGAGCCAGAAGAGGAATTTATCGAAAAGAATATTCTTTGCTCGATTATTTTGTGTTTTATAGATGTCTGAATGAATATTTTTGCAATATTGGTTCTGTTATAACGAGTCTGTATATCTGACAAAACCCAAGGGCACTATGTTATTTCATAGAAAGGGTGTATGTGTGTGTGTGACATAAGTCATACAAGTACTCAGAACAAGGTTTCTAAACACAGGAAGGAGTTACGTAATAAACAGTTACAGACTGAGATTAGGAATTTTAAATTTGATAAACTGAAAATTGTCTTTATGTACAGATCAAGTAGCCTGAGTGTCTTCTTGAGAAGTGAGAAGTAGAAGGTGAGGATAAAAATTGACTAATAAAATGCACACATTTGAGATAGTATTGAAATAGTCACCGCCTTAAACTTAGATGCCCAAAAAAGAAAACTGTTAGGAAGTTGTGTAATTGGATTACCACTGTCCAGGAAGTTTATGACGTAATATTAATTTGAATCTGTAATCGCTCACATTTTTCCGTAAGTTTGTCAAATCCTTTTTCATCAGTCTCAATTAAAATGAGAATCAGTTTAGACGATGCAGACAATGGATATTATTCTCTTACTGTAAATAGGAAGGTTCGTTTAAAGCCTTTGTAAATCGTATGAATGTAGATTACTTGACACTTCAAAGCTCTTATCACTATAAGTTAACCATACTAAATGGACGATACATTTAAATATTTTTGTTCAGGGGTACTCTATGAAGTATTATAAATGGAGGGTGATTGCATTGATTAGTGGTTCAAATAAGTAACTTCAGCTCACTGAGCGCATTTTAACCTTATGAACTGTGACCTTCTTCAGTTGCCACGTGAATTTATAAGCAAACACTGTTTATTAGATTTTTTTCCGTTTTCTCCTCTTCCCTCTTCTTTTCTACTTTGGAAGCAAGTAAACCGACGGTAACCCTAAAACTAAAAACTATGACAATTACATTTCGCGTGCGCTAATTTTATAACATTTCATCTAATATCATTCAAACAGTGAAGTATGTATTTTTTAATTTTTATGTGACCATTGTAATTTCAAGTATGCGTCGAAGGCACAGCAGTAGAATGTCCTCCAGCCAAGCATGTGGTCCGGGGTTCGATCCCCTGGGCGACGATCTCTTTTACCTCGCTAAGCCAGTAATAAGACTGATAAAGAGAACGGATTGGGAATGAGGATAGTAATCCTATCCTGCAAGAATGAATACCACTGCTACCGAAACTACAAAGCTCTAGCTTGTAGCTCTATGTTCCACTGGGTATGCAAAGGAATAAAACAAATTCCAATTAGTGTGCAGCTGATGAGGACCTGTGAAGTGGAGTGTCATTTTACATGGAAAAATTGGTCTTTCGTGCTCTTTGAAAACTACAATTGGCTGGAAAGGCCATTGAAAGCCAGGAAACACTAATAGTTGGACCAATGCGCAATCCGTCTTTTTCTATTCATGTTCTACTCTAATGATGGCCAAGCTGGCGATGTCACTCAACGGTCTCCTCAGCGTGTGTCTATTTCCCCTTCATTTTCTTCTCTTTCTTTAGGTCCCTTCTTATGCTTTCCTGTTGCCTATCTTTTCTGGCCATCTCATCTTCAGTTTGAAGCGAAGCCAGCTGTCGATAAAAGCCTGAAGTGTGTCTACTTTGAATCAATACAGAAGCATTGAGTTGACTTTATTGTTAAAATTACGAATCTTCTCTTTTTGCTGTGTGCTTTAGTTCCTCGCATTGATTCTCTAGTCTTGAATGTTTGTCTTGATTTCCGGATGCTGACTTTGACACCCTTATGCATGCCGCCACCTTTAGTTGACACTTTGCGGATTCTCAGGGTAACTAATCGACACATTTTCCTTCAGACTTCTCCTGCTGGTAGAAACTGATGCAGTTTGTTGTCGGTCCGTGGGCGTCTTCACCTTCATCTGTGTCTTCACTTTGTTCACTTGAAGTCCTACCTTCGCTACTTCTCCCACTGACTTGTTGGTTTCGCCTGTAAATCCTCGAGTTTATGTGACATTAGACATAGATCGTCCTCGAAGTCTAAATGTTCTGCAGTCTTTTTGTCAACACAGCTTATGCCCGTTGTCTCGCTCCTCTTCATCTTCTACGAGATCCTTTCCTCCAATATCAGGAATACCGTTGGTGATAGTACTCAGCCTCATCTTACTGCTGCCTTCACATTAAAGGCATCTCTGAGTTTTCGTTTCTGGATCACCGTGTCAAGCCATATTATACGACTACAAATATTTGATGGTAAGTCAAAAAAGCACACAGTTGACTGCTCTTATCACTGATGAATTGTATATTCGCATCATTTATCTGTCTAGTAACAGTTGAAATAATTTTTTTAAAGTTATGGAACTGAATTCGGAATCTAAAATTGATTTGTAGTTATTTTTTTAACAATTTTTGTATATTTTATACGTCAAAATAAATGAATACGCGAAATAACATAACGAGATAACTGTCATTGACAATAATAATTTTTTACGCAAAACTACCTTGACAATGACATTGGAAAAAGTTTTTTTACCCTTTAGACAAAGCTTGAAACAATGTAGTCAAAATATTGGTAAAAACAAAATAATAATAAAATATTACATTAGAATAATTTGTACCAGTACTTGTTGAACAGGAGAAGGGTTCAGTGTTTCGGTGAAAAGGAGTAGTGTTCCTCTAAGGGTGATGAATTAATTTAAAATGATGAAAAATTAAGTACTCTGTGAACTGAGGTTTCTCAGTGATAAAATTTGTAACAACTCGGAAAGTATGAATAACTGCTTTATGGACTGATAATCAATTTATTGTTAGATGATTGGAGGCAATCGGCAGGCAGCTATCGCTGTAACTAGGCTTCACGCTTGCAGGCATTCATCAGCAAAGCGTACTTGCAGTCTTCAACGAATTTATGTCTCTTTTTAGATTCGAACCCGTATCACCTCTTTCTGCAGTCAGTGACGTTAACACTGAGCTATACAGACTCGCTGATGACCTCCTGTAGGAGTATAATGGATATTGTGTTTCAAAATTAGAGAGTAACTTAATGTCACGCGTTCGATCCACACTCAACTCAACTGACGGAATTCAGTCTGCTCGGAAAACAAAGGAGTAGATGACTGACAAGTGGGTTCTAGGTCCAGTGCAGGTATTCCAGTTCACTCCTGGCAGGTTAAAAAAATCGCCACAAACTAATTTGTAGTCAAATTTCAGCGTAGGTACATGCTCTAGTACTTCTTCGATAACCGTTTCAGTCGTTTGAGGGCTGTTAGAGGCTCTGTGTATACATCCCACTAGAATTTTATTTTCATTCTGGTGGATGCTTATGCACTTAGATTGTGGGAGTTTACCGATAGTTAGGTTTGTAAAGGTATTGGGGCCTGTGGGTTTAGAAGCATATATTAGACAATCGCGTCCTCTTTTGTCCACTCTAGCATTCTTGTGGATGTTATAGTTATCAATTATCAGCTTTTGTGTCAGGTATATCATTAGTAAGCCAATTTTCAGTTATCAGGATCAGTATATACCAAGCTGCGAAGGGAATTTATTTTGTCAAGGAGAGATCGAGCATTTAAGAGCACAATTTTCAGAAAACCAGGGCTGTTATGAGGAATGTTAGTAGGTCACTACTAAGTATCCGGTCTGTATAGCTAATTTATGCTGCATTACTTCGAATCAACTAAATTTGCTTATTTAATTATTAATAAATTAGACTTTCACAATGTGTATCACCTCTTTAGGAAATACAGACGTAAACTAATAACGTGTTTATCAGACAAAGAAACACATTACAGACAGTAAAATTCACTTAAAATGTGTAATTACGTGACTGTCATTCAGTGAAAAGATAAATACAAAAATCGACAGGTAGTAGAGAAAAAAAACACAATTTTACATACTGCATTTTTGTTTCGTAGAAACGTGTTAAATTTTATACTACGGTTTCTAATATAAGATTAATTGAGGAATAGGTAAAATTAAAATATGCCTTGAAGTTAGTAAAACTAGTCAATTAGAATACAGCATACCTGTAAGATAAATCATTACCATGTCTTCATAACAAATACACATATATTTTGCACCCACCATCAGGGCGCAGCAGGTCGGGTGTGAGGACAGATACTCGCCGAAGACATTGGCTAGGTGTCGCGCTATGTCGTGAATTGGCAGAAGTTAAAATTCATTGGCTGGCCATTGGATCGGGTCCCAGTGGTTTAATGATATACGAGCTCGCCTTGTAGCTAGAAGGTCATGGGTTCGAATCCCAGAGGGTGTGTACTGATGAAGAGTCGCAAACTAGGACGAAACAGCTGTCTAATACTCCCAGGTTTTCCAGTGGTTCTTTAACTAATGTCAGCTGATGATGAAAATCTTATAACCAATCAAACCCCTACAAACCAACACTTGAACACGTATATTTTGCCAAGATTTTTATATTCTGCAAGGGGTAACCGAGCTTGTGTTACCTTGAATAACTCAGTACAGTCATCTCAATAGGTAAAGGTTGACCCAATGCTAAGGTTTGCATCAAAACAAGATGTATAACCAAAAAATATTGTTTTCAATCAGAACTTCCTCGGGCTTAACAGTTAAATACCCAGCTCAATATTCATATGGTGTGTGCTACTGACAAGTTTTGTGAGTAGTGTATCATAACATACATAAAAATACAATAATCATAATAATGATTTACTTTATTCCAAAAACAGTACTTGTGATACAGAATGGAATTTTCAGCATTAATCACAATATTGCATCTAATTTCCTCAAATTATAAATAAAAATTAGTCACACAGAAAATTTCCCACATTTACAATAGGGGTAATGTCAAAAAAAATACAGCATATTCAATGGAAATAATAATAATGATAGCAGCTAAGGTATTGATAATATTACAAGCGGAAATTGCCGTGGGCTTGCTTTACACAGTATTGTCGATGCGGTATACAAATCCTTGCATGATTAAAAATATTGAATATAATGTTCTCTCTACATGGTATGATGAGGGAAAAAACAAAGATTACAGCAGTCAAATAGATAAGTTGGTGTTTGCAGTTATGAAAGAGAAAACAAAGAATCAACAGGACCATAAATATAATAGAAATAATAAAAGTAGAACTTGAAGGTATATGAAGATGGATGGAGGAGATTGTTTATTTACTACATGAAAAAAGGTTAGTCAATTCTTGCCTGACGCTATTTTCATCACATAAAATACGTGCCAAGTATGGTATCATAGAATTTCTATACTTAGACGTGCGAGCATACAGTTTTCTGAAGTTGCTTCTTGCTCTACCTGAGGAGATGCAAGGTGAAAGCTGAGGGTATAGTGGATGCTCCAAGTCAGACAAAATCCCTTTAGCAAATTTACTGCACGAAGTCAAGTGCCTATCGACGACGACATTAACTATGTAGTCCTATGGGACACCACTTACCCTACTGACAGTCTTCAGTATTCTACGAATTGTGACATAGTCCTTTTTAAGCAAACCAGGAAAGAATAAGGGTGAACAATGAAGAAGAATAGGTAGGATGCAAGAGTTTATGGACTGTAAGAGGAGGGGTATATCATCTCTATGAATATCTGATAACTGATACATAGATTCAATGGAAAAGAGAAGAAGTGGATGATTCCTGTGAAACAATGTAGGAAACATGAATGGAAGATAGAAGAAGCACGATTCGGAGGACACTTGTGAATTTTACAGTTATTATGAAGGGGGTGTACTTTGATTATATCAGTACTTCCAGCTGCCAAATACGAATATATTAGTTATGTTGGGCTGGATTATGTGGCAGAGTGTGGGAAGCGAATGGTTTTTGTTTAATGGCATATAAAATAGAACACTTGCGGGTGAAAAAGAACAGGTCATCAAGAAAGGAATGCATCGAAGACAGGACTTCAGTTGAACATAGACGTAGGGAACCGTTCAGCGACATCATTAGGCAAATCAACCTCCTAGTGGAATCCAGATGAAAAACGACAAGCTGAGCGTTAGTCTGAGGATGAATTGGAGATAATGTGTGCAGAAGATGATAACAGATGACTGCAGAAAACAGAATGAAGTAGATTCCACTAGGAAACTAAGCGAACAATCACAATATAAGCCCTGAAACTTTCTGAATAATATTTTCTAAAATAATAAATCATCTATCAACAACCTATCTTTATTCATTGGTAACCACTTGGTCAAAGAATATTAAACATTTTGAAGTCTTTTTCAGATTAACCAAAAACTAAAACAGAAAACTCTACCTTGCACTCTTTAAAAACAAAATTTCCTCTGTAGAAACAATCATTTTCAACTGGCCTAATTAAGAGATAATATCGTATCCAGACGTGGGATCATCTAAAGACACCTTTTCTTGTTAATTTTACCTTTTGATATATTTTTAGAAAATGTGATCATATGTTTTTAATCAAAAGTCAGTCTGGGCTTTTTCCATATTTTAGCATTTTATTTTTTTTTACTGATTTATAACTGTCGTTGCATAATTTTAAAAGGGTTTTTTTCTCTCCAAATTACTCGTTGACAAACAGGCGTGTTCATGCATGATTAGCTCAGTAAAAACCTTGAACGTAATCAGTTTAAGAGTCTTAAAATTTAAATTTTTGTAGTATAGAGAATTTACATTTTATATAGTTAAGAACGCATGAGTCAACAGCGAGATCTCTTTTCGTAGATTCACCTTTAGTGTCAGCCATTTCAAAAACGAATATTCATCACTCATCTAATTAGTTATAAACCCTTTTCATTAAGTAGAATTATTACTGATTTTTCAGACAGAGTTATTACTAGAATTTAATTGGTGGATGGTGACTAGCAGTGAAATCCAGGATGCGCATTTCGTCCTATTTGGGACTCGTGGTTAGCTGGATGTACCTGCAATCCGCAGTGAGTGATAATGTTCCAACCGAGGCTCGAAACCAGTGCCTGTAGTTTCAAACGCCAAGGCGTTATCCACTAGACCATTTGAGCCACGACAGCCACATCTTGCGCTACGGGTCCTATTAATGACGAGTCCTGTGGCGTCTTAAATAGGACAAAGTGTGCATTCTAGATTCCACTGGTAGTCACCATCGACCAACTGATCAGTGAGTATGTTCAAACATTTTCAAATTATATATATATAAACTTTGAAAAGACAACTTGACTTGCCAAGAGCCAACAAATAAAATTATTCGTTTCCTTTTTAAGAAGGAAAATAATTGCAAGCATATGATTACTCTTATTCCTTTGGGTTCGAAAAGACCACGGAACAACGGCCGACTTGTCGTTTTAGATTCGGATTCCACTCGACAGCTCATTGAGTGATGTCATTCGACGATCTCTTCAGTGTGTGTCCAATCTATTCCCATTTCCTTTTTTTTCAGCATTAGGTTCTTAGTTATTTCAACACCTGTCAGAGTTGCTTTCACCCTATCCTTTCGACCAGTTTATTCTTTGAAGTTGAAACAGCGAAGGCAGCTGTTGTTGATAAAAGCATAATGCCTGTTCAAAATGCTTTTGTCTGAATGAGTGTCCAGTGTCTGAATCAACCAGAAGAAGTGACTGACATAATATTAGTGTTAAAAATCTGAATCTTGCTTTTCATGCTAACTGCAGTTAATTTCAGAGTAACAATGGTCCCTCTTAATTTTTTGATCCTGCCTTGGAAATCTTCATCCATGCCGCCTATAATTGAAACGATGCTGCTCAAATAAGTTAAAGGAATGACCTTCCTCAAATTTCTCCCTTTTATAGTGATTGGTGCTTGCTGTTGTTGTCGTCGGTCGGTGGATATCTTCATCCAGTCTATCTAATTTGTGTTCACCTGAAGTCCTATCTTCTTTGCTTTGCCCTCCAACATGTTGACTTTGGGCCTGCATATTTGTTTTTTGGGTTCGTGTGGTATTGAAAATATATGGTCTGAAAATCAAGATTTTCCAAATTCTTCTGTTTCTTCCAATGTAAACCTGGTTTCTCGCTTCCTACAGTTTTCTGCGTGATCTAGTCTACGAGAATCTCGAGTAATTCTTTCTACAAATGACTATTAATAAGTAGTACCAGTTACTATCAAAATCGAATACCAGTTTCCCGTCCAATACACCAATTTATGGAATACTAAATCAGCTTTACACAATAACAAAATATGAAAATTACGTGTGACGAACACCCTACTCATTCTCCAGATAAATATTCACTCCATATACCTCGAGTTACCTACCAATGAGATGAGAAAGATCAATAAAAATGGTCAAAAAAATGTCTTTACAAAGAATCATAAAATATTTTCTATGCGCAGATATGTTGATAGTCTCAAATCAACAGTCAACAGACGGGCTTTTTTCCCATTTTGATAAGGAAAGTTAGTTTGACAGGTTAATTAATTTTTATGACATAATAAATTTCCATTATGGTTGTCATTCTGGTTTAGTGATTTATGCTGCTTACTTAAATTACTCTAACTTCACTAAACCAGTAAAATCACTTTACAGCATTCAAATGTGTTCATTCATCCTAATGCAATGAAAGATGATAGACTCAAAAATGCTTAATTGACTAGTTAACAAATGCCTACCTCATGTGTAGGACACACATATTGGCTTTGTGGTAGTTTGTGTGTACAATCATTCATACTCCACTACAGTATTCATATTCTCAGACATAAACAACCATTCATCACATACGTCTACTGGCTATTTATTATCTGAGTGTCAAAGTGAAGAAATGTCGACTAGCTGACAATGAAGAAAAATGGAATATTCAAGTATTGGTCTGTAGGAATTTGATTGATTGGTTAAAGGATTTCATCATGGGCTGAAATCAGTCAGAGAACCATTTAACAATCCTGGAGTGCTGGACAACGTTTTCGTCTTAGTTTGGGACTCTTCAACAGTACGCACCCACCGGGGTTCGAAGTCATGACCAGTAGGGTGTGGCAGATTGGGTGTGAGGACAAATACATTGGCTAGCGATTGCACTATGTCGTGAATTGGCAGAAGTTAGAATTCACTGGCTGGCCACTGGATCAGGTCGCAGTGGCTTAATAGTCTACGAGCTCGCCTTGTAACCAGAGGATTCTGGGTTCGAACGTAGGTGAGTGCGTTCTGCTGAAGGGCCCCAAACAAGAACG
The DNA here is from genome assembly GCA_944472155.2 of Trichobilharzia szidati. Taxonomy (NCBI): domain Eukaryota; kingdom Metazoa; phylum Platyhelminthes; class Trematoda; order Strigeidida; family Schistosomatidae; genus Trichobilharzia; species Trichobilharzia szidati. The sequence continues at coordinate 45,111,149 of OX235272.1, read as the reverse complement.
AAACAGCTGTCCAGTACTCCCAGATGGTTTTCCAATGGTTCTATAACCAATGTCAGCCCATGATGAAATCCTGTAACTGAAAAATGGAATAATCTATATCTCCGATGGCTGACTATTTATTTACTATTCTAATTGAGAATATAACTGCCATATATTATATCATCAATATATCTGTCAACCTAAGACAAGCAAAAATGGTGTGAATTATCGATTGAATTCATACCGGAATGTATTCTGACAATTAGATGTTGCTCACATATATCTACGGTATCAGTTACATTGGGAGAACAAGATGGAAACAGCGTCCTCGATTATCTGAACATGTACCAAAAAGACTACGTCCCTCATTGGAACAAACGCTTAAAGTAGTGCCAGTGACAGACATCGCGTTGATATAGATCATGAGGTCGACACCCTGATACCTTTTGAAATACAAGCTAGTTCAATTCTGCACACTTTTACTGAAGCATACGCTATCAGCTGCCCGAAACCCGATTTATATATCAGGAACATTTATGTCACACCTTGTTGCAGTACTTCAGAAGTATCTATGTTTGCTGATGAATTAGCTATTTTCACTGTCGCTTCTTTTGGTAACTCATTGTCCATAGTGACAGGTTATTTTAATTCTGGTGGCTGCAATTTTCTTACATAGTTAGGTCATGAAAATGTCGTCAACGTTCCCACCCAAATGGAGACTTTTGTTTACCTTGTATTTATAAATGACTGCGGAATATATGAAGCTCGTAAAAGAGTCACACCGTTTAACTCAGATCATTGTATTGTACGGGTTTTACCCAAAATCTATAGTAAGTTACACAAGAGAACCTTTTCACACCTTTTCAAGAAAACTGTACATGGATGTTACTCTAATGAGAATATTCAGAATCTTAGGAGCATGCCCAAAGACACAAGATGAGACTTGTCTAATGAGGACTCTCTTGATGACACTATCTGTAATATTACATGTTATCTAAAATTTTGTCTTGGGACCTGTTGTCCCAGAGAAACACTCTTCATCAGATTTGTTCGTTTCTCCTCCCATCAACTTAAAAGGCTTTGCAAGCAAAAATAAAAGTTATGTAAAATGAAGGATAACATTGGTTTGAAAAGAATGAACATACTAATCAAGTCTGAAATGCATAGGTTGAATTTACTTTGTAGCCAGAAGTTTACATCCCGTAAAACTGCCTTCGATATATGGAAACTTTTCAAAAAAATTACTGGTGGTAAGCAGATGAATAGTATTCCTTATTCATTTGATGTGTGCACACTAAACGAGTCTTTCATACATTCTTCCACAAATGCTAGCCTTTCCAATGTCACAAGTGTTAATGAAACTTGCTTCCCTAGTTTCAATACAAATTACGTTCTAAAACGTCTTCAGTCACTGAACCCTTCTTGTAGCCTAGGATCAGATGGTTTACATAGCCTTATTAATAAAATGTGTTCAGATATCCTGTGTTATCCTCTCATGGACATATTTAATGACTATTAGGTTGTCAAGTGGCTGCATTCTTGTTTCTTAGGAAGAAAGTAGTACACTGTATGTCAGAGGAAGTCATCCACTCCATTGCTTACTGTGACTGGTGTCCCTCAAGGCGCTGTCCTTCCTCCTTTTCTGTTTTCTTTCTTCTTGCATGACTTGTCTGTCGCTGGTGAAACGAACTTGGTTAAGTATACGGACGATCTAACTATTTTAGTGTCTATAAACTCTCAACTAGACTGTACTAAGATGAACAGCTTTCTGTCAGCAGTTATCAAATGGTCTTCGTCTAATGGTCGAACTGTTGATTTCAGTTTCCTATGTAGAAGAAAGTTAAATGAAGCTGTTGGCTCCTATGATTGTTGCAAAATTGATGATAGTGAGGATATAGAAATCAAGTCTGAAGTATCTTGGATTAATTCTTTCTTCTGAACTATCCTGGTCTTTTCATGTCTTAGCGATTTCTAAAAGAATATTTCGTCTAACATTTTACATTGAGAAGTTAAGGCATTCAGGCATAACTCACCCTCTTCTCCTCTTGCAGTTTGTCAACTCTTGAGTCTTACCTATTCTTCACCCTTATTCTTTCTTGAATTGTTTAAAAAAGACTATGTCATACTTTGTAAAACTGTGAAGACTGTCAGACGAGTGATGGTATCCCATTGGGCCATATCATTGTCATCGTCATTGAAAGGTCCTTGATTTCATGCAGCAAATTTGCTAAAGCGATGTTGTCAGACTGTGAGCATCCACTTTACCCGCAGCTCCTCTTCCTCAGGTAAAACAAGAAGTCATTTCAAACGACTTTATGCTTTCACATCTTAGTATAAAAATTCCACAATACCATATTTGACACGTACTTTATGTGACGAAAATAGTGTCAGGCATGAACTAACTGACTAATCTTCTTTGGACTAGTTAATAAACCATTTCCTCCACCCTTACAACATCAACCTTTATTGTTATTGTTCCTCTTATATTTGTAATCCTCGCAATTTTTTGCTTTTATTTGTTTATTTTCTCAACAGCATTAACATCATTTAAGCTGTGTTGTAACTGTTAATTTTGCTTTTCCTCTCACTATACTATATCAAAAGAACATCAGATTCAATAATCTTTAACATGCTAAAATTTTCAAACTGAATCGATAATACTGTTTGAAACAAACTGACTGTTATTATTATTATTATATTTAAAATTCTCAATCCGCACTTCGAATATTTTTGACTTTATATCGTAAGTGTAGAAAAATTCCTCTGGTTAATTTTATTTATATTTTGAGTAAATCGGATGCAATATTGTGACAAATGCTGAGAATTCCATTTTGTATTATAAGTACCGTTTTTGGAATAAAGTAGATTTTTATTATTGAAAACCAAAACTGACATAAAAACAAAGAATAACTGATGTTCATGGCTCAAGAGATGGCTGTTGTTGTACAAGTGGTCTAGTGTATAATGCTCTAACATTTTAAACGATGAGTTCCCGGGTTCGAGTCTCAGTGGGAAGACCACCATTTACTGAGGATTCCAGGTACATCCAGCTTACCATTCCTAAATAGCATGAAATGCATATCCACCGCTAGTCATCATTCACGAAATCAACTTAAAGTCTGTTCTGTAGAGATATAGTGACGAATAAACTTCTGAATGATTGAAGATTATTAATTTTTTCTTTCACCCCGGGAATAAATTGCATCTGTGAGAAACGCCAAATGTAATTTTATTTTATCTGTATATTTTTATAACTGTTGACTGAGTCTAAGCGTAATAAAACAATCAGAGCGTTAACAATAAAATCTGTTCGACAGCAATAAACTTTACCACAAAGAAAGAAAGTATTGACAGTATCTCATTCCTAGACGTCTTCATGGCAAGAAAAGAAGATGGCACACTAAGAAGGAGTGTGTATAGGAAACCTACAACAACAGGTCAGTACACTCAGTTTTTGAGTTTTAGACCTTTCAAATATAAAAAATATAGGTTATTCTGTACAGACGACTGCCTCAATGATGAGCTTAAGATTATTAGAGAATCACTTAGAAAAACGGTTATCCAGATAAATTCATTGAGAAAAATACGAATTCAGCACCAAGGAGAATCAGTATGGCTACAGTATCGAAGAAACCAATGTTCATAAAATTGCAGTTCCTCGGTGAAAACATCAGAGAAATAATAACACATCACCTGAAGAATGCAGTTAAAAGAGCTTATTATGCAGCAGGGGTACGTTTTCGCCTCACAACCATCCCTATTCTACGTTCGAGGAATCAGGATAAACTACCTAAATTTGCCTCTTCTATGTGTATCTACCAGTTTGACTGCAGCTGCAGAGCCAGCTACAGAGGGCATACAATTAGGCAGGTTCATCATCGTATTTCCGAACATCATCCAACATGGTTAAGCAAGGGACAAACAAGATCTATTCGAAGATCTATTGTAGCACACCTTGTAGATAGTGAGCATAAGGTTGATGTTAATACTGCATTTAAAGTTATTCATCGCATTCCTACTAACCTTAATTTTGCCTTACGAGTTCGTCTTCTGCATACAACAGCTAAAGCAATATGAATCCACCTGGAGAAGCCAAACCTTAGTGTTCAGAAGAAATTTGTACAGCCACTTTCCTTACCTTGACCATCGTTACATGAATGTATAAACCGGACTACTTTGCCCTCTCCCCTAAACCTTTAAGATTATAATTGGTAAATTAAGTTATTTTTTTGTGACTACTTCATCTTTAATAACATGTTATCCTTGTAAAATTATTTTTTCTTATGACCACTTCAACCTTAATTCCATATTATTTTGTTTATTAGATGTATCACACAGTGATGAAACAGTATTATTTACTGGATGACGTTTCGAAAAAAATTTATTGTTCATAATCATATCAATTGTGATGACACGACTTTGACACTTGAGTTATATAGCTTTCTTTGTGTTCTCCAATTTGTCGTAGGGGGAGTAGAATTTTCTAGATATCGCGGACAGGTGATAAATCATTCCTATTACACGTATTTGCAGTTGATTCGATAAACAAAGCTTCTATTATCAATCTCTTCCTATACACTGTGACATTAGATTTTAAAACTCTCATCCTATCCTATCTTATTGTATGGTTGTGTGAATGAATGTAGTGCTATAGCTGAACTATGCTCTAGATTTCTTATTTTATTCGGGTCAACCAATCTAGATTATTTCGATAAAGAAAGGAAGACGAAATTTGCAGTATAAAATGATATCATTCTATTTCACAGGTTCTCATCAGCTGCAGACTACCTGAAATTACAATGGTTATATAAATAATAATAACATACTTTAATGTTTGATTAGTAGTACAGAAGAGATAAATTTGACGCATCCAAAAAAGAATGAAAGCATTACAATTTTTAGTTTAAGTTATCATCATCAATTTATACACTTTCAGAGTTGAAAAGAGGGGGGAGGGGTAAGACAGAAAACAGAAAAATTGATTAACAGAAACAGTGTTAGCTTGTAGGTTCACATGGCAACTCCAAAAAACAAAAGCATTTACAGTTTATAAGATTGAGATTTGCTCAGTGAGTTGAGATCACTGAATAAGATGACTAATCAAAATCAAATTTCAGTTACCAAGGGAGTGAGAGGTTAATCACACTCTCTTTCTGTATGCATAAGTCTGGTTTAAATCGTTTGATTGCGATCGCTTCGGCAAATCGTAGTAAATTTGCTGTCCTTTGTCTATTTAATATTTTGAAGGACTTAGAAATCTCTACGAGATGTCCGGTATCAACAATATGTCTGGTAATTGCACTCTGAGAATATTTGCTTCCTTTCAGGCAGAGGTTTCTTGGAATATGTTCAGAAAACCGGATAGAAGCCCTTCTTTCTGTCCTTCCAATGTACTTGCTCCCTCAAGTGCATGTAAATTCATAAACGCAGTTGGAGGTGACATCAGCAGGGTATTTATCCAGTTTTGAGTGGATCATGGAAGGAGTGGTGTTGTATACTGTTATGAGTTTTGCTGCCGGGAAGCTTCTATTTATTGCTCCTTTCAGTCTTCTGTCAATCTTTTGTGACACTGCATCTCCTTTGAATGGGAGACAAATAAACACTTTTTTCTTTTCTACAGTTGGATGCTTTTCTTTCTTATCTTTTTCTCTGCTATACTTCTGTATAAATCCTTTAGGGTATCCGTTTTCCCTCAGGCATTTCTCGACGAAATCTAGTTCTTCTTCGACCTTGTTTGGTGAACATAGCTTCCTGGCTCTGTCGTACAAAGTCCTCACTAATCCATGTTTATAGCTTATGGGACAGAAGCTGTTATAGTGAAGATATTGTCCAGTCCAGGTTTCTTTCCTATAGATGGACTTTTCAATCATGCCTTCGTTTGTTCTTTTTACATTTAGATCCAGGAAATTGAACTCATTTTTATGTTCATATTCCATGGTGAACTTGATATTTGGATGAATCTCATTCAGGCGATCGTATAATGCCGATGCGTGATCCATGTCGTTGCAAACAACAAATGTGTCATCAACATATAGGCGATAGTAGGTTGTTCCATTGATAGCAGAACTTAGTTGTGTCTGTTCAAGGTAGGCCATGAAGATATCAGCCAGGATAGGTCCCAGAGGTGAACCCATAGCGACCCCATCAATTTGTCGGTAGAGTTGATTGTTGAATTTGAATTGTATATCTTTTGTGCAGAGCAGCAGTAGTCGCTTCATCTCTGTTTCCGGTAACTGTAGTAGATCCGTTTGTTTACAAATGATATCAATCGTTTCCATCAGTGGTACGTTTGTGAACAAGGAGGTCACGTCATACAATACCATGAGTTTGTCTGGTGTGTCAATGTTGTCAACTCCCTTGGAGAATTGGTAGCTATCCTTCAGGCTATGGGTTGCAAATTTAATTCGAATTGGCTCTATGGAATCAGCTAACTATCGAGCTAACTTGTGGCATGGTGAGTCAATCATTGACAAGATTGGTCTTAAAGGCACGTTTGATTTATGGATTTTTGGTAGGCCGTACATAGACGGCAGGCGTCCACCTTTTGACTTCAGTTTATTGTATGTTTCGCTGTTGATTAGTTTCCTCATTAGTGTTTCTTCATGTAGTGCTATAGCTCAACTTTTCTCTAGATTTCTTATCTTATTTGGATCAACCAATCTAGATTTTGCTAATTTTTTATGTTTAGCTAGTCTGATTGCCCCTGTTCTACTAGTTTGACCTATGTATTTGACCTGACAATCATTGCAAACAGGGTATTAGATAAACTAAATTATTTTTGTTTTAAAGGCTGTACAGGATCGTTTAACCGACAAAGCTTGTTTTTAATTGAGTTTGTGGGTTTGAATGCCGTTTTTATTCCTGCCTTGTTAAGAATTCTGCGTAAGGCTTCCAAGGTTCCTTCCTTGTATGGAATTACTACTGATGGTTTAGATTCTTTATTGTTGGTGTCGTCATTAATATTATTATTATCACTATTATCATTATGTGTGATATACCTAATAAACAAACTAATATGGAATACTTACTACCACAGTGCCCAAGGTTTACACATATATTAACACTTCAACCTTAGTTACAAGTTATCATTGTCCAAATCGTTTTATTTTCTTCAACAGTCTTTCACGCAATCAACCTGTGCACACGCTTATTCCTCAACTACTCTTCATTTTTCCAAAATTATGCATTACGCAATCCACGTGTTGTAACCATTTCTACCTTTAAATCGTGTGTAATAATTTCCTTCGTTAATTGTCACCCCATTGACATGTTGATACCTACTAAGTATTGTAAAAAACGTATCGCCACTTGATTGGTATTGTGTATTGTAATAAAAATGCTAAATATATTATATAGAACAAAATATCATTATATATCAAAATATATTATAGTAGAGCCAGGGATGAGGATCTAATTCAAAAGTAAATATTTCTTCTCTCAGATAGTATTGTCGATTCAGTTTGGAAATTTTAGCATGTTACACATTATTGAATCTAATGTTCTGTTGATATAGTATAGTGAGAGGAAAAGCAAAATTAACAGTTACTACACATCTTAAATGATGTTAATGCTGTTGAGAAAATAAACAAATGAAAGCAAGAATTTGTAAGGATTATAAATATGAGTGGAGCAATCACAATTAAGCTTGATTTTATATGGGTTGAGAAAATGGTTTATTAACTAGTCCAAAGAAGGTTATTTAGTTCATGCTTGACACTATTTTGATAACCTAAAATACATTCCAAATATGGTAGAGTGGAATTTTTGTACTTAACAACAACCAGTTATATTGTAGTAAATCAGATAAAAAAGGGACACTTTTCGCAAAGTGTTTTTTATATACTCGTATATGATGGGCTTAGTGGAATATTTTAACCTTATATGCTTTTATGAAAACACTCTGTCTGAATCAGTTTCCGTACATTATTATTATTATTGTTCCCTTGGGTTCCTAGTGGAACAACTGCACGTCTCCACTTGCTTCTGTCTTCTGCTGCACTTTTCACCTGCATTCATATTAATCCATACTGTTTCAATTCCTCTTCACACGATATCCTTCATGTCACCCCTGGACGTCCCACTCGACGCTTCTCCTTTGGGTTCCACTCGAGCATTGGCCTGACGCGCGATGTCACCCAGCAGCCTCCTCAACGAGTGTTCAATCCATCTTCACTTTCTCCTGCATATTTGTTGAGCGATTGGTTCTTGTTTTGTTTCTTCCCATAGCTTCTTGTTTGTGATTCTTTCCGGCCATCTGATCTTCAATATAGAACGAAGACAGTTGTTGATAAAGGTCTGCAACAGGCTGTTGGAAATATTCTTTGTGACCCGCCAAGTTTCTGATTCGTATAGAAGAACTGACTTGACGTCTGTATTCAACATCCGAATTTTGTTGTTGATGCTAAGTGACGAAGATTTTTAGATTGGTTTCAGGTTGATGAATGTGCTTCTCGCCTTCCCGATTCTCGATTTGACATCCTTGTTCGTTTCAGCTGCCTGTAGTTGAGACAGTGCTCCCTAGATAAGTGAATGCAGTAACCTCTTTCAAATCCCTCCTGTTGATGGTGATTGGCGGTGGATGTTGCTGCTGTTGTTGTTGTTGTTGGTTGATTATTTTCATAACCTTCGTCTTGCCTAAGTTCACCCACGTTCTTTGTACTTCTTACGAAATAACTTTGAAATATGACGTTAATCTAGATAGAATGACAGGTACTTGAATACACCTAAAAGTAACTAACATTTTAGAAAGCTGATTACTCTTCTTGACAGTCACTTTTAGATGATACCACGATAGACGGTAAGCTTTCATCTCCCTGACGACACCCATGAACCTATGCTGAACTCATTTTCCACTCGGAGACCTGGTGAAAGACGTTACTAAGTTGTCTCCTCAGAGTATTTCCAATCCACCTCCATTATCTTCTGCATATCTTTTGGACGATAAATTCTTCGTTAGTTGGTTTACACATTTTACGTGTAACTTATCATTTCTCGTTAGTTAGCCGTCTGATCTTCATTATCGAGCGAAAGTAGGCGGTTGTGGAAGACCGCAGCTTGTTAGAAATGCTTTTGTTGACACGCGTATAAATTCTAGAGTGTATAGAAGCAATGGCGTCGTGTCAAAAATGTGGGTGATTTCGCCTGTGCTTCGGGCTACAGTTCTAATCACTGATTTAAAAGTAATGAAAGTCTACCTTTACTTTGTTATCCTGCCACTGACAACCTCATACATGCCGTCACCTGTAATTGAAGCGATGCTACCTAAATAAGTGGAAGAAGCGAATTCCTTCAAGTTTTTTCCACTGGTGGTTATTAGTGATTGCGGTCGTTGGTTAGTTATTTTCATCACCTCTGTCTTCGCTGTGTGAAATAAAGGTTCTATTTTCGTTTCGTCTTTAGCCAAATGGTTGCTTTTCGCCTATAGACGACCCAGTTTGTGTGACAGATCATCTGTGATGTCCAGATCTCCTAGATTCTGCTTGTCAGTATGCTAATCTTCTCCCTCCCAATGGTCTCCCGCATGATCGCGTTCATCGGGATCAGAAATATCGTCGTCAATGAAAGTAATCACCCTTGCCTTATTTCTCTATTCCCTTCGAAGGCTTCCCTGAATTTTCTTTTGTGAGTCACTTGATATGTAGCCTTGCCATTTGGTTGTTGAATTAGATTGATAAAGATTTGAGACACTTTGTGGTGTTAAAGCAGTCTCCAAATTATTTTGTGGTCCGTGCTATCAGAAGTCTTTTTGAAAGGCAGTTATACTGTGGCAAACCAACACTTTCACTGATACAGTCATAAACAAGATGCTACGAAGCTAACGATTTTCAGCTGCACAGAAAAAGCTGGGTAATAACATAAGGAAATCGCTTTTCTAAATCCCAACTACCACTTCATGATTCGCAAACGCAGCTTTCAAAAATATCCAGGAAATAGTGTTGATTTTAGCTTGGATGTGTATTTCACACAAAACTACTAACAAATATGTAAGTTTCATCGAGCATGGTTCTAATTCTCCAGTTGAGTTGCATATTAGTACACAACTCAAATCTATCAAATGCTTCTTTTGGTTCCGAACTATTCTACAGGATTCATTCTAATCAGTAGGCTTAAGATTTTATGTTTTACACGAATTTTTTGGGAAGGAGTCTAAAAGATTTCTTCCTTCTATTTATAGAAGATAATTGGTGTATTCAGAGTTGTTGATGCGTCTCATTTTATTCACGGTAGAACGAATTATGCTGTCAAACCAACGCTTTTTCTGATATATTACAAAACAAATTTTTAATTGCGAAGTTTTCTGTTCTTTGTGCAAGTTTCGTTTCATTCCTTTTTATAAAGATACCGAAATTTAATGCACATCTGTTTGTGATTTCAAATGGTCATACTTACTATTGAATTTATTCTTCTTCTTCGGGTTCTAAGTGGAGCACAAGGTTTCAACAGCGCGTCTCCACTTTAATTTGTCTTCTACAGTATTCTGCAGCTGGTTCTGCTACTGCCCATAAGCTCTCATCTCCTTTTCATACTGGAGATCCTTGATGTCACTCTTGAGCGCATACCTAATTCTTCGCTTCTCACCCCAGTTCCACTCGAACGATGGTCAGTCTGTCAACCAACGTTCACCTCAGCGTGTGTCCGATTTGTCTCCACTTACTTCGCTAAATTTGTTGAGCAATGGACGTCTTGCTTTCTCTATGCTGACTTTGACGCCTTTATGCATGCCTCCACTTTTAGTTGAGACAATGAAGATTCTCAAGGTAAGTATTCAAGACATTTTCCTTTAGACTGCTCCTGCTGGTAGAAACTGATGCTTCTTGTTGTTGGTCCGTGGGCATCTTCACAACATGTGGCTTCTCTCTATGCTCACTTAAAGTCCTGGTTTCTCTACTTCTCCTGTCAACTTGTTGGTTTCGCCTGTAAATCCTCGAGTTTGTGTGGCATAATACGTAAGTCGAAGTTCAAATCTTCTAGTCTTTTTGTAAACACAATGAATACCCGTTGCTTGGCTCCCCTCTATCTTTCATGTGACTAACTCTCCCACTTTCAGGAATATTGTTGGTATCCTTTCCTGTATCCGGTCCACCTTCACATTCTTTGATATATCTCTTGGGCTATAAATTCTTGGATGGTTCGTCGCCTGACAGATTTTTCAACTGTCGATCCTTTTCGACTGTCCATTCTTCAGTTTTAAGCAAAGGTAGCTGTTGATGAACTTCCGATACCTGTTATTAATGACTTTGGTGATACACATGCCAAGACTCCGCAAACCTGAATATTCTTCCTGATGCTCGGTTCAGTAGCTGCATACACTGGTTTCACATCAATCAAGGTCGTCCTTATTTTCCTGATCGTGTCATTGACGTCTTCATCCGTACTGCATGCAGTTGGGTCGATGGTATTTAGATAACAGAAAGAAATGACCTCATTCGAATTTCTGCGGA